>BPLQ01013803.1:0-113625 GCA_021605075.1 Caerostris darwini
CCACACAACCACTCTCTGGGGTTACACTTATTGAACTCCAATTAGCTCATCTTTCTCAAGATTTAACTCAGCAGCCATTGTTTATTCACCTTAATTAATATGAATTAACACAACAAACAAAAGCAACTAACACATAAAAATTAAAACTAAATAATCAACAATCGACAAATATTGCCTAATTAGGCAATACCCATAATAATAGACACACTATACTTTAGTAATAGACACACTATACTTTAGTAATAGACACACTATACTTTAGTAATAGACACACTATACTTCAATACTATGTACTAAATCAAGCTAAATGTCCAACACATTAGACTTATTAAAACTTCCCCTACCGAACTCTTCCATAGACTACAGCCAAACTTTCGCGGAAATCCAATGGATCATTATATCACTCTAAGATTCAACTAATCCGTCTCCGCGAGACTGGACCAAAATGGTCGACAGCTCACTCACACACATAAACTCAAACAAAACACTTGATGTGGACTGTATTAATTAATCTCCTTTATTTAGGCAGCCATCACACTCGAGGATGAACTGACCACACAGCCACTCTCTGGGGTTACACTTATTGAACTCTTTTATTTAGGCAGCCATCACACTCGAGGATGAACTGACCACACAGCCACTCTCTGGGGTTACACTTATTGAACTCTTTTATTTAGGCAGCCATCACACTCGAGGATGAACTGACCACACAGCCACTCTCTGGGGTTACACTTATTGAACTCTTTTATTTAGGCAGCCATCACACTCGAGGATGAACTGACCACACAGCCACTCTCTGGGGTTACACTTATTGAACTCTTTTTATTTAGGCAGCCATCACACTCGAGGATGAACTGACCACACAGCCACTCTCTGGGGTTACACTTATTGAACTCTTTTATTTAGGCAGCCATCACACTCGAGGATGAACTGACCACACAGCCCTCTCTCTGGGGTTACACTTATTGAACTCTTTTATTTAGGCAGCCATCACACTCGAGGATGAACTGACCACACAGCCACTCTCTGGGGTTACACTTATTGAACTCTTTTATTTAGGCAGCCATCACACTCGAGGATGAACTGACCACACAGCCACTCTCTGGGGTTACACTTATTGAACTCTTTTATTTAGGCAGCCATCACACTCGAGGATGAACTGACCACATAACCACTCTCTGGGGTTACACTTATTGAACTCTTTTATTTAGGCAGCCATCACACTCGAGGATGAACTGACCACATAACCAGTCTCTGGGGTTACACTTATTGAACTCTTTTATTTAGGCAGCCATCACACTCGAGGATGAACTGACCACATAACCAGTCTCTGGGGTTACACTTATTGAACTCTTTTATTTAGGCAGCCATCACACTCGAGGATGAACTGACCACATAACCAGTCTCTGGGGTTACACTTATTGAACTCTTTTATTTAGGCAGCCATCACACTCGAGGATGAACTGACCACATAACCAGTCTCTGGGGTTACACTTATTGAACTCTTTTATTTAGGCAGCCATCACACTCGAGGATGAACTGACCACATAACCAGTCTCTGGGGTTACACTTATTGAACTCTTTTATTTAGGCAGCCATCACACTCGAGGATGAACTGACCACATAACCAGTCTCTGGGGTTACACTTATTGAACTCTTTTATTTAGGCAGCCATCACACTCGAGGATGAACTGACCACATAACCAGTCTCTGGGGTTACACTTATTGAACTCTTTTATTTAGGCAGCCATCACACTCGAGGATGAACTGACCACATAACCAGTCTCTGGGGTTACACTTATTGAACTCTTTTATTTAGGCAGCCATCACACTCGAGGATGAACTGACCACACAGCCACTCTCTGGGGTTACACTTATTGAACTCTTTTATTTAGGCAGCCATCACACTCGAGGATGAACTGACCACACAACCAGTCTCTGGGGTTACACTTATTGAACTCTTTTATTTAGGCAGCCATCACACTCGAGGATGAACTGACCACATAACCAGTCTCTGGGGTTACACTTATTGAACTCTTTTATTTAGGCAGCCATCACACTCGAGGATGAACTGACCACATAACCAGTCTCTGGGGTTACACTTATTGAACTCTTTTATTTAGGCAGCCATCACACTCGAGGATGAACTGACCACATAACCAGTCTCTGGGGTTACACTTATTGAACTCTTTTATTTAGGCAGCCATCACACTCGAGGATGAACTGACCACACAGCCACTCTCTGGGGTTACACTTATTGAACTCTTTTATTTAGGCAGCCATCACACTCGAGGATGAACTGACCACATAACCAGTCTCTGGGGTTACACTTATTGAACTCTTTTATTTAGGCAGCCATCACACTCGAGGATGAACTGACCACACAGCCACTCTCTGGGGTTACACTTATTGAACTCTTTTATTTAGGCAGCCATCACACTCGAGGATGAACTGACCACACAACCAGTCTCTGGGGTTACACTTATTGAACTCTTTTATTTAGGCAGCCATCACACTCGAGGATGAACTGACCACATAACCAGTCTCTGGGGTTACACTTATTGAACTCTTTTATTTAGGCAGCCATCACACTCGAGGATGAACTGACCACATAACCAGTCTCTGGGGTTACACTTATTGAACTCTTTTATTTAGGCAGCCATCACACTCGAGGATGAACTGACCACATAACCAGTCTCTGGGGTTACACTTATTGAACTCTTTTATTTAGGCAGCCATCACACTCGAGGATGAACTGACCACACAACCTCTCTCTGGGGTTACACTTATTGAACTCTTTTATTTAGGCAGCCATCACACTCGAGGATGAACTGACCACATAACCAGTCTCTGGGGTTACACTTATTGAACTCTTTTATTTAGGCAGCCATCACACTCGAGGATGAACTGACCACATAACCAGTCTCTGGGGTTACACTTATTGAACTCTTTTATTTAGGCAGCCATCACACTCGAGGATGAACTGACCACACAACCTCTCTCTGGGGTTACACTTATTGAACTCTTTTATTTAGGCAGCCATCACACTCGAGGATGAACTGACCACATAACCAGTCTCTGGGGTTACACTTATTGAACTCTTTTATTTAGGCAGCCATCACACTCGAGGATGAACTGACCACATAACCTCTCTGGGGTTACACTTATTGAACTCTTTTATTTAGGCAGCCATCACACTCGAGGATGAACTGACCACATAACCAGTCTCTGGGGTTACACTTATTGAACTCTTTTATTTAGGCAGCCATCACACTCGAGGATGAACTGACCACACAGCCACTCTCTGGGGTTACACTTATTGAACTCTTTTATTTAGGCAGCCATCACACTCGAGGATGAACTGACCACATAACCAGTCTCTGGGGTTACACTTATTGAACTCTTTTATTTAGGCAGCCATCACACTCGAGGATGAACTGACCACATAACCAGTCTCTGGGGTTACACTTATTGAACTCTTTTATTTAGGCAGCCATCACACTCGAGGATGAACTGACCACATAACCAGTCTCTGGGGTTACACTTATTGAACTCTTTTATTTAGGCAGCCATCACACTCGAGGATGAACTGACCACATAACCAGTCTCTGGGGTTACACTTATTGAACTCTTTTTATTTAGGCAGCCATCACACTCGAGGATGAACTGACCACATAACCAGTCTCTGGGGTTACACTTATTGAACTCTTTTATTTAGGCAGCCATCACACTCGAGGATGAACTGACCACATAACCAGTCTCTGGGGTTACACTTATTGAACTCTTTTATTTAGGCAGCCATCACACTCGAGGATGAACTGACCACACAACCTCTCTGGGGTTACACTTATTGAACTCTTTTATTTAGGCAGCCATCACACTCGAGGATGAACTGACCACATAACCAGTCTCTGGGGTTACACTTATTGAACTCTTTTATTTAGGCAGCCATCACACTCGAGGATGAACTGACCACATAACCAGTCTCTGGGGTTACACTTATTGAACTCTTTTATTTAGGCAGCCATCACACTCGAGGATGAACTGACCACATAACCAGTCTCTGGGGTTACACTTATTGAACTCTTTTATTTAGGCAGCCATCACACTCGAGGATGAACTGACCACATAACCAGTCTCTGGGGTTACACTTATTGAACTCTTTTATTTAGGCAGCCATCACACTCGAGGATGAACTGACCACATAACCAGTCTCTGGGGTTACACTTATTGAACTCTTTTATTTAGGCAGCCATCACACTCGAGGATGAACTGACCACATAACCAGTCTCTGGGGTTACACTTATTGAACTCTTTTATTTAGGCAGCCATCACACTCGAGGATGAACTGACCACATAACCAGTCTCTGGGGTTACACTTATTGAACTCTTTTATTTAGGCAGCCATCACACTCGAGGATGAACTGACCACATAACCAGTCTCTGGGGTTACACTTATTGAACTCTTTTATTTAGGCAGCCATCACACTCGAGGATGAACTGACCACATAACCAGTCTCTGGGGTTACACTTATTGAACTCTTTTATTTAGGCAGCCATCGCACTCATGGATGGACTGGCCACGCAACCTTTCTCGTTGGTCACAGTTGTTCAACTCCCCTTTCTTACATTCCTTTCTCTCTCGTCATCTCACCCCCTGCCAGACACCCCCACAGACAGGATGTTTACTGGACATAGGGCGTTGACTTCCCCTATGCACGGGGACCTGGGTTTTGGGGCAACAATCACTATTTTTGATAAAATTGTTAATTGGTTGGTCCCCACAAATTAAGTACTTAGAAATTACTCTTGATAAATCTCTCGGCTATCGTAAGCATATCAATAATTTTAAAAAAATGTTAACACTTCCATTCGTATTTTTCACCCACGCATTTGCAGAAAATCTAAATTTTCTGTCACTAATAAAAAAATCATCCACATGTATCCTACGATCATACATACAAGTTCAGTTTTGGACTCTGCAGTCAAATATGAAAACCATTCAAAGACTTGAAAATAAAGTTCTTCGAATGATTACAAGATACTTCATCTTGATACTTCAGAAATAGGATATTAGGAACTCTCTTGACCTCCCAAGTACGAGTATAGGTGATATATGAGCCATAGGGTGATATATATATATATATCAGAGTACTTTGTTGATAGATGAGCCATCTATCCAGAGCCGGATTTTCCTATAGGCTAACTAGGCTTCAGCCTAAGGCCTCAAGATCAAGAGGAGCATACATTCAAATTGCTACCAAAATTAGAATTACACTATTCTAGAAACAGTAAACACTTAAAACACTGAATCAAAAATAAGGAAAAATTTTACAAATGAATAATAAATAAACATAAAAAGGAATTTTCAAAGTTAAAAATGGGAGGTGAAAGGGCCTCATAAGTGGAATAAATAGCCTAGGGCCTCTTTTCATCTAAATTCGGCCCTGCATCTATCATACCGTTCATAGAAACTGAACACAATTTTGGTAAGTATTGACGCAAGAATCATGTGAAAAATATCGTCCTTTCTGCTTTTACTTAAGAAGAACATGATACTTCAAAGAGTTGATCTTATTAACAAGGGAAAAAAGGTTTATATATATGGTAATTTATTTATTTATTTTTTTGCCCTAAAGAAATATCTGGTACTAACTGATTTATAAAATTAAAATTATTAAATCAACTCCAACAAAAATTAATCAATATGAATTATATATCCTATTAACAATAATAACCAAAAATTAGATTTATATAAGAACACATACACAAAAGAAATCCAAATCTAATAATGCATTGATGATAAAATGCAAATACAAAAATATCATATACGAATACAAAATAAAATAATTAATAATAATAAGAATAAAATAAGAATTAATATTAATAATAAAATAAGAACTAATAATAAGAATAAAATAAGAACTAATAATAAGAATAAAATAAGAACTAATAATCAGAATAAAATAGTTTCAATACAGCCAAGAATAACAATACTTTCTATTTTGAAACACCGGCGGGTTTCTTTTGTTTTCCTCTGATGAGAAATTAGCACTGTTCCCTGATGGAACTAATTCTTCAAAACACTACAATTTCAGTTTACAATTGTAGTGTTCAGTTTACAATTGTACTGAAATTGTAGTGTTTTGAAGAATTTAGACTATTGCAAACTGAAATTGTAGTGTTTTGAAGAATTTTGACTATTGCAAACTGAAATTGTAGTGTTTTGAAGAATTTTGACTATTGTCTAACGTAAGGGTCAACCCGTTCTTGTAAGGAACATGAAAAGTCCAAAGTCTAACGTAAGGGTCAACCCTTACTTGAAAAGAACGTGAAAAATCCAAAGTCTAACGTAAGGAATTAGCTGAATACCCCTTAAAGCAGGGATGGGCAAACTTTTTCGGTCGCGGGCCAAAAATCGAAAAAGGTTTGGCGGGCCAAGATAAATTTTTCTAAAATTTTAAAAACAATAAATAAGTATTACAATTTAAATATGTTAATGAGATGAATGAAATATTTGTTATATAATTGCGTTTTATGTGATATGTGTTGCAGTTGTGCAGTGCTGTCTCTGTAATTTTAACAAATATGGCAGCTAAACATTGCGTTTTTATTTTGAGAAATAATTTAGTTTGTATCCTTGAATAACACTGAAACAAGACCATATACATATTCGGCTCTAACTTGTAGTCCAGCCATCATACTTATGTAAAAATATTAAAACTCCTCGGTTAAAGAGCCAAAATAGGGATTAGATTTAGATGAAAAATACATGTTTGTAAGAATTTAGAAAACTCATTTATACTTTTATCCATTTTAAATCGTAGGTCCTGGTCTAATATGGCCGTAGAGTGACAAACCAGGGAGATGGCCTTGGGCTAACAAACTTACCGCGTAAAAAGAAAAAAATTCTCCTGTTTCGAAATCTCTAAGTAGGCAGAAGGTCTTGGTCCACCATGGGCTGTTGAACCAAATATGATGTGATTTTGGTTCAAATATGATGATGATGATTTCTGCTTCTGTTCCAAATTTTAAAAACTGTGTTTATTCTATAAATCTCAACTGATAATTTGGTTTGGTTTGTCGCTCTATGGTCATTTTTTACATACTTTAGGCAATTAAACTGGGACCTACAGATTAAAGTGCATTCTGAAGCACTAACAAACATACACCAGGATTCAAATCTGGAGCCTGTGGTACCGAAGGTCAGAGCACTAGCCTGTTGGCTATCAGGTCCCACCATGTCTGCTCAGGCGTAGTTCCCATTTGGGTATAAAACGACTTGTTTTAAAACTATTTCACACAAAAGTCAACGGAAGAATCTTTCAGAATTGTAAATGCCCAAAACGATATTTGTTTAATATTGATATAGAAAACTGCACACTGGCTCCAAAAATAGTCATGTTTTAGGTATGGGTATTTTTGACATCGTTTATGTGCAGAATTATGATGGCGAGCTATTAGACAGTATATACATGTACTACTATTTAGCAAGATGAATAGAATATTCTACAACTAGAGTATATTTCTGGGTCTAATGATCGAGTGACCGGCTCTCGCTGCCGCAGGTTTCTGTTTCGTATCCCGGTGCATGGATGTTTGTAGTAGTTCGGAATCCACTTTAAACAGTAGGTCGCGGTTTAATAGGACAATAGAGCGTTGGGCGTATGGCTGGCAATCCCATCCCGTAAAAAGGAAACATCTGCCTGGAAATCTTTGGGCTGTTGCACCAATGAAAAAGAAGAAGAGTATGTTGTTGTTGACAATCCCCCTTGGCTGGCCCATCCCATATGGACTCATGATTGAAGGGGAAGGAAGCATCTGGAGCACCCGTAGGTAGAAGCCTGACTTTTGCTCCGTGACGTAGAAGACCGGGACCTACGGCTTAAAGTGGATTCCGAACCACTACAAACATCCATGGCACCGGTCGAACCCGAAACCTGTGGCACCGAGCGCTAGACACTCGGCCATGCAGGTCCCAAATTTGCCAACGGCACGGTGTTCCCAGGTGGTCACCCACCCAAGTACTGACCGCGCCCAATGATGCTTAACTTCGGTGATCTAACGAGAACCGGTATATTCAGCATGGTACGGCCGTTGGTATTCTTCTACAATTTGACTTTAACGAGTATATTGGCAGCGTTAGCTGCCATGCACTTCTATCTGGATGATCACATTGAAGATAATATTGTAAGAGAAATATGGCTTGCTCAGTATAAAAGGAAAAAAAAATAGAATTTAAATACAAATATAGGATAAATAAAATAACGAATAGAGAGAGCCGATAAAAATATTTGGTTAAAATGTTCAGTGAAGTACGCGGACGTTTATTATTGATGAGAAGAATAATATCATAATCAGGAAGGCGTTTGAGCTGAGTATTAGGATTATTAGGAATAATATTATAAAAATTAGTTGCGAACTAGTGGATAAAATTTTTAATTGAAGGAATTTCCAGAGCAGCGAGAATATCTTTATTTCTGACAAACCATGGTGCATCAACTGCCATGCGTAATATTTATTTGCAAGAGTTTGAATATCTTTGATTCTAGATTTGCAAGCGGATCCCCATATAGGACTGGCATATGTTATAATGGGACGCAAGTAGACCATATAGATAAGAATTTTAGTATCAATGTTGGTATGACTATTGCGAGAGATAAGAGGATACAGTTTTTTAACAGCCATATTGAATTTATTTTTGATATAATTGACGTGAGAATGATAGGTAAGATGCTTGTCAAGTATGACTCCAAGGTATTTTGCTTCATTTGACCAAGTTATAGGAGTATTATAAATAGTAATATTAGGAATATTAGAACGTTTCCAAGTATAGAGAACAGCTTCAGTTTTAGTAACGTTGAGTTTGATATGCCAGTTAGTTGATCAATTTTCAAGAAGATAAATATAATTTTGAAGCATAAAAGCAATATAATTCATATTTTTATTTTTAACAAGAATAGCAGCAGCATCAGCGAAAAGACAGAGAGAAATATTAGCTTTTTGAGGAATGTCATTCATAAAGATAGTAAAAAGATGAGGTACAAGAACAGAGCCTTGCGGAATGCTAGCAGTCATGGGTTTCATGCTAGAGTCTGTCCGATTAATAGTGACAAGAAATTTTCGATTAGTGAGATAACTGATAATAAGCTTAATGAAGTGAGGAGGGAATTTGAAAAATATAAGTTTGTAGATGAATATTCTTCTATGCAGCCCTCCTGAAAATGATAGCGGCCTGATTGCCAATGCTCTGGTCTTTGGTACCCCAAACTTCAGCTCCGAATCCTGGCAGTGGCATGAATGTTTGTGAGTGGTTCGGAATCCACGTTAAAACGGCAGGCCCCGGTCCAATTACCTTAGAATGTACACAAAGTGACCGTAGAGCGAGAAACCAAACCACTACACTTCTTTAAGGTCCTCGAACTATCAAACATTCTGGGAAAAGGAATAATTTTTTATTAATGAATATTATTGTTTACTTTTCTTGCCTTTATTTTATATTTTGTTTTCACATCATTCAAATATCACCATCTATATTATCTTAGGTATCAAACTTTCAAAAGATTACAATTCCTCCGATTTAAACACCGACGGTTCTGAAAGCGATCCGGGTAAAATGAATATTTTTTTACTTTTCCCCTCTGAATTCTTATGTTATTTGGATTTAGCATGGGACGATTCCTTGAAGTCAATGAGCCATGAATACTTTTTAGCTTTCGGCCCCAAAAGTTTTGGTTTTCCACCCCGAGTTGTTTTAAATCTTCATTTTACTAGTTCAGAAGAAATTGTTTTGTCTGCAAAATTTCAGTATTTCTTTTTAAATCCTGGGAACATGCAGTTTTTTAAATGAGCTTCTTTCGCATCAGTGCGCAAATAGGTAGTTTTCGTTGAATAATTACTTTTTCCCTTCTTTTTTCTCATCTTTTTACTCTCAACGAGCAATATATTGTATTTTACTAAACAATTTAACGAATTTCTTAAAGTGAAGTTATTATATATATATATATATATATATATATATATATATATATATATATATATATATATATATATACAAATATTATGCAAGGTATTATTATTATTTTTTTTACAAATTTTATGAAGTTGCTTCACTGTGTCTTTTGGATTTGTAATGGAAATAATGGTTTTTCGTGATGTTTGAAAGAAACATTTTTTGTTTTAAAATAACAATTATTTTATGCCTGATCATCCCGACTATATTTTTTATTTATTTTTGCCTTTAAACCTTGAATTAAATTATATTTGTAAGTTAGATTTTTGTATCCTTTAATAGTTTTAAACATCATTTAATACACTTTCACACAGCTAAACAATTTAATTTTATTATTCATTACTCGTCGGCATTATCCAAAAAAATTTTCAATAATGTGCCCAGTCGCTGAATTGCTTGATGTTAAATTTTAAGTTGGTGATTTTTATTTTAAACCCCTCCCCTCCGTCATATATTTATTTTTGCCTTTAAACCTGGAATTAAATTAAATTTGTAGGTTATATTTTTATATCCTTTAATAGTTTTAAACATCATTTAGTACACTTTCATACAATTTAATTTAATTATTTTTTACACATCTACAATATTAAAAAAAAATTTTCAATAATGTGCCCAGTCGCTGAATTGGTTGACGTTAAATTTTAATTTGGTAATTTTTATTTTAAACCCTGCCCTCCGACATATATTTATTTTTGCCTTTAAACCTGGAATTAAATTAAATTTGTAGGTTATATTTTTATATCTTTTAATAGTTTTAAACATCATTTAATACACTTTCATACAGATAAACAATTTAATTTTATTATTCTTTACACGTCGGCAATATCCCAAAAAATAATTTCAATAATGCGCCCAGCCGCTGATTTGGTTGAAGTTATATTTTTTATATTCCTTTAATAGTTTTAAACATCGTTTAATACACTTTCATACAATTTAATTTTATTATTCATTACACGTCGGCATTATCCAAAAATTTTTTCAATAATGTGCCCAGTCGCTGAATTGGTTGATGTCAAATTTTAAGCTGGTGATTTTTATTTTAAACCCCACCCCTCCGACATATATTCATTTTTGCCTTTAAACCTGGAATTAAATTAAATTTGTAGGTTATATTTTTATATCCTTTAATAGTTTTAAACATCATTTAATACACTTTCATACAATTTAATTTAATTATTTTTTTTACACATCTACAATATTAAAAAAAAATTTTCAATAATGTGCCCAGTCGCTGAATTGGTTGAGGTTAAATTTTAAGTTGGTGATTTTTATTTTAAGCCCCTCCCCTCCGACATATATTTATTTTTGCCTTTAAACCTGGAATTAAATTAAATTTGTAGGTTATATTTTTATATCTTTTAATAGTTTTAAACATCATTTAATACACTTTCATACAGATAAACAATTTAATTTTATTATTCATTACACGTCGGCATTATCCAAAAAATTTTTCAATAATGTGCCCAGTCGCTGAATTGGTTGATGTCAAATTTTAAGCTGGTGATTTTTATTTTAAACCCCACCCCTCCGACATATATTCATTTTTGCCTTTAAACCTGGAATTAAATTAAATTTGTAGGTTATATTTTTATATCCTTTAATAGTTTTAAACATCATTTAATACACTTTCATACAATTTAATTTAATTATTTTTTTACACATCTACAATATTAAAAAAAAATTTTCAATAATGTGCCCTGTCGCTGAATTGGTTGAGGTTAAATTTTAAGTTGGTGATTTTTATTTTAAGCCCCTCCCCTCCGACATATATTTATTTTTGCCTTTAAACCTGGAATTAAATTAAATTTGTAGGTTATATTTTTATATCCTTTAATAGTTTTAAACATCATTTAATACACTTTCATACAATTTAATTTAATTATTTTTTTACACATCTACAATATTAAAAAAATTTTCAATAATGTGCCCAGTCGCTGAATTGGTTGAAATTAAATTTTAAGTTGGTGATTTTTATTTTAAGCCCCTCCCCTCCGACATATATTTATTTTTGCCTTTAAACCTGGAATTAAATTAAATTTGTAGGTTATATTTTTATATCCTTTAATGGTTTTAGACACCATTTAATACACTTTCATACAGTTTCATTTAATTTTTTTTAAATTTATTTAATTTCCCCCCCTCCCGCGAACATATATTTATTTTTGCCTTTTAAACCTTGAATGAAATTAAATTTGTTAGATTTTTGTATACCTTTAATAGTTTTAAAGACTATTTAATACAATTTTTTTTTTTTTTTTTTTTTTTTACACGTCTACAAGATCGAAAAAAAAAATTTCAATAATATGCCCAGCCGCTGAATTGGTGGACTTTGTATTTTAAGTTAGTGATTTTTATTTTAAGCCCTCCCACCTCCGACATATAAAAATAAATATTTTTTGTCTTTTAAACCCGAAGTCAGGTCGGCCGAGAGGTCTAAGGCCCCTAATGTAAGCTCTGGTTCTCCAAACAGGCCGGTGGTTCGAAACCATGCTTTTCACTCACAAAGCAGGAAATAGAGGTTGCTAAGCAACCAAGGTTCTCCATTAATCTGGCAAATCGTCGTCGTCTTTTACACCTTGAATTAAATTAATTCTGAAAGTTATATTTTTATATCCTTTACTAGTTTTAAACATCATCTAGTACATTTTCATAGAAATAAACAATCTAATTTTATTAATTTCTTTACACGTCCAAAATATCCCACACAAATTTACAGTAATGTACAAAAACACTGAATTGGTTGACGTTATCTTTTGAGTTAGAGATTTTTATTTTAAGGTAAAAGAGAGAAATATATAACCTAGTTTTACAATCTTTTAACAGGTTTAAATTTCTTTTCATAAAAATGTACTCATCAATTAATAATCCACAATCTTTGCCTTTTAAACCTTGATTAAATTTGTAAGTTATATATTTATATCCTTTAATAGTTTTAAACATCATTTAATACACTTTCATACAGATAAACAATTTAATTTTATTATTTTCTTTACGCGTCGGCAATATTCCAAAAATAATTTCAATAATGCGCCCAGCCGCTGATTTGGTTGAAGTTATATTTTTTATATTCCTTTAATAGTTTTAAACATCGTTTAATACACTTCCATACAAGTTAATTTTATTATTTTTTTACATGTCTACAATATTCTAAAAACTTTTCAATAATGCGCCCAGTCGCTGAATTGGTGGACTTTGTATTTGAAGTTAGTGATTTTTATTTTAAGCCCCTCCCCTCCGACATATATTTATTTTTGCCTTTAAACCTTGAATTAAATTAAATTTATAAGTTATATTTTTATATCCTTTAATAGTTTTAAACATCATTTAATACACTTCCATACAATTTAATTTTATTATTTTTTCACACGTCTACAATATTCTAAAAAGTTTTCAATAATGCGCCCTGTCGCTGAATTGGTTGACTTTGTTAAATTTTGAAGTTAGTGATTTTTATTTTAAGCCCCTCCCTCCGACATATATTTATTTTTGCCTTTAAACCTTGAATTAAATTAAATTTGTAAGTTATATTTTTTATATCCTTTAATAGTTTTAAACATCGTTTAATACACTTCCATACAAGTTAATTTTATTATTTTTTTACACGTCTACAATATTCTAAAAAGTTTTCAATAATACGCCCAGTCGCTGAATTGGTTGATGTTAAATTTTAAGTTAGTGATATTTATTTTAAGCCCCTCCCCTCCGACATATATTTATTTTTGCCTTTAAACCTTGAATTAAATTAAATCTGTAAGTTATATTTTTATATCCTTTAATAGTTTTAAACATCGTTTAATACACTTCCATACAAGTTAATTTTATTATTTTTTTACACGTCTACAATATTCTAAAAAGTTTTCAATAATGCGCCCAGTCGCTGAATTGGTTGATGTTAAATTTTAAGTTAGTGATTTTATTTTAAGCGTTCCCCCTCAGATATATATTTATTTTTGCCTTTAAACCTTGAATTAACTTAAATCTGTAAGTTATATTTTTTATATCCTTTAATAGTTTTAAACATCGTTTAATACACTTCCATACAAGTTAATTTTATTATTTTTTTACATGTCTACAATATTCTAAAAACTTTTCAATAATGTACGCCCAGTCGCTGAATTGGTTGATGTTTTGTATTTGAAGTTAGTGATTTTTATTTTAAGCCCCTCCCCTCCGACATATATTTATTTTTGCCTTTAAACCTTGAATTAAATTAAATTTATAAGTTATATTTTTTAAATCCTTTAATAGTTTTAAACATCGTTTAATACACTTCCATACAAGTTAATTTTATTATTTTTTTACATGTCTACAATATTCTAAAAACTTTTCAATAATGTATCCTGTCGCTGAATTGGTGGACTTTGTATTTGAAGTTAGTGATTTTTATTTTAAGCCCCTCCCCTCCGACATATATTTATTTTTGCCTTTAAACCTTGAATTAAATTAAATTTATAAGTTATATTTTTAAATCCTTTAATAGTTTTAAACATCGTTTAATACACTTCCATACAAGTTAATTTTATTATTTTTTTACATGTCTACAATATTCTAAAAACTTTTCAATAATGTATCCTGTCGCTGAATTGGTGGACTTTGTATTTTAAGTTAGTGATTTTTATTTTAAGCCCCTCCCCTCCGACATATATTTATTTTTGCCTTTAAACCTTGAATTAAATTAAATTTATAAGTTATATTTTTTAAATCCTTTAATAGTTTTAAACATCGTTTAATACACTTCCATACAAGTTAATTTTATTATTTTTTTACATGTCTACAATATTCTAAAAAGTTTTCAATAATGTACGCCCAGTCGCTGAATTGGTTGACTTTAAATTTGAAGTTAGTGATTTTATTTTAAGCCCCTCCCCTTCCGACATATATTTATTTTTGCCTTTAAACCTTGAATTAAATTGAATTTATAAGTTATATTTTTATATCCTTTAATAGTTTTAAACACCATTTAATACACTTCCATACAATTTAATTTTATTTTTTTTTACACGTCTACAATATTCTAAAAAGTTTTCAATAATGCGCCCAGTCGCTGAATTGGTTGATGTTAAATTTTAAGTTAGTGATATTTATTTTAAGCCCCACCCCTCCGACATATATTTATTTTTGCCTTTAAACCTTGAATTAACTTAAATCTGTAAGTTATATTTTTTATATCCTTTAATAGTTTTAAACATCGTTTAATACACTTCCATACAAGTTAATTTTATTATTTTTTTACACGTCTACAATATTCTAAAAAGTTTTCAATAATGCGCCCAGTCGCTGAATTGGTTGATGTTAAATTTTAAATTAGTGATTTTATTTTAAGCCCCTCCCCTCTGACATATATTTATTTTTGCCTTTAAACCTTGAATTAAATTAAATTTGTAAGTTATATTTTTATGTCCTTTAATAGTTTTAAACATCATTCAATACACTTTCGTAAAATTTAAAACCAGATCTTATTTAAACAAACTATATTAGTAAATGATTAAGTTAATATATAAATTAATGCTAACTATAATAACAGTCATAATACTATATAATTAATGATTTTTATTTTAAGGATAGAAATGTATAGACTAGTTTTGCAATCTTTTAACAGCGTTTAAATTTCTTTTCATAAAAAAATACTCATTAATTAATATATTTAACGATAATAAAATCCAAAACCTGATCTTATATAATAAACAGAAACTAAATTAATGAATGGAAATGATAAGAAGCATGGAATGCATGTAAGTTTTGAAGTATTAAGTGTAACATTTGAAACTTGTAGTCTCGATTGTAATTCTATTTTCTAAAACTTTATTGTACTTAATTTTAAAGTCTTAACTTTTCAAAGGTTTTAATTTATTTATTTTATTAATATTATTTTTTTTTTTCCCATTGACCTGTGTTTTGGTATTTTTATTCGTTATTTAAGCATTATAATAAAAGCGGAGCAATTTATAGATTGAAGCCAATCGCCGTATTAATGGAGGTGAACGATTTACCAGACTCACAGTTCCACCAAAATGCAAGTACTCTAAGAACATTTATTTATTTTTTCACTATATTTCAAACGAATATCTCTAGAGATTTTAAATCATTTTAAGATGTAGAGGTATTTGGGATACATTTTATCGTATAGATACTCAGTAATTGGTGCGTGTATTGCAATTGCCTAAGAGCAATGTAAAAAGAAACAGAAATACGGACTTTTTTTTTTCTGTTTACATTTAAAATCGGTTTTATCATTTGTATCTTATTCTATGATATAAAAAGTAACACGAAAATGGAGAAATTTTTTTTTTTTTACACTTTCTTTACTATGTGGAAACATGAGGTTTCCCTGATACGAAGTCTACATCTGCTTGCCAAATTTGAATATTACACGGACTAAGAAAAATAATTTATATTTAAGCTACTACTTAAAACCCACTCGCATTGTAAAAAAAATTTCATTTCATAAAGTTAACATTGAATTGCGCTGGACTCGAATTACATGAGTTATAAAATTTTGTAAGAGAGAATTTGTCGCTAACGCTTGCGATAGGCCAATTTCAAGCCATTTAAAAAAATTTTCATGATATAGTTAGTTAGAAGTAGTTCCATCCCCCCTTCCCACAATGAACAAGATCAAAACAGTGTAAAACACACACAAGAAAAAAGAAAGCAATAAGGGAAAAAAGTCAATGTCTCATCAGCAAAGTTCTAGCGCTCCACACACCTCCTTCACCTCGAAGTCCCCAAAAAAAGTCCATAGTCCATATGACCATGGTCGTCTGTCCATGATCTCGTCTTTCCCACAGAGCGAGCAATTTGGGTTATCAAAAATGCCAAAATGGTGCAGATGGCTCGCCAAATAGTCGTAGCCCACCTCCAGTCTTAACATCGTAGCTGACTAGGGAATGTTGTATCTCAACTTGCTCAGATTGCAATAGGCCATCCGCATTCCATTGTCAGACACTCGGCCAACACGAAGTTACCACAAAGGTTATCACTCTTGGAACGTTGCTACATGCCGATAGGACACTACCAGGAAGCACCACGGGGATTGGTTGGTTGGTGGGGCTTAATGGCACAAGAGCCAGATTTGGCTATGCAGCTCCAAACAACGGTATGGTTTGCGAAGATCATAAAAAACAAAATAAAATAAACTTCATAAATGAAGCAGGTAAAAAACGTAACAATACAAGAATGGTAAAAGACTAAAATGAAAAATGCAATAGAAGACAAAATTTTTAAAAGCAGATAATGATCGAATTAAAATTTGTTTATTCCAAAACCATGTCAGTGGCATCGTATACCAACATGTCTGAATTAGCTGGATTGGGGTGTTCCATGAGAGATTTATTTTTCTTTATATTATTGGGTCTAACTAAAGACGCCAATGACAGAAACCTGTTAGTGTCATAATATTTGTTGAGTTTCAAGGGTTTTGATTCAGTATTGGTAGATCCAGATTTGATGGAGGGTGTGGTATTGGAAGGTAATTTTCTCTTAATATGGTGGCTCTTCGTTTTATAACCTGCATGCACTGTTGCAGGTAAATTAGAAGTGGATGGAGGAGATGACGGGTCAGAGGTAGAAGAAAAAATATGCACAGTGGCACTTTTAGATAGTTTAGCAGACTGTGTTTGAGAAACAGGAGCTGGTTGAACGGATTTCGATTTGGTATTGGAATGTGTAGAAGGTTGATGTGGAGGTGAGGAATCTAAGTCACCTGTTTGGGTGCCTATAGAAGTAGACGTGGTTCGAAACTTTGTAGCATAAATAGGTTTCTGAATGACCAGTTTTTTGGCTTCTATATAGGAAACGTGTCGGCTAATTTTAATTTGTTGTATTTGTTTTTCAACAAGCCATTGAGGGCACAATTTGGAGCTAGATGGATGAGATTGATGACAATTGATGCATTTAGGTTGAAATTGGCAGTTCATCGAAGAATGACCAGCAGATGCGCAGTTGGAACAAATTTGATTACCTCGACAAGCAGTTTGAGAATGCCCGAATTTTTGGCTATTAAAGCATCTTAATGGAGTTGGTATATATGGTCTAATACGGCAATTCAAGTAACCAGCTTTTACAGTTGAAGGTAATGTTGTTTATGCAAATGTCAGTATTAAGTGTTTTGTAGGGAGTTTTTGCATACCGTATTTTGGACGTCCGTTATTTTTTTCTCCCTAGCGCGCATGCTCATAGGAAATTGCGCATGTTTATCTGTAATAATGTTTCCTACGAGCATGCGCGCTAGGGAGAAAAAAATAACGGACGTCCAAAATACGGTATGCAAAAACTCTCTAATATCTGTGCCGCGTTTAATGGTTATTCGACGTACATGAGTTACGCCCTGTTCGGATAAGCCTTCCAAAATCTTACATTCTGCGCAGCAAAGAAGTCAGATTCGGAAATAACGCCACGTATAGTATTTAGAGTTCTGTGGGGGGAAACTGATATAGTTTGCCCTAGCAAAGTTTTGACAAGTACATAGTAATGATTTAGTTAAGGTATTTGCTGTTTCAATAAGAATATCTCCTGATTTCAATTTTTTGACCGATTTTGGAACACCCAGAATGCAACGAAGACCTTTTCCAATGGCAAAAGGAGACTTGGATACACAGTTATCAGGTAATGATAAAATGAAAAATCGGGCAATTTTAGCAATATTGTCAACATGAGATGATGTCGGTGAATTAAGGCCATCGCCGGGGCACAATGTTTTTGATAAAGTATCCATAAAGCAAAAAGAAAAATAATTCGGATCCCAACAAGGGAAAGCATATTCCTGCCTGCCTTAGTGCTAACCAGGATCTATACGGTCAGAGCCACTCCCTGGAACGACCTCCACCCTTAGCGAGACGCCCAAGAAATGACCCATCGCTTGAATCCAAAGCAATTCCAGGCGCGAGGGGCTAGTAATTGCGAGCCTATTCCCACACCCGGAGACTGAGGCGTGCCGTCCGTTTATCAGAAGCGGAGGGCAAAGTGATGTGTTGCCCACACTAGAGTCGCAACGCTAGCTGGACTCAATCCCCAGGATCCTCTTTTCCCGAGGCATGGGTCGCCACGCACGGCAAACACGTGGGTCAGAGAACTGACATTGTTAGTAAAAACGAATATATCGAAAAAAATAAAGGAAAGGAAATTTTCAGAATTTTCGAGTTTCGTCGAATCTCAAAACACGTGGTCTGCGGCAGACCTTAAATATCCAATGGCGGTAGACACAAAACCACAAGGGACTCACTTTGGAAACAGGCGGAAACTGCGACCTGTTCTGCCACTTCGGAGAAAAAGAATACTCTTTGTCGACTCGTAGCAAAACTCTCTCCTTTCTTCTCCAAAAAATTTCTCTTTAAGAAAATTCGTCAAGAGGGGTCAATTTCCCTCACTTCTCATTAGAGTAGACATTTTCTCAGTTCCTGGTCTACCACTAATCACGATGTAAAAACTCATGGTGTAGTCCATATGCCATCTCTAATTGCTTCGACCTGTGAAGGGCCTCCACAGACAGTAGCTAATTTCAAGAGGTCCCATTATCCATGACACTGAATATCTGCTATCAGATTTGAGTGAAGGTTGTTCTCTTTAGTAGAAAACACTAATTGCATGTAATATAATTACCCACAACATTTCTTATTTGCTGTCAAATTTGAGTGATCGTATGTGCCTTTGGAAATTATTCAGAGTGCATCACATCACGGTAATCGAATAAAACTGTCAACATAAGCTTGATTTGTGAGAGATTTTAACGCCCTTTTTTGGTCTTAGAGCTCATTCTTGAAATGTGTTAACTTATTTGTATACCGTACTCGTAATCCCATGACTCGTCACCAGTTATTATGCGTTTCATGAAGATAGATTCAGTAGAAGCTCTAGAAAACATGTCTTCAGCAATCTGCTTCCGATGCTTTTATTGGACAAAATTTAGTTCTTCCGGAACTAGTACTGCGCATTTCATGCCCAAAATATCAGTCGCAAAGTTATGAACGTATTTATGAGTTCACCTTTTGGGCCAACTCTCCAAGACTCATATGATTCTTTTTGATCACTAACTTCGTGATTTTGTGGATGTTTTCATCGGTCGTAGCAGTTGAAGGTCAACCAGAACGAAGCAAATGAGCTATCACTTCTCGGCCTCCTTTGAATGCTTTATACCATTCATATTGTAGTGTTTTTAATATGCACGGTTCACCATAGATCTTCTGCAACATTTTTGGCGGTTCGGCCCACAAAATTTCGTTTGAAAACAAAATTTAAGACTAATTTTTCCATTATAAAAAATCGCAGAACACTTAAAACGTTTTATTACAAAAATAGTTCCTGTTAATACGCTGAGTATTAAGATCGTGCTCAAATTCCACTTAGTAGCTCAGCAAAATGCTCCCGACAAAAAAAAAAAAAAAAATGTAGTAAATTTTTTTTTTGTCCGTTTTAAATATTAAATTATGGATACTTTTTTCACAGAATGTATACGTTATAACAGTATATTATACTCAGTTTATTGTAAAAATCTCATTATCTTCTTATTTCAATTATATTATCTATGCTAGGTGCTGCCATCTATTAAATTGTTTTGAAACAATAACTCTGATAACCAAATGTAAAATGAAGCATTTTAATTTAAAATAATTGCATAAAATTTTATGAATAATTTAACTCTTTAAATTTTAAGCTGTTTTGAAACCTGAAAAAGCATTGTATTTATTTTTATTGGCATAATGCGAAAAAAAATAAATAACATGTATAAAGAAAATCTAGACAAAAAAAAAGTAAATAAAATTTCGCTGCATATCATAATTAATCAGTAAAATATTCGTAAGTTTAACAATCAATTATCCAAATTAAATAAATTGCAAATTATTAGAAAAATATTTTTTATCATAAAATTATCGAAACCTTTACATTACTAGCACACATACTCCAGTTTCAGAAATTCCATCGTCTTTTTCTTTTATATCAAAGGGATAAGTTAATAATTTTTATATCAAACACCAGGAGTTCTTAACCATTTTTTAGTTTCAAGGACCGCTTTTACAAGTAAAATAAAGGTAATGGAATCTTTTGTCCCAGTTATATTTTTAAATGCATAAAATAAAATTAGAATAATTCAATTAAATAAAGAACAATACAAAATTTGAATCAGTAAAACTGTTTCAGCTGTTTACCAGAAACGTGAAATAATAATAAATTTATTATAAATCACATAATAATTCAAACCATATTACTAAAAATTAGACAAGTGAATAATAACCAATATCATTTAATGCAAATTAAACATAATTTGCATGAAACTGTTAAAAAACAATCTATTATTTCTATTGCTAATAAATAAAACCACTAATGATATTATAAAATTTCCACAGTTGCCAGATTTAATTAGAGAATAATGCTGATTAAAGTATAAATAAAATAGAATATAAAATAGCATAATGCCAATTAAAAAAAAGTTTTTTTTTCCCCCCCTCATTCACTCCCGGACCTTTTGAACCAAGCTTATTGGGCCTGTTTGAATAGTTTTCTTTTCTTAGGTGGCATTGCAAACTTAACGATTTAAGCCATTGTAAGGTTCAGCGAAACAATTTCCATGGTTTATACTATGATCGCTTTTTTTCGTAAAATGCTAAATAAATAGTAACCACTTTCAAAAATGCGAATAAAACTCTTTGAGGGCATATGTTCCAAACTTTGTTCCCTTGAACGCTAGTGAAGAAAAGACAAAACGCGTAAAAACGTACTAAGATCGGAAAAGGGCTGAAGGTCAAAGAAAGAAAAAAGAAATAGAGTACGCATCAATGGTAATCTTACAGCATAAAGCAAATCGTAACACAAGAAATGCCATAGACGGTAGGATTTCAGGGAATTGAAAATCGAAAATTGAAATCGGTTCTTAATCATTTAAACAAAAATAATAAACACCGAAAAAACAATTGTTCTTAATTCTGATATTAAATGAAATAATTCCATTTAAAGTATTCTGATTAAAGTATTCCAGTTGCGGTGTTTTTTTTTTGCCTAATCTTATTAGAACATTAATAGGGGCATATTGCGAAATGGTATTGTATGCTTCCTTAGTGTCTATGTGTTACTTTATCATCTTGGCAAGATGGATAAATTTCATATAATAAAACACAAACCCCACGAAATTAGTTGCGTTTATTAGAATAATCAAACTAATTAAAATAATCAGGCAAGTGATTAGAGTGTGTTGATGATTGAGATATAGTTGAGATATGATTGAGAGTGTGTTGATAATGTTAACAAGAGCTCATACCATTAAAATTGTATTATATTAATTAATTAGCCCTTTTACAATGGCAGCAAAACACAAGCGCAGCCTGACTCGCCACCAACACACCTTCTGAAACCAAAACCCAAAGACATGAATGTTGCCAAAAGCATTTGCGTAACTTCTGACAAATTGTCAGTGAGAGCTTAGTAAGTAGAGATGGCATGAATGCTACTGCAAAGGTTTAATACTCACTACACAGTATCCCCCTCCAATGTACGATAAACAATATATGAATATGAAAATAAATGCAATTACATAAAAAAACAGTTACGGTGTGCTGCGGAATACAGAGCAAGGTACAAAAGAAAAAAAAAATGAAAAAAACATTGAAATTGACAAAAAATAATATAATAAGAATATTAGTAAGGTCTCTAAAAAGATGTGATTCAAAATTCCTACCTTGATCGGTAGTGATGGTCGAAGGGCAACCAATTTAAGAAATCCATCCACAGATTAAAGCTCGACATCTTGCTTCAGCACAGATGTCATACTTAGGAACAACTTCCAGCTGATGATAGTCATACAATACTGGTAGCCTTCTGACGATGACAGTGGGCCAATGAAATCGATGTGGATATGGGAAAATCTGGCATCAGGTAATAAAAATGTCGAAATAGGGATTTTGTGTATCGGTGCTCTTTTGAACGTAGACGTTGCTCACAAGTCCGCACAGAATTCCGTATAAAAGTATGCATGTTAGGCCAAATGTAATATTTGTATATTAATTTTGAAGTAGCTGAAATGACGGGATGAGAAATATTGTTTGTTTCGAAATATGATCTGTCTAAAGGAAGATGGGATGAAGAGTTGAGAAACATTATTAGTGATGTCGCAGTAAAGACACTACTGTACCCAAAAAGTAAAACCAATTTTCAATTTAAATTTCCCGGGCATATGGTACTTCACTTTTTTTAAAAACTTTTTTAGGTTGTTGGCACTGTCCTTGACATCTGTGTGAAATTTTACGTCATTTTACGTTATATATCTTCAAGGCGAAAATAGTGTTTGGTGAGCTTTAAGAAAGAATTTGAATTTAATAGATTTTGCAGTACATGCAGAACAGGTTTAAATGCAGAACAGGTGGTCGAGAAATAGATTCTACTGCAATACGTGAAAGATGGTCCGCTACAACATTTTCAGACCCTTTGATATATTGGATATCTGTTGAAAACTGAGATATAATCAAGTTGTTGGAGTTGTCTGAGGGAGCATTTTAAGCTTTTTGTTTAAAGGCAAATATTAGTGACTTCTGATCAGTAAATATTGTGAATTTACGGTCCTCTAACATGTGCCGAAATTTTCGGATGAACTCATAAATCGCTAAAAGTTTTCGGTCATATGTGGATAATTTCATTTGGCTTTTATTTAATTTTAAAGAAAGAAATGCTATATGTTCCCAGCAATGTTGGAACTGCATGAAGGCGCTGCCGATAAATCGGATGCATCTGTCCAAAGACTAATTCTCGCACCTGGTACTGGAAAGTTTAATAAAGTGGCATTAGCAAGTGCTTCTTTCGTCGCTGTAAATGCTGCTTCAGTTTTATCATTCCACTGAAGAGGATGTTCTGAGAGTTTAAGCAGATGTTTGCAAGTCCTTCTAAGAATCTTAACAATGGAATCAATATGTAAGAGTCTTTGGGAATAAAACGTTCATAAAAATTTTCCAAGCCCAGAAATTTGCTCAGTTGTGTGATGGTTTGGGTTTTTGAAAATTTTGAATGTCTTCAACTTGATCACGCAAAGGTTTAAGGCCCTTTTCGGAAATATAGAATCCTAAGAAGGAGAGTGAAGATTCACGGAGTGTGCATTTAGTGGGTTTCAGTGCAAGATTATAATGATCGAGACGTTAAAAAAGAGCAGTAAGATGAGCAATATGATTCTCGTGCGTTTTCATGGCAATTAGAATGTCATCAATAAAATCAAACTCCTTCCAATTCATGAGTAACCTCATCAATAAAGCATTGAAATATGCTGCTAGCTTTGCAGAGGCCATATTGCATACGCGTGTTTTCTTTGAGTCCGAATGTTGTGTAAATAGCAGTTTTATAAATGTCTTCTGGAGCAATCGGTGTTTGATGAAATGCTTTGACTAAATCGACGTGACAAAAACTTCTACAGCCATGTAACTCGCTGGTGAAATCAAGGACGCTTGGGATGGGATATTTGTCTTTGATAGTCTGGTCATTTAAGGCGCGAAAGTCACCAACAGGACTCCAATGGAAGAATCATTTGCAGTGGTAAATGTCAGAATATGTTGGGTTTTTTTTTTCTTAATCATGTAGTAAGTATTAACTACATGTCCGAGCCAGTATCAATCAAAAAGCTAATATTAGATCTTTCATCCTTAATGAAAAGGCGAAAATGGAATACGAGGAGGGCGGTATGTCGCCGCTACTCTTGCCTCTTCATGAAACGAACAGGGCAAAGAATATTTGTGGCGTTGTTTTGAAATTTTTCGTGATATCAACAATATTCAGAATGTGGAGATCTTGAACACGTGCAATGCTGCGTACAAGAAAAAATTCAATTTGCTGAAGAGTTCGTAGTTTGCGACAAAATTGTAATTTTTCAATGCGTTTGTGAAGATTTTCGATTTCGGAGAACAATTTTGAAGTGTCGGGATTCGAACCTGTAGTGACAAACGATACTGCAATTGGAATTGGATTCACTTCCAACAACCTGTCAGCCACTTTTCTGAATCGAAGAAGGAATTGCACTGATGAGTTCAATTCTAACATGAGTTCATCGGGAACGTTGAGATTTAGCGCGACGTTGCAAATCGAGCGTGAAAATTCCGAGGGTTTCCTGTCATTTAAAATTTCACCGGAAAGCAAATTCCGAATTTCTGGAGTGGAAGATTCACCCGAACGTTTTATAAGTGCTTTTTTTAAATTGAGTGTAAGGATCGGTAGTTTCCGGAGACACTATAATATCACGAACTCTGCTTCTTCTGGTGGCAAGTGAACAACACAATATTAAATTTTGTGCGACTATCTGGGATTGCTTTTGGAACATCAAATTCGAATGTGCTTTCACACATAATAAACCACACAGCGGGATTCTGACAATTGTATGGGGGTATTTTTGCAGTTTTTACTTCAGACATGTTAGTTTTGGTTTGGGAACATTTAATATAAAGCATATGTAAAAAAGAGAATCAAGTTTACATATTTAAAAATCAGTATCCAATAATAACAAAAAATTACATATTTACAGGTGTCCCATATTCGCATCGATTTCCAAAATGGCACATAATCCAAAAGCATGAAAGAACTGAAATTCTTCAAAACAAAACTATTCGGCTTGAGTGTCCAAGTATCCTATAAGATCCCCAATATGGTGTTGATGATTGAGACACATCACAAATAAAGTTTACAAGTGCTCATACCATTAAAATTGGATTATATTAATTAATTAGCCTTTTTACAAAGGCAGAAAAACACAAGCACAGAGTGACTAGCTGCCAGCACACCTTTTGAAACCTAAACCCAAAGACATGATTGTTGCCAAAACCTCTTGCATAACTTCTGACAAATCGTCAGAGAGAGCGTAGTAAGTAGAGAATGCATAACGCTAACTGCGAAGATTTAATGCTCACTACATGATAAAGCTAAGCTAATTTTAAGGTACTTACATTGACCTATTACCCCTGATTTAGTTGGAAAAAATACCGGAATGCATCGTTAAAATTCACTGTCAACACTGTTTAGATAACTAGATTTTTTTTAAATGCTAACTTCCATCCTTCATTCCTAAAACTTCTTGTGGAATCATATGGAGAGATAATAAGAGAGATGGATTATAAAGGAGAAAATAAGAGTGAGAGAAGATAAGATGGAAAAATTAGAGAAACCCAAATATTTTCGGAACTCTGTTTCGGTGCAATCAGACCCAACTAAATCATTGCCTTTTTCATTTTAGTAAAAGGAAAAAAAAAGTTGTAACAATAAATAAATATTTGGGAAATAGTATTGTGCATGATCCAATTTTGTTGATTAGTAATCTTTAAAATAAAATTGCTTAATTCATGTCAAATTCCTTAGCAATATTGCATTATATCTTGTATCTAAAGTATACTCACTGAAAAAACATTAAATTAAATATAGATCACAAGTTCTCCATAGAAACTATCTGTAATTGAAAGTAATGCGATGCAGAAGTCTGTAAAATCTTGTGCTATAGTTGTGTAAAAAGAGAGTTAATTTTTTTTTTTTAATTAGTGTTAAATCGTGTAAAAGAAATTTATGTAAAAATAGAATTGGATATATTTGGTTTTATTTTTCCCAGCTAAATAAATGCAGTTATAAACGCGATTTCTTTTTAAACCCAATTTGTTATTTTAGCATTTTGCTGAAGCTTTTTTTCCCTCTATTTTAAGTTTTTTTCTAAAGAATTTTTTATCTAGCTTAAACTCTGGTTCTCACTTATAAATACTTCCTTCTTCTTCCTAAACCCATCCCTATGGCTAGCAAATTTTTAATATCTGGAGACGAAATTTCTTGAAATGACCTACAATAACCAAAAGAATTGACAATATACATTATGTGGAAGAAAGTGACGGGACACGACACTATAACGACATAAACCCATATTTATTAAAATTAATAGGAGGTAGGGCCTCCTTTGGCTGCGATCACAGCTGCAACCCTTCTGGGCATGCTTTCCACTAAATTAGTCATAGTGGCAAGAGGAATTTCCTTCCAAATGTTTAACAGGAAGTTCCATAGTTCAGGCTTGCTTTTGGGGAGTGGGGTGCAGGCCCTCAACCGACGGTCCAATTCGTCCCAGAGATGTTCAATTGGGTTAAGATCAGGGCTCTGCGCCGGCCACTCCATGCGTTTAACGTTGTTGTTCACATACCAATCAAGAGTCCTCCTTGCAACATGGCATGTTGCGTTGTCGTCTTGATACCAGCAGTCATCCATACCGTACGTTGCCCACAAGATAGGAAGGACATGATTATCGAGAATATCACAGTATCTAACGGCATTCATCGCACCATCAACCTTCACCAGTGGGCCAGTCCCATACCAGGAGAAACAGGCCCATACCATCAATCCTCCTCCACCAAACTTTACAGTTGGGACGACACACTCGGGCAAAAGGCGTTCTCCTGGTAAACGCCATATCCAAACACGTCCATCGGAACGGAAAAGGGTAAATCGTGACTCGTCACTCCAAAGGACGCGTTTCCAGTCATCCAGAGTCCAAGTACGGTTGTCTTTGGCCCATCGAAGGCGCGCTTTCTTGTTGGTTTTCGTAATCAAAGGCTTATGGGTCCCGAACGTCCAGTGCAACCTAACTTATGGGCCTCGATACGAAGAGTCTTGGTCGAAACGGCCACACCTGTGGCTCGTCTAAACTCATTAGTGTTGTTATCCATGGATGTTTGACGGTTACTTCGAATCTCCCTGCCGAGCACCCGCCGGTCCCTGCTGGTGAGAACTGTAGATCGTCCACTTCGGGGTTTGTTCTGACAGTGTCCCTCAGTCTTGTAGCGACACACAACACGTGCTACAGTTGATTTTGAGCAGTTACGGAGACGGGATATCTCCCTAATTGAAACCTTCGCAAGATGCAATCCAACCAACACACCTTTCTCGAACTCAGACAACTCTTCCCGTGGCGGCATCTTAACAAAAAACAACTCTAGTCGACTCCACAGAGTATTTATAGGATATGGCTGACATGTGATACCTATTATTGCGCATGTGTCAGCTGTATTGTCGACTTTTCTACTTTTCGAGGGGTGTCCCGTCACTTTCTTCCAGATAGTGTATTTTGGGTTACAACAAATGACTTTTTCGAAAGTACAGAGGAACTAGGATTAAACAGGACATTTTAACTAGTAAAATATCGATGCAGATTTCTTCTTAATTATTAAACAAAATTTTAGATGATTTCAATTCAGTGGTTAGTGTATTTTACGTCAGCCTGTCTATCAAGAGTACAACAGAGCAAAAAATAACGTCAACCACGAGAAGTCTCGCCGAATTGGTTTTATTAGAAGTAACCCTGCCAATTTTCGCTATGCTTAGGAGGGTACATACAAATTCTGAGAAATTCATATAGAGATTTAAAAGTATTTAAGCAATAGTAAACACAATTTTATGGTTGAAAAATTAAATGTTTTTATCAAAAAATTAATTCTGAACTTGTTAAAAATTGAGTAGTAACAGGAAGGTACAAGCTTGAATCAGTTGGTAGCTTGCACTTTAAATGCTTTAAACACTTGACGGATATTGTAAATGCTCCACATCAATAGTCTGATTTCTTGATGGTAGATGAAGGTAAAGGTTTAGAATGTTATTTCTTA
This sequence comes from Caerostris darwini, assembly GCA_021605075.1. Lineage (NCBI taxonomy): Eukaryota > Metazoa > Arthropoda > Arachnida > Araneae > Araneidae > Caerostris > Caerostris darwini. Next base: position 28,594 of record BPLQ01013803.1, read on the forward strand.
CAATACGCAAATTGAGGAAGTTAACAGAGAACAGGAAGACAATGTCCTTCTATTACTGTCCGTCGATGGACTGTTCATGATACACAGTTAGTGGATAATGAGATACGCAATGTATCTCTTTCCCTCTATACACATGAATTATTTTACTGGCTTCAATTTTATTTTGAAAATGAAGCATCACCAATGGAAGACATCTCGAATCCTTTTGACTTGAAATTTTAATGGAAACCAATGGGCGTCCATAGATTTAATTCTTTCGATGAATTTTCGGAAAGTTAGGATAATCTCAAGGCGGATTTGACAACCAGATTTCCAGATCTAAACCCTACAGAGTAACTTGGGAAGTCAACTGCAACTCTCCTTTCACCTCCGAGAACCATCAGGATCTGAAAAAAACATTGGTGGAAGAGTGGGACCAACTTCGGCAAGAATAAACCGCCCGATTTCCAGTATAAATTAACATTGTGAGAACTGTAAAGAATGATCATATTTCCTACTAAGATATGGCCGACATTTGATATTGCATTCTTTTTTTTTTTAATCTTCTGGTAATAAATGTTATTCATGATCATGTGCAGGTCTCATTTGTTGTGAAGTTTTTTTTATATATTGTACCAACCTGTGCTCATATCTAATTTTATTAATATTTGTTTATTAGTTATGGAAATAATCGACTCATTTTTTCAACATATACATATTAATCTCCTCAGACTTTCTAACAACATCACTACATTAACACAATATAATAATATATTTTACCCATATTACCCCAATAAAAGATCTTTCCAGTAATCACAATCCAAAATCCTTTGAATTTCGTCTCTACTCCTTTCTCCCTCTCGCTACTTCACTTATTGGAGAATACATTTGCACAGTTTGGCAACTAACCTTAATATTTGTCACGAAAAAAAAGCATCAAAAAAGAAATTGTACAAAACAAAAACTGATTCTTACAAGGTCTCAACCCCAACAAAAATTCTTTTTATGAAACATAAAAGCAAATTTACATTTTTTTTTTTTTCTTTATTCAGAGGCATAACTTTTCCTAACATTTGCAAGATCAATGTGTTGTAACCTATCTCGAATTTTCATTTCAAGAAAACGATGATACAGTCATTATGGCAGTATAATATACAGTAGAACCTCGATAAGTCGAAAACCTCCACAACTCGAAAATTTTTTTTGTTCCCTTCCCTTCAAGCCCCAAAACCTCCATTACTCGAGATTTCAACCCTCTATAAGTCGAAATAATTAGTCAATCCCCACAAGCCATTTTGGTATATATTTTCCCTCCATAACTCGAAAAAAAATTGGACCTCTGTATCTCGTTGATTTTACAATCTTTTTTACAACTCGATCATTTGAAACTAATTACCTGTATAGCTCGAAGAAAAATAAGTTAGCGACTTTAAGGATTTGCCGACAATGCACATCATTGTTTCTTAGAAAGGATTGTATGAGTATATAGTAAATAGAATAACCAATTCTATGAAATAGCAACTCGAAAGGAAAAGAATTTTCTACTCTTTATAGTTTAGATCAGGGGTCTCCAAACTACGGCACCGGGGCTAAATCCGGCCCGCGACAGAGAATAGCTTATTGTTGCTATAATAAGTTGGATAAAAAACACAGAATGATGATAATAACTCGGTTTTATTTACTTGCTAGGTAAAGCTTAAAATTTAACTTAAGCATAATAACTAACAAATAATTGAAATGAATCCCACTAACATTATAAACTAGTGAACATACTGCAGTTACCCTCGGTAGTTATGTTGGGCTAAAGAGTATCGCATATGTATTTTTGAATGTATATATCCTGAATTAATCGTATGATTTTTACCTTGAAAATCACTCAGGAACGGAAAAGCTACATTAACGCGAATGAAACCGCTGGGTATTCACTTGTAAAAAAATACTAATGAGATTTATGTAATTGTGATTTTTCACTGACAATAGTTTGTAGTTGTGGATCAATTTTACTTGTACCAATTATTAAAAGAGATTTCAGATGCTCATCGGTTAACTTAGATCTGTAAAAATTTTTTTGTGTACTTAGTTTTGGAGAATGTTTTCTCACACAAGTAGTACCAGAAACAGAAAACATTCCACGATCAAATTTATGTAAATTATCAAATTGTATCAGTGAAAGACTCTTATAAAACTCCAACAAAGATGAGTTCTGATATTTGTTCTTAATTATATCACTGCACTGTAAATCAATCAAAATTTAAAACAATTTTGCCCCTTGGTACTTACTGGAATAAACAGTATGGCCCTAAGGCTGGAAAGTTTGGAGACCCTGGCTTAGATAATGCTATAGATAGAGAACGATCGAATAGTCTAAAGCAAAGAAAAATAAATAAATAAATAATAACTGATTTTTTAATACATAATATTTTTAATTTTAAGGTTGTTTCGAAATTGTTTTGATTTTTTATTACAGTACATAATATAACTTTTAAGTTGCAAATAAACATGTTTATTACCTCTGTAACTTGAATTTTTATTTATTTTACCTCTCTAACTCAAAATAAGTTAGAAAGAATCTAGACCTCTACAAGTCGAATATTTCCTTACAAAATCTGCATAAGTCGAAAACTCTATAAATCGAATTATTTGGCGTCTCCCTTGAAGTTCGACTTACAGAGGTTCTACTGTATTTTAACATTTTCTCCCTCACACTAATCATTCATTTTAGATTCCAAAGTAGCATCAACTTCAAACCTAACATTTGTAAATCTATCAGAACAGAAAGAAATACCCAACAAAGTTCTAATTTATCTTTATTTAAAGGCAGTAGCTTTTCAGACAAACATCTTTAATAAATGCCCTCTACTCACCAAACAGAATGGAACAAAAAAAAAAAAAAAAAAAAAAAATTTAATAATGTTATTAATATAGTGACAAAAAATATATTTCCACAAAGTTATAGACCATTAGTACTCACAAATTACAAATTCTTGAGTATCAGAACTTTTGAAATATGTATTCCAGTAGATTCCTCAAATAAAGAAAAAATCACTGCAAACATTTCATAAGGTAGTATTATAAATAAGTATTGAACTCCATCTTTACTACAATATCCAGAAATATGCATGTCTTTTTGAAGACAACTCACCAGCACTAACTCAAGATAACCCCATCTAATATATAATAGGAATATTCCAGGAATTCTGAAATAACTTGAAAATTTGGCTTGCCAAATGGAGAAATGCTGTTAATACAAGCAAGTTCAAGGCAAAAATCCTTCAGAAAGGACACTCCATTACAATAAACTTAACCTGGAACTCATTGAAGAACAAACTTGCTACATCACTTCATATACATTTAAATCCTTTATCAATATTAACCAGTTAGATTCTAAACATTCTATTAAATTATAATGAATATTTTCACATTTCTCTAGCATCCTCAATCTGAATAGAATTACTTAAGGTACTGGAACTCTAGTACAATATTCAGTCTTGTTGCATAACATGCCACTTAATATTTATAGGTTAATAAAAAATGCAGTTGGGTATTAATAATTATACATTTTTTTTTATTAAAAATTTTTTATATTAGGAATTTTGGTTCAAATCAAATAATTCACAATCAATAGTGTTTACAATATCATTTTAATGAAATTCCAATAATGAACTATTAATTTGTTTTTATGTACAAAATACAAGATGATTTAAGAACATAACTTCAATGATTCGTTGACAACTATGAAGATCTTGTTTCATTTTACTCTATGGAATTCGTCAAGACATTATTGCCATAGTAAACTGAAAGAAAACAAATATGTTAATATGCTATAATTATAAAGTTAAAATGTTATGAATAACAAAACTACATATAATAAATAAAAAATGTTATTTAATTTATAGATTTGGAATAAATGACATTGTAAATTATTTACTAACATGAATTTTTCATCTGAATAACCACATACAATAATTTTTCTTAGAATATTAATCAAAACACCAGCTTCAGATGAATCAAAAACATTTTTTAGTATCATAATTTAAATTATGAAAGACATATTTGGACATTCAACAAAGTAAAAATGACACTTAAAAGTTTTTCCATACATTTAAAAAATATGCATAAACGTAAAATTATATAAATAATGAATATTAAATGTTAGCTAAAGTAATTTAGATAATAATTTCAAATAAGGTTTTTAATTAAATTCTTTTAAATAGAATCCATGGAATAAATTAATTTTTGAACTTTAATTGAAGTGAAATTAATAAATTTTTTAAAGGAAATGACTCTTGCAAATCATTATGAAACATTAATAATAAATAAGATTACTTAATCATCTCGGAATTACTCGAGCATCAAAACGAATAAGGAAAAGATTCAGCTACTGCTTAGTAAGTTGTTTCTAAATTGTCTAGTTTGCTGTCATGAATAGCAAACTGGATTATAAAAATAAATTTTAATGTCCAATGATGTTTGATAATGTTCTAATGAACAATACAATGTCTATGCATATACAAAATTTTGTTGGAGTGAATGTTAAATTGCTTTATAGATCTAAAAGTTATTTATATATTTTCAAACAAAGAAGTATCAGCCTTGCACAGAAAGTAATCTGTACCTAATTGTTCAAAGAAAGATTGTTTTATTAATTTTTAAAACATACAATTGTAGATAAAATGATGCACTATTACTATAATGATACTGTTTTAAAAAGCAAAAATGACTTTTCACATTTTTAGAAAGTTTACCACGATAAACAAATTCATTTTAACCAATTGACTGTCACAAAATCTTCCAATTATCCCACTTAAACGATCAATTCCCTCAAGAAAAAAAGTGGTAAGCTTCTTAAAATTTTTTACTTCAGCGGACTCATTTTAGACCTCATAATGCTAAAAAAATGTAATAAACAATTAAAAACGATGTTATAAAGAGGTTCACAAATTTTAATTACTGCGATATCCAGAATAAAATAAATGCAAAAAAACGCACAGCAAATTACATTCTCTGCAAGACCACCAATATTGAGTAGAGGCATTCATCAAAACTATTATTTTTTTTCACAATTTGGTCTCTTATTTTTTTTTTTACATGAGGAACTCAAAAATGACCATTTATCATCACAGGATGTACTATTTTTTCCATAGAAAACATCTTTATTCTACACCTGCATATATAGGAATAGAAAAAAAAAAAAAAATCTAGATTCAACTTATATAATTTTTTTTTTTTGAGTACCAATGACTTTTGAACCAGGCTAGCAACAAAAAATCCAATGACGGACACAGTTATTTTCCTAGATGAAATTATAGGAATCGCTTCATGTGCCTTTTTTCTTTCCTATACTTTTTTTGTTTGCCTTGTATTCAATAAAATAACAAGCTGTAATTATTAACAACTCTGATAGCTTCTGCCATATGTTTAACAAGCTTGTTATCAAGAAATATCAAAGTAACATAGTGGAATCTGCGAGAAAGGCGTACTTTGACCACTTTGGAATAAAGCATGGAGATCAACAAGTTTGGGGCACTATATAAGAGTTATTTGTTAAGAAGAATTAAGGAAATAGTCACAAGGGAAAAGAATATTTCAGGTGTTCCTCTGGTATGCAAAACATTAATATGCAGGATTGATGAAACCTTAAAAATGTAACTCCCAGTGCTTGTTATAAAAATCAGGCCTCATTAAGCAATTTTTAAAAGCAATCTCATTATTTTCAAAATCTATGTTTCTGATATACGAGAGAATTTTGTGCAAAGTTAAAAAAAGATGTTTTTTTTTTTTTTTAGCTCCAATATACAAAATTGATGCAAGATCCTAACTTTGAAACTGTAAAAAACTCAAAGAGATGGATGCTTGGCCGACATTTAAATAAGTTGTTTTTAAGTTAATTAGTAACCAGAAAGACCCTAAATACCACTAAAAAGAAAAAGCGCAATAATTCTAATCGAAGAGTAATTTCTCCGAATATCAGCGAGTCAATGCAAAATCTTTTGATCCAGAACAGACTGGCTTTCAGCAAGTTGTATTGTTCAGATTGCTGAATAGGTAAATAAAAAATCTTTAATTACTAAAAAATTAAAAAAGTTAAATTACTTTAATCCTCCAAACATGTACATTCTAAAATTGAAAGAAATTGCATAATTAAAAAAGAATGAGTGTTATTTGATAGTTAAAAAATTGAATTTGAGATTCTTTATACAATTAATTTAGATAATAGCAAAAGTATCTTTATTCAACTCAGAAATGAAATCAGCTTTTAAGGAAATTTTTTTTAAAATTTATAGTAACATTACAAAAAAATCTTTTTAAGGGAGATGACAAAGGGACACAAAATATTATGTTACAAACTTTACGCTTTAATATCTTTAAAAAGTACAAACCTCAGAGCTGTTATAGGTGGCATGCCTGGATCTGCTCCTTTCTTGTATCCTATAAAAAAAAAAAAAAAAAAAGTTAATAACACATAGCTAATGTTACTGTTGCAATGAGCTAGATTAGTCTTAATTTAGCAGAATTAATTAGGTCAATTTTTTATCCAATGTACTTTTATTTAAATATATAATAAAAGATATCAAAGTAATGTGCTATACACCATATCTGGTTACAAATATGTTGTCCTTCATAAAAATTATAATTTTATTAAGGACAAATCAACAAAAGAAGTTCTTAATTTAACAATGCTCAATAAACTTGAATAGGAAGTAAAAAATGCAATCAAAGTAGTAGTGAAATGTAGTCAATTAACTATTTAATATGAAGTCTAAAGAAAATTGGTTAGAAAAGCAACAAATCTTGATTAATGAACCTAAATATACCAATTTTAATAAAAAATTTCTAATTCTTATTTAATAAACTAATAAAGAAATATCTGAATCGTATAGTTTATTAATACATTTTATCTATATGTTTTTGAATACGAATTTGATATCCTCTCTTAAGTTTTTTTTTCTTTTTTTGTTATCAGAGATATAAAATTCATATATTATAAATTCAATGAACAATTGAAGTGCAGAATGAATGATTTCATCGGAAAAATTACTCATTACGAATTTCATAAAAAAAAGTTAATGTAAAGTAAATTAATTGTTCATAACAAATTCAAACATAAAAATATACCTAAGTATACAACAGTTGGAATAAATCCCCAATGAAATGCTGTTTTTACTATGGTGAAAACGTGTGAAATTCGCTTTTTGGTTTCGGGATTCATTTTTCAAAATTCACGAAATAAATTAGATACAAAAATTTATTTGCCTATTACATTAGAAATCACGCCGTAATGTTAATGATATGATGCCAAACCAATATTTTTATGTTATAACAATATCAAAGTTTATTAGATTTCCCAGAAAGTAAATGATAATAATTATAAATAAGGCTAAATTCGAAATTATTATTGCTGAAAAATTATTAATCTCATGAAGTAATTTTCTGATGTTTAAATTTTTTTTTTTTTAACTATTGAAAAAAGGTTAAAGTGTGCCTTCTCTATCTTTATTGAAGACCATGATGTAACAAATTTAAAAGAAAATTCTGCAAACAAAAAGTTTTTTTGAATAAATAAACACATAATTGTGCATTAAATAATTTCAATAAAATATTAATTTTGAAAAATTATTTTGCCCTATTTTAAAATATTAAAAAATTTTTTATTATCGAATAAATTTTTTTTTTTTTTTAAATTCTGAGTGTTTTAAAGTCATTAATTTTTCTTTATGTTCAAGTACTTTATGTATATTAATTTTTTTCTTTTTTCGTGATGTAATCATGTAAGCACGCCTATAATTTTTTTTTTTTTTTTTTTCAATATTGTAAAGTTTTAAAAGCTTTTAATTTTTTATCAATGAGTATTTTTTTTCTTTCTTATATATCTAAATTTATTTTAAAAGCTATTAATATAAACTTATAGTTTTATAAAAGTTGAAATTGAATTATTCCATTTCAGCAGTAGTTAGATTCTGGAAATTATAAACTGAGGTTGTAACAACTATTTAAAATGAAGCGAAGTAATTTCTTGGTGAACTTTTCCAGTAATCAACAACGTGAAAATTTAAATTGAATTTTTCTTATTGTGCGTAATTTAGAATTACAACATGGGAAGAGCAAGCGGTGTTAGTAGACGGAGAAAGAAGAAGTTTAACTACAATAAGAATTTGAAGAAGTTGCATAAAAAGCTAATTACTTTACCTAAAGTTAAATGGTAAGCAAAAAATATTTTGTTTGTAAAAATTCAATTTAGGATCGGGCGTGAAATATTTATTTCGCCAATAATAATGTATAAAAGTAATTATGAATTTAGCCTCACGATTTTCTTTATCTTTAAGGAATTTAATTATGGAAACTAACCCTTAAAATTTTAAAAATTGCCTAGATGGCATTATAAGGTAAAATAATAAAAGTAACTATTCCTCTTAAAAAGAAGTAGCGACTCATTTTTTAAAATTCTGTCTTCATTAAAAGGAATTGAAAAAGAAATCATAATATTTATTTTGTAAATATTTTATAGTTTTTATTATTTTTTTGTTATATCTACAATATTATTTAACAATTACAGCAGTTGAATTATGTAAGGTTCATACAGTAATTCATCTAGTTTGGAAACTGCAATAAATGTGAATTAAAATATTTTTTTGATTCTATTTTTTTAAATCATCACTTGAAGTCTATTTAAATGCACGTTGTTTCTCTTTTATGTATTTGTAGCAAACAAATTAAAGAAGCTTGGGATACTTCAAAAAGCTACACAAGAAATATGGTAGAAATGGGATTGTCAGATGATCCAAATAAGACAATAGGTTTAAGAGAAAAAGTAAGTTTGAATTTTAAGTAGATTAGAATATAATGATCTTGACTTGATTTTGATTTTTCCATACTTAATCATTTAGATAACAAAATAATTTAGAATTTAAGATATTATGTTTGTATTGTTAAATTGATGGGGAGGTCTGTAGTTTTCTGCTTGTTTTGTTGTAGTTTTCGCAAAGTTTCCCTCCTAACAACAAAATAATGACTCCAATTACAATTTTTCTTTAACTGTTGTAAGCATTTTGTATGCTGTTTACAATGGGGAAAAAAAAATCTAATATTTAAATATATATGGAGTTTTTTCATCTGTTATTGCTTTTGCCAATAAACATATTAATCATTCCTTAATTGCTTGTCTTGTTAATTGCTTAGTCTTGCTCCTTTCATTTTTTAACACAGTTATTGCTGTTACTGATAAACAGATTATATAATCAGTATTGGTTTGGGAGACCTCGCTCAGTCTGCCCTGGGCTGTGTGATACGAGCTCTGGCTTGCCGAAATGCATATTATAAAGTGATGAACTCCATGCTGACCATATGCAAACATCATATTGGAACATAAGTTACATACGTACATGTTTATTGTACAGGAAGTCTATGATCCAAATGCCATCTCTCTTTTTTGGCTATTTCCATCCTTCTCTTCCTTTTTTATGGCCTTTGCCAAGCCAAGCCCAGCCTCTGCCTTCACATTTTTGTGCATTTTTCAAGTTACTCCACCCATTTCTTTCCCCTATTTCTGTTCGGTTAATTTAGTCTTGCATTTGCAGATGCTAATATTTAGAGGCTTAATTTTGAGAAATGTTATTTTTATTTTTAATAATTTTTAAATTCTAACATTAAAAACTTTTGGGAGACATCCTATAAGTCACAATTTAGCACTATATTTACACGCTTGTAAATGGATACCATTTTCATTGGTGCTACAGTTCTTGAAAGGCCCTAAATTCCTTTACGACTTTCATTATTCTCGACTAGTTGCATTTTGTAAACTTGTCATAGAGGGTGTTTTAATTTCTAATATTAATAACCTATTGGACACTTTCCTGTAACCCCCAAAAAAATTGTACAAGATTATGACTCTTAATAAAATAAAAAAGATAAGTTATTTCAATTAATTATTTTAACTATTTATATTTTTAAGTGGAATTTACAAGATTTTGTCTTTTTTCTTATACAGCTAAATCTTCAAATATTTCAGATATAGAAATTTTTTTACACTTCCTACATGAATATGAAAGTGTTCTACAATAGCTGACCACATTAAGGCAGCGAAATTCATCAAATACAGGATGCATTCTAGTGATGAAATACATAAATTCTAGGTTTAATACACTGAAAAAAAGAAATGAATTATAATTTATTAGATATGAATTTTTAGTAATTTCATACAAAATGCAGATGCTTAAATTATGAAATTAGGCTGAAAAAATGAATTTATGCTTAATATCTAAATATGTAAATTTATTCTAAATATTAAATTTAGTAATAATAATTTACATAAATAGAATAGTAATACTTAATCTAAATTTTTCTACTCTGGTTTTCATAAAAAAAATAATGAATGTAAAAATTGGAGATTCATAAGCAAAAAAATATAAGAGATAAGCACACACATCCACACTGGTCAAAAGCACATTTAAAAATGAGATAATCATAAACCGGACAGCTCATTAAAAAAAGTCAGACAACCCATCTTAAAAAAAAAGGGGTTGCTGAACATGTTGCTTGAATTAATCAGTAACACTTTTGTGCGATACTGTGGTTTGGAGAAGGTGTGCCCTTGGTCAGAGAATCCCCCATTATATTACATCTTAAAATAATGGAACAACAATAATTAAATAAATACTTATAATCCATTTTCTATACAATGTTCCAGCAATGCATTCACTTCAAATTTAGAAAAATAAAAAGAATTCAAAAGACTTTATCCACTCTGCTGACTGATAGCAACACATACCATTCCTTTAATTTTTATATTAAAGAATTTTTTCTTCAGTAACAGTGTTTTTAATATTACTATTATTTTAATAAAATTGATTTATAAATTTGTTTTGATATCTTATTCCTTTTACAGACGAAAAAAAAAAAAATCTAACCTATGAAAAGTACCCATTAAAATATTTGTTTTTACATTGTACTTACTGAAGAATTTAAAAACAAAAAGTTAAATTGCATTTTAAAAATATATGTAAAAATGTAATAAAAGTGAAATGAATCTATCTTATTTAATAATGAGGAATTATATAGAGAGATATTAAGGAAATACTCTTTAAAGTTTTGGATTTGTGTAAGAACTGTGACATTTCGACATATTATTAGTATTTATACAGATAATATAAATATATAGATAAAAAAAAAATGTGTATGTAATCAAGAATAAAGATCATAATTTTTTTTAATAAATTCACTATTGCTGTACACTTCTAAATTAATAGATAAAATTCTTTTAATAACAGAATGTTGTTAAAACTACTTTCACTTTTCTAATTATAATTTCCTAAACTAAAACATTTGAAATTTCATTCTGTTTCAAAAAGTTCTGAATGATAAAAAGTATCTTTTTATAACAGAATGAAATTTCATTTGTTTTACTTTAAAATGTTTTTACATAGAAATTCCATAATATAATTTTTGAAAAGTTTTATGTATATTATTTATTAAATTTGGTATTTTAGTGAAAAAATCTATCAATTTATATTCATATATAAAATGGCCTAATTTGGTATATTCTAAAAAAAAAGTAAACTCAAAGAAAAATAAAGTGAAGTAGCCACCTCAATTTATTCTTTATACAAGAAGACAAGTCGTGAGATTCATAAGTTCCTTGATACCAGTTTTAAAGTTGGCTATAAAAAAAAGTTTTAATTTGCATTAAACAAGAATTATAGCTATTTTATGTTGTAGATGGCATCTCATTAATTACTGTAGTGAATTATAGACATGACAGGGAAGGGGGATAATTCTGGATTTTAAATGAGCATTATTATATTAATGTTATTTGCATCAAAATTTAATATTGAGTCAATGCCCTTCTAAAATTATCTAAATACACTTGTATGTAATAGCATATATTATAATGTCAACACTTACTGCATAATTAGTATGATAGTAAAAATCTAATACTTTTCAGGCAAAGTTTATTAAATATTTGTAAATATATTTGGTATTTACGTATTAACGGTACCTTGGCGGTTTTTAAGTGTTGCCAATCTAACGTCGCGATTCAAAACCAGTTGGCGAGTGTGCTCTTTATTGGCGCAACTGTCGCCAAGGTACCGTTAATAGGTAAGTACCATATATTTTTCACTATTCTAATATTCCTGGATAATTAATATTATATTGTTTGATTCTAAATTTATGTAGTGCTTATAATTCTTAAAAATTCATTGCTGTTTCTTATATACTATATTTTTTTCACTTACAGAAAAATAAAAAACCTGTAAAAATGGAAGTAATTACTCGTAAGTATTATGCATTCATTGTTTTCTTTAAATTTAATTAAGATCATCATAATTTCCTGTCCATAATCCGGAAATTATGTTCCTTAGAATTTTAAGTATAGATTATACCCTCTTCCGATGATTATTTTTCTCCTTGGTAGTTTATTGGTTTAAAATATTCCTGAAAATAAATTCTGTTAATTTTCTTCCAATTATATTAAAAGGAAATTCATTAAGAAGCAAAAGTAAACAGTTTTTTGAAAATTATGGTAGGAAAAAAAAAAAGTAATATTAGTATACTAAAAATAGTGTTACTTGATTAAAGGAAACATATGTGATATGCGTTGTACTTCAAAGTAAAAAAAAAGGGCTAATAGTTAAAAACATTTTTTTTTAAAACTAAATAACTAATGTTTGTAAAGATTTTTATTTTTTAACAAATAAAATACAATTGTTAGAAGTTTTGAAAATAAGTTTTCATATTTTTGTTTAGTTATATTTTTTATATACAGTAGAACTCCAATTATCCTGATTAAATTGGGCCAGACCCAATCTGGATAATTGAATATTTAGAATAATTGTATAATTTCGTCAAAAAAGATTATTAGTGAGAAAATAAAAATGTTTACTTTTAATATATTAATTTAATGATTAAAAACAATGCTGTTTACATTTTGTAAATTTGTACACTGTATTAAAATATCATTGCTTGAACATATCAGTCAGTCAAATTTTTTGCTGTCTTCACTTATTTCCTTGCAGCTAAGTCTTGCATGTATTTCAAAGTGAATAGCTGTAAATAGTTGCACTCAAAGTTAAAAATTTAAAATTGGGTTTCTGGGTTTTTTTCTCCCTCCAATGTCTAAAATATTTTTCAGGTACCTATATATTGGGAAATATACTGCAGTTATCTGTTTAAAAATTCTCATTATATTACCATTATATATATTAATAAATAATTATGTACAATAGAAAGAAATGCATATTTTAATTTTTAAATCTGTAAATACAGATATATTGAAAAATTTGTTTTTGATTATTAGAAAGTTAGTATTTTAAAATTATGAAAGTTATCATTTTTAATGCTTGAGGAAAAACCATACTTCATAATAAAATCCAAACTATAACTAACCATACTTTTCATATAAAAAAAAATCCAGGTGTAATCAGGCTTTTATAATTTAAAACTCAAAAATTATGAAAATATGCTAATCAGATTTGCTTATTTTTTCTGTTTAATAATTTAACATAACTTGCTTATATTATTATCAATTTATTTTATATTAATTATGCAGTTATTCCTCTTCAATACAATACTTATGGTCAATATTTGAATAAATTTTAATCATTTCCCTCTTTTAAAGAATTAGAAGCAGAAGCAAATGTTCCTCCTGCTAAAACTTTAAAGCTACCTACAGAGCCAATGAAATTCTGTGTTTATATGATTGAAAAATATGGTGATGATTATGAAGTAAGTTATATATTCTTGTAATACATATTTACAGTTTTATTTGCATGTTTAAACAGTTTATATGATATGTTTTACAGTTTGATAATTGACAAAACATTATTTTATACTATAAAAAATATATTGAGCTTTTTCATAATAGATTTTTATCATTACAGTTGTTATTGGCAAAACTTGATATGGAATTGATTTGCTTATTTTCATTAGTTGTTTTTTTAAAAAATTTTAAATTTGTTTTTATTATAAATTTAAAAGCCTGAAATTAAAAAAGAATTCTTGACAAACCTTCCCTCATATAAAATTTTTTACTTATAACAAAGAGGGAAAAAAGCACCAGAGCAAATATAAATAGTATATAGGCATAAAATATAAGTCATTTCCCGTGTGTGTGTGTTGGGGATTTGTTATAAAGACAAAAAAATGGGAAATACGCTTCAGATAAAATATATTAAAATATTTTATATTAATTGGTCAACCTACAATTATTTGGAATGGTGGTGTAATTGTTGTTAAGTTATACCTTTGAGTGGTTGTAATTTAATGTTTTTTTGCTTTGATTACTTATAATAAAGGACTGTATATTCTAATGGATCAATAGTGATGAATTCTGTTTGTAGTTCAATTATTATCTTTTGTTAAAATTTATTCTGTTGCTTTTTAATTTGATAGGTGTTTGATAAAATATAAAATATATTGAAATTAAATTATGAATATTTATGTGAATTGCAGAAATCAGTCAACATTAAACTGCCCTCTTATAAGCATGTGTTTCACATTTTCTTAAAAAAGGGGGGGATTTTGAGTGTGGGAAAAAATGAAATCATATTAAAATTATTATATTCCCTTGATAAGATTATACCTTGCTATTTGCGAACCACTACTCGTATTATTACTACTTTAACAATACAGATTACTGCAGATTTAAGATTGATTGTTACTAACAAGAAGTCACAAATTGTCTATTACTGATTTGATTTGTTAGTCCAGTTAACTAAAAAGTAATATAATCCATCTTTCAATTTTCTAAAAAAATTATAAACACTTTTATACAGTTAAAAGGTCTTTGTTGGACGAGTGTCTACATGGTGTAGTGGTTATAGTTGCAAGTTAGCTCTATAATAGTTGTAGGTTTGGGTTAAGTACTTTTTTTTTTCATTTTATTATGCTACTCATAAATAATACAGCAAAATTATTAAAATTGTGACATATTTTCGTCTACTTTCTTCTTTTAATTATATATTTTATTTTACCTAATGAGAAGCCTTGTTAATCATTAATTTTTTACTGTTGTCTAGTTTTATTTTATTTTTTTCATATGCAAATGTTTATGGAGAAATATTCATGATTATAGCAGTTAGATTAAAACAATTAAGTTCATTCCACAAAAAAAATTTAAAATAAGTACTAAAAATTCTCTCTGAAATTATAAAAATTGATATATTGAATATAATGTATGTTTGTTTTCTTTAAATCACAAAAATAAAATAACAATTTTTTTGTATTTAATCGTTGAACAGACATTAAATTTTCAAAACAATGTGTGTTAAGAAAATTTAATATTTCAAAGAATGTATATTTCTAATAGAAAATACTTATTAGTTTCACTTTACATTATTTCTAAAGAGTGAAATGTAAGAAATTAAAATGGAAAGTTAACATGCTAGAGGATAAAAGTTGCAATCATCTCAATATTAGCGTGCGACATTAGCCACTGTACCAGTAAGTCACTTGTCTTCAAAACACTTAAATTATATAAATGTATTGTATTTAAAAATTTCAGGTTATTTTCACTCAGTTTATCAAAGTAGTAGGAACCACTTCTCAATAATTTAACACTTTAGTTATGCACATAATATAAATTTCAATTTAATTCGTGATGGACTGTTTGTGACCTCTCTTTTTAAGAATTAGAAAAATGCACATTTTTTAATTTTTAATAAATCAGTGTTATATTTTCATTTACTTATTTTTAACAGATCTATTTCTGTAAAGATTTGAAAAAACAATACTTTTTATCAACAAAAACAATACTTTTATCAATTTATACCATTTGTTTTTCTTTTAATTGATTTTACATTCAATTTTTCTGTATACATGTATAGTTTATAAATTTTATCAACTTAACTTACTGCAATTATTTATTAACTTGGCACTTTTGGAATTAATAATTGATGTTTCAAGGATTTTAAACTGATGTTTTTTAGAATTTTCCTTTAATGTTTTAAAATGATCATATGATAAACCAAATCTCATGCATTTAATTGGATATTATGTGTATGCATTTTTTAATATATGGTGACATTTATTATTAGTTTCATTCATATCTAAATTAATATTTGGTTTACATTAATATTAAATATATTTATTTTAAATTATCTATTTAAAAATTTAGTTTTTTTTATTTAAGTAGAAAAAACTATTAAAATGTATCATTTTAATAAATAACATTAAACAAAAATTCTTGTAAATGGTAATAAGCAAATAATTAGGCATTTTTATACTAAAAATGCTATTTTCAAATTAACGTGTGTATTGATTGACATGAATGAGTTAATATATGAATTAATATTTAATTTTATTTGGTTAAATATTTTTAATCAATTTGTGTTATATATGCAACCATTCTTGATGAGGAAATGTATTTTTGTTGTTTTTTATGTTTTTAATGGAATGAAAAGAAAAGGTAATATGGATCAAATGTTTATAAGAATTATAATGAATTTTAAATATTAAAAGGTGAATAATGTTAATAAATCAATACTATACATTGTTATTTATCCACATAAATGCCTTTGTTAATATTGTGCATATATTTTATTAAATTCTAGATGTTTTTAGTTATAGTCTCTTTTATTTAATTATTTATTTTATACCAAATATAGCTCAGTTGAAGTTTTAATTTAAAAACAAACGTGCATTAGTTATATTAGGTTGGGGAAAAAGAAATCCATTATTTTTATATGAACTTCAGGACTTTATTTAACATGCTTCGGATTGTCCGATTTGAGTCAAATATGCACCGTTTTTGTTGTATGATTTGTTGCCATTTTAAAGGTAACTTCATAATGCCTCTCTCATAGAAGTCCTGGTCTCTATTTGCAAAAACTCTAGTAGTCGATTTTCACAATCCTCCCTAAATCAATTTTTTATCATTAAAAGAAATTTTGCAATGCAAGAAAAAAAGATGATAATCGCTTGGTGCCAAGTCCAGACTGTATGGAGGATGCATTAAAACTTAGTTTCTGGAGAGTCACTGTAGATGTGTGTGGCCTAACGTTGTCCTGGTGGAACACGACACACCCTCTCCTGTTGGCCAATTCTGGCCCGTTTCTGGTCAATCGCTATCTCCAAACGGTCCAGTTGTTGACAGTAGAGATCAGAATTTAGCGTTTGGCCATATGGAAGCAACTCATAATAAATAATCCCCTTCCAGTCCCACCAAATGCATAACAGAACCTTCCTGGCCGTTAGTCCTGGTTTGGCCACCGTTTGAGGTGCTTCACCGCTTTTGACCACGATCGTTTTCGCACAGGGGTTATCGTATGTGATCCATTTCTCATCTCCAGTCACCATCCGTTTAAGAAATGGGTCTATCTCATTCCGTTTGGCCAAAAGGCTTCGCAGATGGAAATTCGATCCATCATGTTTTTTCTGTTAATTGGTGTGGCACCCAAACATCGAGCTTCTTTTTGAATCCAGCTTTGTGTAAATGGTTTAAAACTGTTTTATGGTCGATTTTTAGCTGCTGGGCGATGTTACGACTGCTAACATGCCGGTCAACTTCGATCAGTTCTCCGATTTTATCGACATTTTCGACGACCGGCCTACCTGTGCGAGGTGCATCTTTAACATCAAAAATTCCTGAACGGAATCTACGAAACCAAAATTGCACATAATTGGCTGTTACATTATCGGAACCATAAACACCATTCACAGTTTTAGCCGCCTGGCTTGCATTTTCGCTTTTGTCAAAGAAAAACTGTAAAATGTACCGAATTTTCTCTTTGTTCACTTCCATTTTTAACACCCTGTAACTCCCAACTGAATGGACCAAACAGAAAAAGAATTATTTTAGTACGAAGTGCCACCTTTCTAACGAGCATAAATCTGAAATTGTTTAATTGATAATTTACGTGATAGCGATCACTACAGCCATCTATCGAAAAAATAATGGATTTCTTTTTCCCCAACCTAATATTTTTGAGTAGAATGATATTCTATATTAGATATGTCAAATATTTGCATATATTGAAATATTACTTTTTCATATTGCATTTCAAGTTTGTTATATGATAGCATTACAGATTAAAAATATTTCTTTTATATATGTTTTATTAAGAAATTTTATGCTTATATGCATTTTCTTTTTATAGGCAATGACACGAGATCCAAAAAATTATTACCAATGCACAGCTGCTCAAATAAGAAAAAAGATTAAAAAATTCAAGAGTATTCCTTCACAATGGAATGCTTATTTAAGAGCAAAAGGACTTTTTGAAGGTGAAGAAAAATCTGATGAATATTTAATAGATATAAACGATATTACAAAGAAAATTGAAGAACCTGCTGCAATGGAAGAGTGATAATAAATATTTTTATTATTTATTGAGTTTATTTAATATGACTGAAATGTAAGACATGTTTCACAATATATTGCCTAGATGAATAATTCAGTAATTCTTAATTACCTTTTCTTACTAAATAGCTATTTTTTAAAATAGCCAGTAAGTAAAGTATGTGTTTGTGTAATGCATTCTCAAATATTTTATTTAATTTTTTTTCTTTTTTTTAAAATCAAAAGATGGGTTGTAATTATAGGTTTTTGTATTTATCATTGAGCAATTTACAGTTAGCTGGTTGCTAAATATTACCTTATTCAGAGAAATCAAATTTAAATTATCATTTAAAATTTTTTTAGTGAAGGCAGAAAAAAATAATACATTAGTGAAAAAAATTTGTAGTACTATTGAAATATCAAAATTCATTATGTTAGAAAAATTCCATATACTGTTTTTATGAGATAATGCATTTTAATACTGTTATTAACTAATAGATGAGTCATAGATAATATAATTTTTTTTTTTTTAATTTAATAATTCAGATCTCATTCTTGAACTGAGGTACATTACGTGCACACACACATATAATTTAATTCCTCCCCATGTATAATTACTAATATTTTCATATTAGAAATTTTTATGGTATGTAAACAAGATTCATCTTAGTATGAGGCTCATTATGTATACAAAGTGCATTTTTTTAACAAATAAAAATGATATCTAACCTGACTTTTACAACCCCTCTGAGGCACATCTTCTATCGATGTGACAGACTTCATGATCCCGAGATTTACTAATGTCTTGAATGAATATGAGAAGTCGCTCACCTGGGGCTTTCCTAAGTGATCTCCTGTTTTTTTCTTGCAATTTCTTTTACACTATAGCTAAGCTTCAAACTGGCTATTGGGTTTTTATTCCCCTAATGTGTGTATATATTTATCCGGACTTCCTGGTCAATCAATGAACTGACGTTCTGCTTGTCTGTTAGTTGGTTTATGGGAACTGTCTGGTCAGTTATATCGTTTTTCCCTTTTCTGTTGGGTCCATAGCAGCCTCACAGTCCCACTCAGGTGACTAACTGAAGGCTTCCTTTCCTGGGCGATCTCCCATTTCTTTCTTGACTCAGGACAGTTATGGGATTGGGATGTTGCAGTTCTTCTCTGACTCCTCTCTTTGCCACTCGAAGCACTAAAAAAGAACCCAGGCACCTCTTGACATTATGGATCCCCATTTATAAATCAAAGATATATAGGATAGAAGGATATGTTAGGTAAATAGTTTTTTTTATCATAAGTGAAGAAAGATCATTGAAAAGTTTTTCAACTATACTCCTTTACAATAAACATACCATCATCTTGCTAGGACTGGTTGGAGAGATGAAAAACATGAAAAGAACAGCCAGTGGAGAAATACTTATAGAAGTTTTAAATAAAGAACAAGTGAGAAGTATTAAAATTCCAAAAATAGGGGATATTTATATAAGCATGTCACTTCTGTGGTGTTTAAATTGTAGCAGAGGAATTATTTCTAAAATAGACCTTATCAATGACAATGAAGCTATCAAAGAAGTTAAGTTTGTAAGGAAAAAGATACATTTGATAGGTGTTCTAGGACTGAGCACTACTCCGAAAAAACTCCATATTGTACTAACAGCACCTATCATTCTCCAAATTATGCACGAAATGAAAATTGAAGGAAGAAATCGAGGCTGTAAAAGTAAAGCAAAGTGTTTATTTCCAAGAAGCTAGAAAAATTGTGGATGTCCATACACCAAAACTTTAATCATCATATTCATCTGTCCATCAAAAACCTTTAAGTCAGTAGTAGCTCAAACTGACTTTGAAGTCTGTCCTCACATCAATAGGAATTATAAATACAGTAAAATTCTAAAAATATTACTAATAGTAATTCTAATTAAGCTAATGTTAATTCTTAGCAAGAAACACTTGATCTAACTTAAGAACTGAATGCTTAGCACATCTAAAGATGATAAAAAAAAAAAAAATACAATACTGCACAAAAGATCTGGTGACAGAAAAAAAATGGAGGTAGGAGATGACATGTTCATAAATCATGAAAGTGGATCTAAAAGAGAATCCAATAATTCCAGAAACATTAAATAATTGGTAGTAATATTTTAAAATGGAACTGGCATGATATTAAAACACTTAAATAATTTCAATGCTATTTGGTTCATGTTACATTAAACGTATTTATTCCCTAATAACAATTCTAGATTATGACATATATCAATCTGATTACACCAGCTGAATTCGAATTTCAGATGTAGTTCTATTGGGTATGAAAGCATTACTTCACTTGTAGCCCTAACACTGGAATTCAAGTGAAGGCTATTCAAATTAAATTAAAATGTTTCACAACAATCTGTTCAATTTGTCTGCCTCCGAATGATGTTCTTTTAAAGGATTTGATTTTACAATTACATTCATCATTTTTATTATTAGATCTTAATGGGTGCAATCTCATTTTAACAGTAATAACTAACAATAGAGGATAATTGATTAAAAATTTTATCAAGATCTGTTTCTGCTGAATGATTAATCCAACACAGTTTCATTTTGCATCAAAAACATATCACTATCTTAGTTTGGCTTCATGATTTTCATCTTTGCTGTCATTTTTAAACTTTAGAGTGCATGATGATTTACATAAAAGTGATCATTCATGAGTCAAAGTACTCATTTTATCGATCTTCCAAATTATATGCTTCCTTCTAATTCCTGGAGATACATTGTGTCAAAATCTAATTTGAGTCTATTTAGAGAAATTACGGCTGTAACACCAGAAATGGTTCTCATCCTGTAGCATTGACAAGGTTGTAGAACATTTAACATAGGCAATTTTAAAAGCGGCCGAAGCATCGATACCCAAAAAAAAGGGAAAATTGATCAAACCATAGTAGAATGAAGCATGTAGGCCAATTTCCCTGGCCAGTTTACCCAACTATAGGCCAATTTCCCTGAATAGTTGTTTTTGCAAGTTAATGAAAAGGATGATTAGTACCAGATAAATATATATTTTTGAAAACACTTTCGCAGTTTTAAAAGTGGATTCCGGTAAAATCTAGTGGCGTATGTAACAGATTTAGAAAGTGTTCTATAAATGAAAACGTTATTTCATTTAAACATGCAAGGCTGAATTTCGCACAGCGAGAAGACACTGCCAAATAAATCTTTTCAAAAATATATCAACTCCATACAAGAAACTTGCCTACAGAAGTTACTTGGGATAAAATAAACATTTCCAGCAACTATTAATTCCTCATCAACATCCTCGTTAATTATAAATTATGTCATATGAGATGTGAATGTAATTGCACATGTCTTAGGAGCATCGTTTACTGATGTATTTCATGAAAACTCGTATTCTCCCACGTCTATTTTACATAAAAGACCTGAGGAATACAAACCACTTCATTGTAGTGTAACACCTGTTTTTAACTACAATCTAGATTGTGTTATAGAATTAAAAAAAAAAAAAAAAAAAAAGTCCTAAAACAATCTAATTCGCCGATTTCTGGAACTGACGCAATTCATTCTGACTTGCTAAAAACTTCAGTGAGAATTCACTAATGAATATATTAAACCTGTATGATAGGATCTAGATGGAACATGCCTTTCCAATCTCATAGAAGAAGTCTATTGTAATAGCAGTTTTAATACAGGGACAAGCAAACACAAATCCTATTAACTATAGGCCAATTTCCCTGAATAGTTGTTTTTGCAAGTTAATGAAAAGGATGATTAGTACCAGATAAATATATATATTTTTGAAAAACACTTATCGCAGTTTTAAAAGTGGATTCCGGTACGGACGCTGCACTATAGATAATGTATTAATGCTCGTAACGGTCGTTATAGTGGCGTATGTAACAGCTCTCTTTTACGACATAGAGAAAGCCTAGGACAGGATCTGGCGTCATGGAATCTTACTAGGCCTTTATTCTAAAGATTTAAGGAGGAATTTATCCATCTTTATCAAAAATTTCTTACAGACGAAAACCTTTAAAGTTCACATCAATAATATCTTTTCTGACGACTTTTACCTTCTTTAAAGTCATCAGAAAAGAGGTACCGCAGAGTAGTGTTTTAAGCGTGAAACTTTTCATAATAAAAATTAATGTCGTTATAAATCAAGTAACTTATATAGTACATGAAACTCTATACATAGATGATTTCCAGATTTTTGCATCAGTCCCGACTGATGCAGTTCAACTAACAACAGTTGCAACTAACAGTACAAAACATTACAGACTGGAATGAAGAAAAAATGGTTTTACAATTACACTGCAAAAATCTATCTGTGTAAATTTTAAAAGACGTAGACTCTTTCTAAACCCAAATATTTTATTAAATGGGACCCAATAACAGTGAAATTTTTAGATATATTATTTGACTTCAACCTTACTTTGAAACAATGATGCGCGATAACGCTCAACGTCTTAAAATTCTTATCAAGCACCAAATGGGAAGCAGAATCGAAACTATAAAATGCGGCTGTATAAAGCTACTATTCTATCCCAACTAGACTATGGGCCTGTTGTTTGCGGGTTCATTTCAAAATCAACTTTAAGAAGTCTAGATACAATTTATCATCAGGGATTGCGCTTGCCATTAGACGCATTTCGAAAATCCTCAGTTCTCAAATTTAAAAAATAAGTAATAGTAATATGTTTATACATGGAAATATGTTTTAATGGAAAGAAAAGCAAGTTTAGAATCTCAGACGACAACAACTAGTGCTAAGACATTTCTTCAAAATCAAATACAACTCGACTCATCCTCTATATCACTCAATAATTTATCTCCAATTTAAAAGCCATTATTCATTAAAACTTTCTTTAATTTCCTCATTTGGTTTGAGAATGAGGTAAGTACTTGGATTTGGATATTTACAGGAATGTTTCCTCCTTGGGAAGATGTAGAAATTTATACATTAAAAGATTTTATTGATTGGGATAAATCTAAAAGCAACATCATATTTAGATTTTTTGTTTCTTTATTTTTTCAGTTTTGATTGTCTATTTTCACTGATGACTCAAAGAGTAGGACACACGTAGGAGCTGCGGCTCTGTTTAAGGACAAAGTTTTCACGAGAAAACTTAACCAATATTGTTCTGTTTTTATAGCAGAAATTTATGTCATCCTTTTAGCTCTAAATAAAATAGATTCTTCTTTTTATTGACATTTTATATTATATTCCGCATCAAGATGTTGCATAAACGCCCTGCAAAATTTTAATCAAAAAAATTCACCCATTAATATTGGAGATTATTAAAACTTATCTTAAATTAGTAGATAAAGCTTATTACATTAAGTTCTGCTGGTATCCCAGAAAATGAAAAAGGAGATGAAGCAGCAAAAAAATTCTTCCATTAAACTTAATTTTGAAGTTCAATTTGATGACGCAAATAAATCGACTCCTCTTGGAGGAAAATTTGAGATCAGGAAATAAAACTTTATTTTAAAACTGACCATTATAGGCTTTCCAGACTCAAATCTTAACAGATTTTTAAATTTGAAATTGACAAAACTTCGAATCGAACATACTTTACCATAGTAATCTTCTTCACTCAAGAATCATCTCTTAGCTGTTCAAAATGCAATAATGTTTTATCTAATTACATTGTATCAAAACACGCATGTTAAATGAGAAAACTTAAATTTGCTGCTGCTAATATTTTATTAATTGACATCCTGGGCGATAGTTACCATAAGAATATATTTTTATTTTTGAAGGATATTAACATGCAGAAATTCATTTAAAATTTTTGATATAAGAATTATATGAAACTAAAGGATTTGTATCTGGCGCAGAACAGCCGAATATGGCTCTTGACCATTAAATTTTGCCAACTAATCTGAATTTAAAAAAAAATTGGTGTAACATAAATGAATAAATATATAATTTTATGTGTTTTGATTAAATATGACAATAAAGTTCAAAATTACAGAATAAGAATAAGAAATGGCCAGTTGAAGATGAAAAATAAGTAAGATCACAAAACTGCATTTCTAGCAGCAAACTGGATTTGGAAGAAACTCGAAATAATTTTTTTAGTATGGGAATTTTTCTTCTGTAATCAATTGCAAATTATCGCGTACGTTGGGTAATAAGTCTCCTACCACTTCGCAAGTAAATGATCCCATACTTCCAGATATAGCATTTTTAAGTGAAAATTATTTGAACTGTTTATATATTAGAAGACAATGTTAAAATGATTTTAATTTTTATCATGCAAAAACAGCGCAGATCTTTGAAAACATTTAGATTAGACCATTCACTTTTTTTAAAGTCATAAATGAATTTAAAAATTAGTATGTGCATATATACGTGATAAAACTATAATATGCCATTGTTGCATTTTGGATTTTAAATTGCATTTTATAAGCATATGCACAAATAGTAACTTACAAAATTATGTTTTGCGGCTAAAAAATTTACTACTATCGGCATGCAACAATACTAAAAAAAAAAAAAAATAATAATAATAATAAAATAAAAATAAAATAAATAAATAAAAAATAATGGATTAATTTAATTATTTATATTGAAGAATAGGAGTTTAGTGAATTTTATAATTACATTTCGCACTAGAGCTATTTTGTGGAATGTTAAGCTGTGCAGGAAGAAAAAGCATTCTTTCCTGACTTTTTTATTTAGAAATCTTTAAAGAACACTTTTATTTTTTCATACATATAAATTTAAGAAATAAAATCTGTCATTTTTTGCAAAGAAAAAAAAAAGTTTTTTATCTTATATTTAGAAAGTAAAACACATATAAATAATGTAATATGATTTAAAACATAACTGTGAAATTGAAACCACGACATGAATTTTAATTTCGATTTGATTCTTTCTTTTTTTTGGTGACAAAAGTTCATTAAATTGTTTTGACAGTCTGAAGGTTTAATAAATATTTGTAGAAATGATGAGAATTTTAGAAATACAATGATTTAATGATCAAGAAACAACAGAAATATAAAAATCGGATAAACACTACAGAAATCTAAAAAGTTGAACTTAATATTAAACATTTTAACTCTAATAGTAGTTTCGGGACAAATGTGAATCGATTACAAAAGAATTTTTTTTTAACGTGCTATTTCCTTAAAACATTTCACTATAATTATTGATACAATTTCAGTCAAAAAAAAAAAAAAAAAAATCATATATTTTGCATAACCATAACCACAAAAATTGTTTTATAAAAAAAATAAAAAACACAATTATTTATTATTTTTATTTTAAACTTTTTTTAATGAAATATATATATTGTAATAGATGAAATTGATAGATTTTTTACACTCTAATTTTTCATATATTTTTGAATTCTTCTGTTACTTATGGATATTTGCCAGATTACGTATTAAATACGTATGTGATACATAGGTGCTAATTTTGAGTTCTCCTAACATCTTTCAGTAATCCATACATGGTAAACAGCGCGGGTGTGCCAAAGTTTCAAACAACGCATGCGCTACTTTTAACTACTCGTGCTTTAAGTTCTAATATGAAAGTATTAAATAATTTTCTATGAATAACATTGTAAGAATTTTTTTTAAAGGCTTGTTGTACAAGATTTTAAATTAAGAAGTGAATCTAAAAAATTTCATCTTTAGCAAAAGGTGAGTCATGTCTGGAACAATTTATACATTAGCATTTTTTAAATTTGTGTCAACCACATGTGGAAAATATAATTATTGCTACAAAATTAACAATCGTTTGTCATTTTGATCCATGGTGTTGAAAGTATTTTACGAACTAAAATTTCTATTTGTATTGATTTAATATCCTTGGATAGTTTTAATTAGATATGAACAACTTAATATAAATATTACCTTAATAGTATGCTAGGGATTCGCCGGTCTTTATAGTTAGTAAAACATTGTAGAAATTTTCCCTTATAAACTAAAGAAGACTTTTTTATTTCATTTAATTTCAATAATTTTATTCTATTTGTTTTCTAAATTTGTGGTGAGTATTTAAGCAAGAATATTTGAGTCAGCAGAGATCTATTTGTATTTTAATGAAGTAGATTAAAAAAAAATTCTTGACAATCAGTAAACTAAAGCCACACATTGTACATTATTTTTAATTTCCTGAAATTTATCATGTTTCATCATTTAATTAAAAATGCGCGCGAAGAATAAATGATCCATTTGCAAAAAAGGTTTTTCAAGCAAAAGTTTTCATTAAATGTTTTGATTTCGTTTAAAATGCAAACAATTTTTTACATTGGCATTGATTTTTATTTAATTGCATTTGATTAGCCAGTTCATTTGTTTTATATTAAACGGTAATATGATTATTTTTTTCACTTATCTGAGTAAGTTACTATGTTTAATTATTGCATAAAGAAATTGCAAAAATGTTGGTGGAACTATTAATTTGTTGTAAGAAAATTACAAAATATCATATTGGTAAAGTGGATACATATTTCAATATAGGAAGCATTACCCAATAAAAAAGAAAGTTCCTTAAATACATAATTTTTGTATCAAGCAATTCTTCATTTCTTTTGGCAATATAGACTCATTAATAAATAAATTTGATAGGAAATATTATATCTCTGAAGGAAATTTTTATCGTTCCTATTATCTTTAAATAATTGAAACAATACAAGATTGAGATCCTTATTTGTTTTATGTTTGCGATAGTTTTATAATATAACTGAAAATTTTTCTAGAAAAGTTTTTATAAATGTTTCTATAAAATTATCATTTAAATATAAGATATTTAATTTTAATAATAAAGAATCTTTTCTCTTATTTTTTTATTTATATTTATTTAGTTTGTTTGCTTTAAAAATCATTTATATAGATATGTTTTTCCCATATTTTGAAGTTGACTTTTGAAAAAGATATAAATAAATAAAAACTATAAGAAAACATGCATGTAACAGTGTTTTTAAATATAAAAAAAATTATCTGTTCAATGTCTTTTAATGTATGTCTTGAATATCTAGTTTAAAATTTTTTTTTTTTATCTATTGGATTAATTTTATTCAATTGAACATAGGATTTAAATAAATGGTGCCTTAAAGTAGATAAGATGCAACAAATGTTACTATTATAATTTATTATTACCATCTTTTTAACTAGTAATAAATTTAGTACATTAGTGAAACTAGTTTAATCGTGGTAACACTATTAAAAATTAATTTACTTGGAGAGAGTTTTATCAAAAAAGTTATTTAATACATCTGTTTTGTGCATTTTTGTAATGTCATTTCGCAATTTTACATATTGAATTTTTGAAAGAAATTTATTTTCTTTGTTTATTTTTAATTAAATTATAAGTTAAGGAAAATTCATAAGTCAAATTTGTCTGAGAGTTTTGTAGAATTTCATTTTTTTTTTTCCAATTAAAACTGTTTTGAAAACTTAACTTAGACAGTTTTAAAAGTTAGTTTCAGGAAACTGTTAAGTTTTTTCATGAAACTATAAGCTTTTGTCAGAAACTGACAATGAAGCGGTAGTACTTTTTATGTAAATT
Organism: Caerostris darwini; assembly: GCA_021605075.1. Taxonomy (NCBI): domain Eukaryota; kingdom Metazoa; phylum Arthropoda; class Arachnida; order Araneae; family Araneidae; genus Caerostris; species Caerostris darwini. The sequence continues at coordinate 56,367 of BPLQ01013803.1, forward strand.
TTTTATGATTAAGTTTAGGATGCCCTATCACATGAAAGAAGATTTAATTGTTTAATTATAAATGAAATGAAGAAAAATAGGAAAAAATGTGCTGCTTGTCTAATTATAAAAATTTTAAAATAGATGGGAAAACTTGGCCCCCTTCCATATAACAATGCCATGAACATATAAATTGCTATATTTGTCACTTGTATAAATGATGACTTAAGAAATTTTAGTTTCATAAAATATACAGATAACAAAAGATTAATTTTGTAAAATACAGTTTGAAAGTTTTTAATTTTATAAAATTTATGTAATTTAAACAAATTTTATTTTATTTTTTAAAAAAATTTTTCTTAAATAATTATTAAAACTGCAGATTATTAAAAAAAAAATAAAAAAAAAGTATGTAATAGGAGAAAAAAATTGTTCTTCGAAGAGGAGACTATTAAAATATTTAGAAAAAAAAAAAAAAAAAAAAAATATTTAATTTTATATTAAAAGACACTAAGAATATTTATTATTAAAGGGGATGTAATTTATTTCTAATCATTCTATAATCCATTGATTCTTGTATGGACTATCTACTTAAAATTTGCGGACATAAACCTGTTATTGCATTAGAATTTGAAAGATGATTATGAATCTTTAAAACATTTAAAATTATTTTGCTTTTTATAAAAAAAAAAAAAAAAATATGAAATTATTTTGGATCAACCAATTATATGCAGTGCTTTACAAATTTTTCATTATTTATATTTATATATTATCCTTTAATAAATAATAACATTATTTTATCTTGTGTATATGGAAGCATTCATTCATATACATTTTGTTTTATTGAAAGATTATTAATTTTTGCTTTTGGTATTAAGTTATGAATTTTTTTATTACATTTAAAAAATACATTTTCATTTAGTTCCAGTAATTTAGATAAGTTAATTGAATATATTTTAAATACATGTACGAAGCAATTTTTCCATTTGGAAGCTAACAAATTGATTAAGTTGGCATGGTATAGATGTTTGTAGTATGTTTGCCAACTTGGATGTTAACCCTCATTTTCATATTTAAACTAAGAGAATTTTTAACTTGACAATTCAAAACTAAGTGAAAGTAACAGTGTCTAAATTGTGGATTCACAATGAAAAGTGTTGGTGTATTTTGATGCAAAATTAAGGGAAATACTAATTCATAGAAATAAAAGCATTAAATAAAGTTGTAGAATTCATTCAATCAAAACAAAAGTGCTGTCATTTCTATTTTTGTTTATTACCAATATTTAATTATTGGTAAATGTATTTGAAACATTTATATTTAAATAGATTATAATACTGCAGTTTGGAAGGTTGATTAATGAATTAAAAAAATTTTCTCTTAAGTTAAAATACTTTGTTCAGTATAAAACAGTAAAATGTATGTATAATTTTTTAAAAATTGTTAATTAATTCATACATTTTTAAATTGTTGTTCATTCTAATTGTTAACTATGGATATTTATAATAAAAAAGTTTAAATTATATATTGGTATTCTTCACTTAATTTGTGTTTGTTTACCTTGTTAATTTTGATTGTAAACAAAAGAATGGATTTGAAATAAATCTTTTGACAAAAACAAACTTTGCCTCATAGGGATCTGTTAATATTTTTTTATAATATTGAATTGGCCCTCTCTGAGAAGACATGTAAAAGCATAGATGCTTTGTTTTTTCTCGTTTTTAGTTTAAATCATTCTGAAATATATCATTCCGTGTTATCAGTAATAAATTCATTGATTATTTTTAATATTATGAATAGAATTAGACAAATTCATTTCTTGAACAAACAGTTGAATAGTATTGTAAAATTTATTGTTTATATGCATTGTGTTTTTAAAATTAATGTTGAAGTAAATTATTTGTAATAAAATAATTACTCATTTGTAATATTTAATTCTTAATTTTTAGATTAACTTTTCTAAATAAAGGTAAAAATTATGATGGGTTTATTTTTAAGGAATTAATTATTATTTTTTTTTAAGTATATATTTTATTAGTCATTTTTTTTTTGTTTTCAAGTTTTCAGCTGATTTGCTCTAGTTCTGAATTAACTTGTTGAATAAACTATTGCATTTGTTTCATTATATATTATAAATGTTATTCAAAGATAATTGTCAGGAGATCTAAAATTTAATGGCACTCATATTATAATTAAAAACAATATATTATTGCTATTTTTCTGATTAGCTACTTGTAGTTTGTATATATAATCTTGCAATGTTTTAATGGTGTTTTTGTAAAAATAGTTTTAAAATACGAAAGTAAGGTAGCTATAGGTTTGTTATCAATTAAAAACCTGTAAATATAAATGGAATAATGTATTTAAATAAATTATTAACTAATTTTGATAGGTTGGTCTCATTTCATTGAAATTTATTTTTAAAGTTAAATAAATAAGATCAGCATTTTTATTTTTTTATTTTTTTTATTTATTTATTTTTTTTTTTATGATTCATTAGAATAAATGACAGATATTTACTAGAATTTTTTCAGGGAGATTTTTAGGTAGTTTTATATTTATTTATATTAAAGTAGTCATGATAATTAAATATAACCTGAGATGCTATTTAATTTAAAAGGAAATTATCATATTATATTTGGCAAGAAAATAAACACTGTTCTGGGCCAAAATATTTAATTTAATGTGTAACATTTGAAGTCTATATAATCTATTGGCCTCATTTCATTGATTTTCAAGATTAAATAAAATAAATTTAATTGTATAGTTTAAAGCAGGCTGTGTACCTTATTACATCGTGGTCTTGGAATTTTAATTTTTAGAACACAATCAGTGATCAGCCCTAATGTAGTTATGGTGTAATATGCACAGACTTTTGAAGACCTTGGGCTTTATATACTCTCTATAACTTAATCTCATGCCACACCAGAAAACTAACTTGAGAGTTATATATCAAATATTTAATGCCATGAATGTGAAATGAAAAATAATATAATTAAGAGAATTTTAGTTGTCTTTGTATTTGGTTCGATTTTTGTATTATTTAAATGTAAAAATTATCAGTCAAATGGTTTCTATTTATTGATTTTTTTTTAACATTCATGGTTGAAAATGTTCACAAATATAGAAGATGTACGAGTTTGAGAACAAAATGATAATATGAGGAAAATAGATATTTTGATTGAAAAATATTTTATTGCCACTGAATTGATTTGCAAGGGTTTTTGCATTTGTGTAGTAAACTCTTATTCAATAAAGTGGCCTTCAGCTCGGATACGACTTCAATAACGATTCCCTTCTCTGATCAGGTGAGCCTTATTCTTGTTGGCCATAACATCTACAATCGTACCCTTCAACGATTCCTTGGTATTCTGAGGCTACTTATTGATCTTCTCAATGTTGCTCCAGGCGTAGGTGATGTAATATGGCGATGATATAATCTAGAGTCCAAGACATTCAAATCTGAAGAGCTAGTAGGACACATGGGCATGGAAATTTTTAGCCAGTCACTCCTGGATCGCGTAATTGTGGGCTTGAGAGAGCATAATGCTGCTGGAACTTGTGCTGTCTTCCCTGGGACCACGGGGATTTTTTTCTTGGGGCGGGCCCAACAAAATAACCCATTTATGAAAGCTCAATATATCATACTAAACAATAAGTATTAGAAAATTTACCTGAAGACGAAATTTTATATATTTATTTTATTAATAACTTTTACATTGCACTAATTTGGTTCAGATACATAAAATATGAACATTATAATTCAAACGTATTCTACAAAAATAAAAATTTATTTGATAAAAAAAATTACATAACAAATTATAAATTAAAATTCAACCTTTTTGGTAGTATCTAGTCGATTACATCGCTTATGTGATCTTAAACGTTTCGAAAAGTATTTCATAAAACTAAACCAGAAGAAACGCTGTCTTGATCAACAAATGCTGGCGCTATAATAAAATTGATACTGATAAGAAACACACTTCCTTGAAATACTAAATATTTAAAAAAGAAAAAAAAATGGTCTCTTCTCACTGAGGTCCAATTAAGTTTAAAAACGTGCGCACATTTTATTTATGGGCTTATCGAAGGTCTCAAGCCCGCCAGACACTCCCTTAGTTGTGGTACTGCTTGCGTCCTCCATTTGATTCAGGGATTGACAACCCTGTCTAATGTCTTGATAGAGGCAGCAGCATTGACCTTTAGTCCCTTTGAGAAGAAATGAGGCGGCTTCTCATCTGAGAAGAACCAGAGCTTGTAGGGCTCCTCAGGGTGCTTCAGCTTGTTTGGTAAAGGTTTTGACCTAATCGTATGCTTCTTCCGAGTCAAGTTGGAAATGAATTGCCCCCTTCTCATCGCGTACGATTTATACCCGATGTCTTAGTGCACCAAAATCTGATTGTGGGCTCCGCCACCTGCAGTCGTTTGGAAATGACCCTTACCGGCTGGCTGGAATTGCCATTGATGATGTCGCTTACTTGCTGGGTAAATTCAGTTGTTTTGAGGATGTCTGATTGTTGAGAATGTTTCTTTCTCTTGACAATGGTTGGCATGTTCTCTCTAGAGATTTGACTTCGTATACTAAGAGCTTGGTTATATTCAAGAAGGTGACAATCTTCAAATTGCTGTGGATAGAGGCTAAGGTGACGATAACGACATGTTTTAATCTTTTGCGTCAAATTTGACTCTATGTTGAGGCTCTCATTGAGAAATTATGCATTAGTGTTGTCCAGCCTAAAAGGGTGATGTAATTAGATTACGGCTTGCTAAGGTTGTGTTCTCAAATACCTCGATTCCCTGTATGCAATGTTGTCCATATAAGTTTGTGCATTTTAACTCATTATTTAAAGACAATTACATTTCTGTTTAGTGCAATTTTAAAATGGAGCCTGATCTCGGCAATTCCTTAAAACACGCAGAATGTAGAAACCAACGTTTGTGGCTATTGTCTAAGTCAATAGTTTTGACTCTTGTGTTAAGGTGAATATAAAATAAAAATAATAAGTTAAGAGAGCTTGCATCTTGTTTTCATTTTCTAGTTTGCATTAAGTAAGAAACGTGGAATAAAATATTTTTCTGATACTTAATTGTTAACATTTAATTAAGCTACAGATGAATATTCTATTCTAAGCTATTTATCAAAATTTGAAAGTCTTTCGAAAAATAACTATCGTGATTTTTTTTTTTTTTTTTTTTTTTTTTTTTTTTTTTTTTTAAAAGAGAAATCGTCATGAAAATGGAAATATGAAAAGGCGGGTTGTCAGAAAAGCAACAGAAAGTCACGATTTGTGCATCCCTGATTTAGATAATTGATCAAGAAGTAGTTTGCTCCATCCTTCAAAAACTGAATCGGCCATAATCCCAATAAAAACTGAATTTAAACCAATATTCAAAATTTTATGTGCTAATAAATACAATAATGCGTTCTTACTAATAATGCAAGGCCCCCAAGAGTGTATGCGTTACAAAAATATGTAAATAAAAGAAGGTATATACTCGTACATTGCAAATGAAGGCATTACAATTTTAAAAGTTAATACATTTTGATGCGAGAGATCCCTTGGTTATTTGTAATACTTCCAAACTATATTTGAATTCATGCCGTACATTGGTAAGCATCCTATACGTTATGAATTAGTAGCAGTTGCTTCAGTTCCTGCACAGAGTCGATTTAACTATCGGAATATCTACAGGATATCTTTCACTATCTATTTAGAATTCAGTTCCTTCTACATCGATTGTTATTAAGCAACGTACTAAATGGGATTTCGCATCTAATTTTATTAACCTTTATAGTTGCATTGTAAAATAGAAATAAAATATCTTTAGTTCTCAAAAAATGACTAGCGCTGTTTCTGGTCTAAACTTTTTATATTTGCACTATAAATAAGAGTTATTATCAACTTTGTAGTTCATGATAATAAAAGATTTCTCTTCAAGGATAATATTTTCTAATTCATTTGACTAGTTTAAAATTCATATTAAATAAATGTCATCGTTTTATCCCTAATGTGTGTTTCCTTACCCCAGAACTATTGGCGATTTTTTTCTCCCATTCTAAAATTGTGATGCCTTATTTTGCATTTGCTTGAATTCATTTGTCCTTGAATAATGCAGTTTCGTGATTATTTTTTGAACTTCGTATTAGCAATTTGCATTTGAATTCGAATGGCTTCATGTTAAAAATTGCAACGTTTTGGATTAAAATGTTGTCATAAATGTTGGAAATTAAAATAATAATAAATAACATTTCTAATATTTATTTCTAATTAATCACAGCCTTATCAAAATATTAACAGGAACAACACACAAACAGTGTTAACTAAACCTGTTACGACATTGTAAGAATTATGAACAGATAAATAAAAAAAATTATAATGTAAACAATAAATTTCATGCTTGAATAATAGCACAGGCGTGAAGCAAATATAAAACAGATACTGGAACAACTTACCATTAATACCGAATTTATCATTTTAACTTTTTAAGAAATTTTTAAAAAAGAAATAAAACAATTTTTATTTCTTTTATTCAAATACTTGATTATTTAATAAAGAAAGTAAATGGAAGCTGAGGAATTTCGGGTTATTCCAGAAGTTATAATTTTATTTTATCGTCAGTTTGCTATTAAAAATTAAATTATTTTTTTTGTATGCATTGGATAAAAGAATAGTAAATTCAGGGGGAAAAAAGAAATAGGACTTCTATTCAATTTTTAAGTTATGGCTTCGAAAAACTAATTTATTTTACATTTTTTTTTTTTTTTTTATATATAGTAAGCATGTGCTGTTGAAATAAACGATGATTAAATTAAAATTCAAAAGCAAAATTTTAGTATCCACAGTTACTGTTATTTAATTAAAATATAACAAATAAGAACTTTTTTTTTTTTTTTTTTCTCAGTATTTAACATATAACAATTCAGCTGGCGGGAAAAAAAATTGCTTCTAAAGGATATTTTAAATTTATAAGACAAGGCACCAATACAAAGATAAAATTTGACATTCTTATGAAAATAACCATCTTTTTTTTTTTTTCTTCTTGTGTTTTGATATGAAACGCAATTTTAATTAAAAATTTTTTATTCCCTAGTGGTTTACAATAATCTGTTAGCAAAATTTTAATGTACCCTTGCAATGTTGCAAATTTTTATAATTAATTACTATAATATTAATTTTTATATGCCATATAATATACAGTGGCCCCCAAAAGTGTTCATACTCTATAAAAATTTATAGAAGAACACTCTGTAACCTGGATCCTATATTTTTACATATTATCTGGAGTGATTCTAATAAGCCAAACAAACAATGAATCATTAAAAAATAATTTTTTCTTGTTATCAAAATGAAAATCTTTGAGACAAAAAAAAATCATTCCATAAAAGTGAATCGTACACAACAACACTTTCGAATAAATTCAAAAATAAAATTATCGCCTGTTTGCTTTTGTTTTGGGTACAATTAAAAAAAATTCGTTCGGCTTTAATCTTTGCTTGCTTATTACTTCGGTATATTCTATGTATTATTTAAAATTGGCTCGTAGTCTAACGGAAACAACGAACAGAAGCCGAAAATTGATTCTTTTTCTTCCTAGTACTGGTAAATCCTTTCAGAATATCGTTAAATATCTAAATTTATCTCATTTTTCGAGGCAGTATCTGATAAAACGCTGTAAAGAGGGAAATTGGATCCGAAAACAAAGTAAGAAAAGATTGTCCGTCAAAGTTAACGTGATCGAAGAAATAAAAATGGTGAAAAATCCATGTTTGCTGTAAAAAAATTCTACAGAATTTACTGAAAAATTTTGCACTTCAATTTCATCTGAAACTGTTCACCGAGTGCTCAAATGAGCATGATTGATTGAACGATATTGATTTTCCAATTAAAAAAATTAATATGTTCTTTAATTATTTTAGTTTTATTAAGATAAAGTATAAATATTATAAACAGATGTCATACTGAAATATGAATTTTTATTAATATATAATGAAATATATTTAATTGCAATATTTTATTGAAATTTGTAAGTGTACAAATATTTATACTATGCCTCAAAACTGCATTATTTTAATCATTTAGTTGAATCATATTTTAAATTCATTTTTCAAAAATCAATAAAAGCAATTTAAAATTTTTTATAAACTATTTTAATGTGTTGATTCATTTACCATAATTGTCTAATTTCCGTGTAACAGAACATTGATTCCATTCTAAATACTATTAATCCAGAAAATTTCGGTAAAGGTTTAATAATCAGTTATTTATCTTATAAATTGAGCAATTTTGCGAAATTGATTATTTTAAATCAGTATAAACATTAGTTATTAAATACATTAGAATTTTAAGTGCGTCTAAAAATTTTAATTTATTTTCAATGATTTTAATATTTATATTACATTTTAATTATTAAAATATAGTTTAATGCTAATTTATTTATTATTCGACTAACTGATTCGTGTTTTTTTGCGAGAGCTTCTGTTTACTGAAACAAATTCGAATTCACTATTAATTTAATAGTCCATAGCAAATCAGATATTAGAGAGTTTTTTTTTTTTGTGAGAACGTTTTTGTAGCGCGCATGCTCATAGGAAACATAATTTTCTATGAGCCTGCGCGCTAGGGAGAAAAAGCTAACGGACGTCCTACGGTAACTATGTTTCCTATGAGCATGCGCGCTAGGGAGGGAAAGCTAACGGACGTCCTACAGTAACTAACGTACGGTATGCAAAAACTCTCTATTATATCCCATGGAACAGTTAAATATAATCAATTTGCATTAGTTTAAAAAAACAAAAAGAAATGTCAAAACTATTTTCTTAGAAATTGTGTTTTTATCCTTGTATTCTATTAAAGATTACATTTAGGTTAAAGTTTTTATCATTATCCATAAGATTATACTAGCAGTAAATTGAGCTTCCATCGTTTTGAGTGAATTTATATGAACCTACATTTGTTGCGTCATAGTTAAAAAAAAAATGTTTTATTATATTCTGGAATGATCTTTAAAGGAAAAAAAAGTTTTCGTGTTCTCTATTTTTTATCTAAAATATTCTGTTTTAGATGTTTGTTATTCAAATCATTCTTGAAAAGTTATCCGAAACTGTAATAAGATTATGTAAATGCTTGTATGCGCTCTTGTGAATTCCTCATGATAGGTAAAATGGAACAGATAAAGAATAACAGATCATTTAATTTTGCTAGCATTATGTATTTTGCATTTTTTTCAGTAACTATTGTAAAATATTGTAGATTACCTCTGGAAATGAACTGTAATTGTTGTACAACAATAATCTTTCTATGAAAATCTGTGATTAATAGATCGAAAAGATTCGATCTATTTACGATTGAAGGACAGAAAGGGTAATTTTTTTTCTAAAATGTCAATATTTTTGTAAAAATTTTATTCCTAACAGATAAAAATTTGCATAAATATATTACCATTCTTAATGCGATGAGAATTTTAAGACATTATTTCTTAAAGCTGATTATGAAATTTTAGCATATGCCCAGTGTTATCTTTATTCTTGACATCCATCGTGGTTTACTTCAGCTTGGGAGAGAAGATATATTAAAAAGTGTGTATGTGCTTTGAATGAGTTTTGTATAATTTTACGCATAACTACATTATGACTAATTTAATGGTATTGAATATAATAATAAAAAAAGACTTTTTTATTTTTATTATTTATTTTTAACTCTTTATATTATTTATTAAGGAAAGCAAAATTTTTATCATTTCGTTTTCATATTATTTTTATATTTATATTGTCTTACTTTTAATAATATCATTTTCATATTGTTTTTATATTCCTATTGTCTTTTCATATAATCATGGTTTTTTTCACCAAGTTTCGAATTTATTGAACTTTTTAATGTTTAATTTTTTTTCTAAGAAAGATTCAGATTTTTAATTATTTTTAAAATATATTTTTTGGATGCAAAGTTCTTCTGTTGATTCGATTCCTATTATTTCAAAGTTTTAGAAGTGTAATTATTTTGTGTTGGCATGTTCTCCTTGCACTAAACATGTATTTGATTGGATGATAAATTATTTTGATTGTAATGATGTATACTAGAGAACAAATCCAATTACTCAACTTAAAAAAAAAAAAAAATTATCAAAATCAATATGAAGCCACTTTACGATGTAGTTTTCTTTTGCTTATTAATAGAATTCATAAGAGAAGAATTATGGCAGTATAACTGACACATTGAAACATACACAAACATTTGTGTAATTTAAATGCAACATTTTTTTACGTTTTAATAATATTGAATGTGATTGGTTAAATAATTTATCATTATTTTGGGTCTCTCGTTGTTGCCTTTTGTTCTTCATCGCTTGTAAACTAATCTAGAAGTTAAAAGCAGTAAAATCTCATTTAAAATAAAAATAGTCATCATTCCAAATAAATATTATATTATAGTAAAATCTCAAAAGTTATACTTTATACAGGTTTGAAAAAAACAATCTCTTTATAGGCATTTCAGTAAGTTATCTTAGGTTTGTTTCGGAATAAAGTATGTAAAAAGATCCTGTTGGCCATAGTATGGTGTTAAAGTAGTATCATCCTACATCTAACCCTTGTTTTGGGAAGCTTTTTAATTTTTTGAGATCCTCTGTTTCGCGTCGGTCGGAATTTCCACGGCACCTGCTTCCACCCAACGTTTCCGCAATCTAGGCGACGTATGGCGGTGTTTCCTTTTCCCTCTACAGAGGAAGCTCTTCCGTTTCTGTTTCTTGACTCAACTAAGATAAAATTGATTCGGTCTCGAAATATCTTTTTATCTGCGTCGCCCGATTGTGTGTCGCGTGTTCCTCCTCATGATCTTGACCTTATTGTTTCTACTCCGAACTCAATAGGTGGCATGCTTGCCCGAATTCTGGAAATGCACCTCTTCTTAACTTGTGATATTTTTCTATTTTCTAGCAATTGCATCATTAACTAATGTACCGGCAAGTTTTAATTAATTTTTGGTTGCATTTTTTTTATTATCATATAAAAAAAAAAAAAAAAAAAAAGGAATATTGATTGTAATTTAAATGTAACATTTTAAAATTTATTTGTAGGAATGTAGGATCCATCTAAAAACAAATTTGCGTTTATTTTACTGAAGTAATAAAATAGTACCAAGTTAAAATCGATTATATCGTGCATAAAATTATTTTCGCCTTCAATGTAACCTTTTTCATAAAACTTGATACAAATAATAAAAACTTTTATAAACAGATCCGACTAACTATACTATATGAATGCAATACCTATACCAATACCTGAACTATACCAATCGATCGTGTAAAACCAGAGATTTATAAACTGCCTTCCGCTGATGCATTTTATGCTATCTTCATCGCCATACCCCTATTTTTAAAAAATAAGTTAATATAATTTAGGGAACAAGATCCAACTTAGAATAATAAAGTAAACATATCAATATCAGAAAATATTTTCTTCAATGGTTTCTTTATTATTGAATACTAAAGTATAGATTAAATAGGGTCGTCTGTAGTAATTAGGTTGACTATAAGTCTGCATAATATTACATAAATACATGTAATGTTATACAGACTTATAAAAGTACTATAAATATATGTAATATTAAACGGTTGCTCAAATAAAAACTTCTGTTATTTTTTATTATTGTGAACATTCATAAATGCTTTTTCTCATTGAAGGACAGAGGGGAAAAACTACTTGAAAATTCCCACTTACACATTAATTCATAAATATTTTTAAACATATCTTGAAAGAATGTTGCAGCGTATGAATTTTTTTCTCATTTGCTAGTAATTATAAAGCTTATATCCGGACTTGTGAAGGTCGTGGGCTACAAACATTAAAAAATTTTTTTGAAAATTATCTAACGTATTTAATTTCTTGTGTATTAAAAATATAATAAAAATATAAATAATTTGGTGCGTAATAGTTCGTTAATTTAACGAGTGTTTTAGAATTTCATTTGATTTATGTATTAATGAAGTGCAGAAGTAATGAATCAAATGCAATTTTATCAATTATTTATTTTTTCATATTCATGCCTAAAATTGTTTGTTCACTATCATATTTGATTAAAAAAAGCATGCATATATTATTGTATTATATAACGACAAACAGGCCCACTTTTTAAACTCTATTATAAAATAGAACATGTTTGTCTTTGGCAATAAATATTGTAGAAATGAATTCAAAAGAATTTGTGTTAGGGATCCTACTTCCAGGCGAACATGTTGTTACTAAAAGATCTGTATATATACTATATTTTTATTCATTTATTATTTACCATCAGCTATGTAATTGACCGATTGACAGGATCGGTGCATGGTCTGTGTCATCGGATTTGAAACTTTTGATGCAAGAGTGGGTACACGATTCTCCCATGCATTCAAAACTATTTATTATTATAGTCACATAAACAGATAATTTCTTACTCAGACTAATTTTATTCGGAGCTTCCTTTTTAAACGCTCACAGGAAATTCGGAATCAAATTCTCTGTTTATGTATGAGTGTCGTGGAAGTTACATTGATTACACTTTCAATTGATCTCTAGATACACACACACACACACACACAAACCACACACACACACACACACACACACACACACACACACAAAAAAAAAGAATATTTATTCCTTCTGAAATGGCGGCCGGGTAGCTTACTAGCGCTCTGGCCGTTGGTACCACATGCTTCAGGTTCGAATCCTGACCGTGGCATGGATGCTTGTTAGTGGTTCGTAATCCACTTTAAGCCGTAGGTCCCGGTCTTATATGACCGTAGAGCGTCACAGAGCCCTGTCAGACTCCTCACCCCCATCATTCCCAAACTGTAAAGGTGCAACTCAGGTCTAGGCACAGGGATGTGGTGTAATGGTAGTGGTTCGGAATCCACATTAAATTGTAGGTCCTTATCTAATTAGTCCAAAGTGTACAAAAAAGGACCGTAGAGCGACCAACCAAATCAAACCTTCTGAAATGAATACTAAAACATTTTAGTTAAAGTAGTTTTTTTTTTAAATTTAAAAATCAGCTTCATAATATTTTACTTTTAAAATTCCTAACAAAATTTTTACATAACTTTTTAAAGCAATTGAAGATTTTTACATTTTTTTGAAAATTTATACTTCCCTGTTTAATGTTATTTTGCTCATTCGTGAGATATGGCAGTGTTCATGCGAAAAAGTGAATTTAATACCCACTGATTGTGTTAATGATCTACTTTGATCGATGATTGATTGTCCCTTCTTTGAAAAAAGTCTTAAGATTTGAAGATGACAGTTCCCCAGAAGGCAATTTTTCCAGACTTGTATCTTTTTGTGAGTTTCCTCCGGATAGTAAAAAATCATATCGTAGAACACCATCCAATTGCAAGCATGATCTCCTGCACACTCCACTTCCGATTGACTGGCGTTCTACAACGTGAGATTTTAGTATCCGGTGCAAGTTTTATTTTTCCAGGGAAGAGACCAAAACCGATTTGTGGATCCTGAGTGGCTTCTAATAGTGATGAATCCGGTCAAATATCATCTTTTGAATAAAAATGGCTAAAATATATTTTAATAATTAGTAGTCTACCTTAAATAGTTAAATTTCTAATTTTAACAACGATAAATATTTTTTAATCGTACTGTGAAAAGATTAAAGGAATTATAAAATATGATTGAATTTTTCTCATTATTTTGATGAACGACTTCGTGATTCGATCTAAATTAAAACTGGAAAATTAGATTAGTGAAGATTTAAAATCGGACCACTACCAAATCGATTCGATGTGATTAACTTAAGGAATTAAAAAAAAAAAAAAAAATCTTTCGCTTGAATTATTTTCTTTCGGCTTCTTTCCGCAGTTTACTATTCAAATAGCACACTTATTATTTAAAAAAGTTTCGAGTTGGCTTGAACTATTGCAGAATAGAGCTTTTTTGTAGATTCCGGTAATATATATATTTTTTTATTATTAAATATCTAATAATCATGTAAATTCTTTTTCTACTCTTTCAAAATTCGTCTTTATTTTTATTGTTATAGTTATTAGTAATTTATAATTATCCGTTCCTTTTGAATCAAGTATGTGAGTATTTCGTGTCACGAACGTGTAAATTCACTTTAGCGGTGTTGGATTTACTGAATAAGTATGTTATCTTAATTTTCATAATTTAGTTTTAGTTTATTCTTATTGCTAACATTAATAAACTTAATTCTTTTTAATTGGACCCTACCTATATGGAATTTTTTTAATTATCCCTATCTATAAGGTTAATTCTAATTCGAATTAAACCTTAATCTAAATTAATGTAATCTATTTTTTATCCAACAAATTATGAATTGTATTGATAAATTCATGATTATCTAAAAAAAAAAATTTTTTTTTTTTTTTTTTTTTTTTTTTTTTTTTTTTTTGTTACTATCTCGGCTGCAGGTAGTATTTTTTAAGATCTGAATGTTACCTAGCTTCGCATGCATTGGTTACAATGGATAGAGAAAGAATTTATATATTTTTTATTTTTCCCGATCTTCATAAGACTTGTTCGTTGAAATTCGTTTTTGAATTCTTAGACTTCGTTCCTGAACCCCTTTCTATTATAAAAGGATTGCATTTCACCCTTGAAAAATATAGTGCAATGTAACCTGTAGAACGCATACAAATATTTCATGTATTTGATATAATTTTTGTTTGGGCTTTATAATATCGTTTTTTAAGTTTGTCTTTATTTTAACAAAAGGTACTTTTATCTTAAATTAAAAGATCTTATTTCCTATTAAATTGAGCAGATTAAGTCTGCCAGATTAGATTCAATTGTCTCAATTCCATAGTCTTATTTTGAATAAAAATTTTTATTCAGATTATTTATCTTATTTTCAAAAGGGTCTTTTTTTATAGGATTTAAAATTAAATTATTTATATTTTATAGAAAATCAGGATTTTCCCATTGTATGATTCCCCCCTTCCCCTCCCCGAGAAAAAGAGGAAAAATTCGTCTTTCTGGCCTTCAATATTTGTTGAAAACCTTTTAGACTTTGTTGTAAATTACAAAATCATTTTCCTTTTAATGATACAAAGAGTATCGGCAAAATCCTATGACTATATTAGTTACTATTCGTGCAGGGTTCTACTTTATGTAACATTAGTCACTTCAATTCTACTTTATATTATTAATTTATTTTTGATAGGTTTAATAAAAGATGAATGTAAAAGCATGGATTAAATTAAATTTTTTTGTTATTAAATAGAAATATAAATCACAATCAGTATCACTTCTGATTGCTACCACTTGGGCATAAATTAAATGCACTTAATTCTAATAATGTATGAATAACTATGTTAAAATATGTATAATTATTTTACTAAGTAAAAGTGGCATGTTATCTACGACAAATGTACCTTTTAGTATTGCTGTATGTACCTTTTAGTATTGTAGTAATATAAATAATAATTGCTAAACATTGGATGTTAAGGATGATCAGAGGTGTGAAATTGGGCATTTTTGAAGGAGTCAGTATAAAAATACGATTCCCGACCCTTTTATAATATTAATTTTATTTTTCCAAAATAATAAGAATTAATGTTAAAATTAAATGCTTAGATGACAATTCAATTTCTTCTACTTTAGCAACATACCAAGTTAAGTGTTCGAGACTTCTCAACATTAAGGTGTTTATAAAAAGCTATTTTGGATCAATAATGAATGAAATCTTATTGAAGCTATTCTATTTTTAAGAACAAATAAGATTTAATGGATTGCAAGTATTGCATCTCTGTGATTATTCTTTACTGTTATTATAGGCTTGAGCCTCCAGCACAACAGCTCTCAATCTGTCTCGCTCCAATGTCAATCTCTTCCAGTTGTCTAAGATCCTCTTCGACACTATTCATCCACGTTTCACTTCGGCTTCCAATTGTTGAACAATTTACATAGCACAATCCTTTTAATGTTTCCCTCATCTCTGCGGTAAACATGTCCGAACCAGCGTATTCATTATGATTTGATATCTCACAATGTCTCTATTTTTAATTAGGTGTTCAATTTCTTTGTTTGGTCTTCTGATCCATATATTATTGTCAACTCTTTGTCCAAAAAATTTTCTCAACATTTTCCTCTCTAAGTCCCTGATGTTAATCAAAGTTCTTAGCGTCCACGTTTCTCCAGCATATGTGACAATCGGCCTTATTAGAGTCTTAAAACTCAAAAGTTTTGTTTTTCGTGAAATTGTTGTGATTGAAATGTACAATTTTATTTCGTCTTCAGCTACTCTATAATACTTTGCTTACCTGTTAATTTAATATTATTTCTATAGGATATATATTAGAACGATGAGTAAAAAAATTTTCAATAATTTTTTTAACTCTAATGCATCATTTAATACCATATTTCTTATATTCTGCACATCATATTAGTGCGCTTGAATTTGTCTCAACTACTCATAATATTTTACAAAAATACGTAATTGTCATTACATTACATTACTTGTACATTTGTTCTTGATAACTTGTACAATTACACCTACATTCGTCTAAATGAATTTACAAAAACACGTATTGCTGAATTTACAAAAGTGCAAATAAGAGCTTGCATACAAATAATCATTTTAATGTTTCAAGATTGATTACAAATAGCCTTGGAATGATATCAACAGTTGCAGCAATGGTTCCTCAATTTTCAGTTACAAAATTAAAAAAAATACTATCTGTCGCGGACATTTTTCTTGAAGTTAAGAGACTTAACACTATTAAGACATGATAAATCATGTACTTGCGTATGTAGATTCTAAAATGGTTCATAATAACACCTTTTTATTTAAAATTCTCTCATAGATTGTGTTGTATATAAATAATAAAGGCATACAAATAATTTTATAATACTCGTGTGGTGTAAAATACACGCACACATTATAATATATATAGATTAGAATGTTAAAAAAAAATATTTATAGTATTCATAATAAGTTTTTGTAAAACAACCTGTTTTTGTAACACTTTCTGTTTTGTAACCTTTAGCAAATAGAATACATATTATTTAAACGAATGATTGAAAAAAATTAGAAAAAGAATGTATGATGATAAAGAAAATTATACAGTGTGTTTAAATATTTCGTAAAATCGCTTCAGTCAATATCAAATGTATTTTTGCTGGAATTAAATGATTGCTAAGCTTTGAATTGTTAAAAATAAAAATATGAATGCTTTATATATTATTGTAAACTTAATTTGAGTGAAAACCCGTACCATTTCTTAAATCGTAAATATTTTGGTGCATGCAAATGGTTATCGATTACAAGATTAATCAAATGCACTTTTGTAATTACAATAACCTACATCTTTATTGTCAATAAAAAAAAAAAAAATGAGCATATGTATGCTGTCGTCCATTTCTGTGCCAGTCGTTTGTCCATGTCTGCTATTGTCTATTTTATGACTTACAGTTGAACCAGAAGATATTTACTGTAAAATTAATAAACTGCTGAACTTAAGTTTGTTTTTCCAACTTCTCCGCGCTAACGCTAATTTTTAACATTTTGGGCTAATTTCGCGTATTTTGAATCCAAAGTGGAATCGGTAGAAGTTAATTGATTAATCTAAAGTTTTATACGTCTGTTTCTGATACTGTATTCTGTTTAGCGTGAAAAGGATATTGAAAAAAAATTTTTTTTTTTCTCGGCCATAATGTATTTTAAAGTTGCTTACTATATATATATATATTATATAAGATAATGGAAATAATACACTTATTAGGTTATAAAAAATACTTTAATGCAAAAATTTTTTTGCAGATATGCTTTCGATAAAAGTGAATTAAATTTCGCAAATTTACTTAATGCATTAGTAAAAATCGGTTAGGAATAAAACAAATATAAAATTACGGTAAGGAATGAATAGTCGGTATTATAAAATTTGACGTAAGTCCGATTTTTGTGACCACCCATGATGAACCCCATATTTTTATAATAGGAGATACATGGTAGATTTCTGTAATAATTCATTATTTTAATAATGCATGCAGAGAAACTAAACATCCAAAAATGGGTACAAACGTTTGCCACTGTTGTTTTTAATTCAATATATATATATATGTAAGATGTAATATATTGTTTATTTACACTGACGCACGGTGTGGGTATTTAATACTAAAAGTTGGTAAAAATTTATAAAAGTTAAAATATAATTTCCAAATTTCATATTTCTCAGAGTTTACAGGTGCATTGGAAAGGATTTTCTGAAAATCAACTCTTAAAGAGCTGAAATGGGAATGCTAACTGAAAAATTGAAGTTCACATGAATAATAGTAAATAATATATTTTCTCATTAAGTAAAACTAGTAACTATCATAAAACAATATATTTATTTAAATTAATTTTCTTCTTGGAAATATATATACTCGGATTTTTCACATCTTTTTGTTCATGTTCATTTTCTTGTTTAAGTTGCTTCAGGAAGAAGAAGTTGAGTAGTTTCTATGGTAAACAAAAGATTGGAAACGTTTTTTTTTTTTACGGTGGACGTATGTTTGTCAAAAGGGGATCCGAGCTCAACAACAAGAAGAAGAGTTGAGAAATGCGATGTACTAACTATACAAAAACGAGATTTTGATTGAACTCACTCAGAATGACGTCCCAAAATGACTGCCATTTGATGTGCCTTCTGTTGTGTTGTACCGTAAACTTATTACAATGGTTCGATATAAAGAACATAAAATAAATAAATAACCAACTTTTATTATTAAATATTTCACTAGGTGGCTTCTTGAATTGAAGAGATTTTTATTCACGTTGGAATCGTTTAGATTGATTTATGGGGAAAAAAAGCCATTAGAGCTACGGAGACTCCAAAAATTGATAATACACCTTTTTCGTGATAAATGTAACTTTCAATACAAATAAATAATTAAGTTTAATGGTGTTTTATTTATATACATAATAAATTCAATTTATGTCAAAATTATAGAAAGAAAAACGCTTTAGGTAGAATGCTGCATACATTTTTATTTTTAACTTTCGCAAATTTTTGCTTCCAAAATAGAATATTTCCAATACTTTTCTGAAAAAGAAAGTTCTTCAATTCAATGATTTCACTCAAAGAAACCTCTGAAAAAGTTTGTTTAATTATCTCTAATTTTTTGTAAACTTAAATAGAATAAAATTTACATCGGGAAAGTCAAACACTTCTCTTTATCAAAAAATCTTAATCATCACCATGTTATACTGTTCGATTTATGTCTTGGAGTTGTATGGCTAAGATGAGGTGCAATGCTTGTTTTTATGGATGGTACTATGAATAGCTTGGTGTATTTAGATATACTCAAAACGAATCTGAAAGAAAGTGTCATTAAGCCCTTTGATTATTAACTGCGACTGATTTCTAAAATGAATTTGTTGAAGAATCTCTGAAGGGAAAGAATTACTTTTTAGATGCCATTTTAAAGATTCTTCAGCCGGCAGATTTCATCATTCGAAAGACGCAATGTTAAAAATATCCACACCGTGGACAAACGATAGTACACAAGTTTGGCGACTACATTAGGAAAGTAAAATTTTGACACTTGCATCCTTTTATGTCTTTAGTAAATAAATTTATTTATACTTGTTTACGACTGGAAATCTATTTTAATCATGTTTTTCTCAGTCCCAATTCTCATAACACCGTGTATCAGATAGTAGATAGAAGGTTTTCAGCATGTCAATCTTGTGACAGCAGCTGTACTAAAACTACTACGTCTGTTTTCAATAATAGAATCCCTGCATTTTTCGCCCCTTTTTGATCTTGGTGTATTTTCTATTTTTTTCGTGGCCTGTTGGCCAATTGGCAAGCACTCTGCCCTCAGGTACTCCAGACTTTAGATTGGAATCCTGGTGGTGGCATGAATGTTTGCGAGTGGTTCGGAATCCATGGTCTAATTAGCCTAAAGTGTGCACAAAATGGCAAACAAAATCCTTTTTCATTTCAACATATTTAGGTTTCTATCCTGCCTTGGCATTTAGATTTAATAAGTTAATTTAAATAGGATTGGAAATTATGCGTTCCCAAATCAAATGTTTTAGTGCTTTTAAATGTAAAAATTCTGTTATCTGGGCAAAAATTATGATTTCGGATGTTGTCCCAGTGTGTTTATACCATATATATTACAGTGTATATATATAATCAGGATTATGACATTATTTTGAATCTCTGCCCTGTTTAGCTTGCGCAATCGACTTGTAGCACGAATTTCTCAGCAATTCAAGGTTTTTTGAGCGAGATGTTGAAATACTTTGCAGTTGAATGTCTCAGAAAAACGGGTGGTTTTCGAGCTCTTCAGCCAGGATATTTAAAATGTTAAGGGAGAAGAGAAGAAAAAAAAAAAAAAAAGTGTTTGGCACTGGAACTTTCTAGTGAGGGCGGATGGCGAGTACAACTGAAATTATCTATAAAAAGAAATAGCTTTGGGGAACGAAATCCGCATCGTGCACGCTCAACCAATTTTAACGCTATTTTTGCCCGTTGGAAAAACTGGCAAAAAGATGTATAGCTTTCCTTGGAATCACGCCTCTTCAAATCGAAAGAAAACTTAATATTTTCAACGTATCAAGCGTTATAACCTTTTATTTACCGAATTAAGTCCTAATGCTTTTAACAGGTTCTTTATTTCTTCAACTTTTTTTTTGTTTTTCTTCTTTGGGATGGCTGGGATCCAAGATGGCCCACTATCAAAATGACGCTTGACTTCTGGGTTTTTTTAAAATTTTGTATATGTATGAAAAAAAAAAAAAAAAAAAAAAATGTACGTTGACATGTTTAGTTTCTTAATTTAGAAATTTTGCTGGGTTTAATTGTTTATGAAATTTTCTTTTTGTAAAGAATAAAATAATTAAATCCTTAAATTAAAAGAATGCCCTAAATATTTAAAGTGACATGATCAATTGTTTTTCTTTGTCTGAATTTTAAATATAATTAGTCAATTTCTGAGGATATTGCTCTGATTTTCTTAATTATGCATTTGTACTGGATAATTAAGCAATCAGAGCAATTAATTTGTTAAAGATTAATTAAATGAATACTGGTAATTACCATGTAAAGTTTAGCTGTCTGATAAATTTATTAAAAAATAAAAAAATTGTTCAGATTGTTTGTCAAAATGTTAGTAATTTAAAATATCCATGTTTATTCTTATACATGATAAATTAATTATTTGCTTAAATTGATAATTGATTCAAACTTGTCGATGTTTTATTTAAAATTTTTGTCGAATTATCCTGTATTCAATTAGTCAAATCATTAATATCAAAATAAAGTGCATAAAAACTGATTTTTTAGGTTCTCTTTGGCAAAAGTTTTTTTGACTGTTTCAGTTTAAAAAGAAAAAAAAGATAACGTTTGGGTGTGTTATAAAGATCCATCATTTTCTATGTGTTCATTTTGATAATACTTATGACCTATCAGGTTAATTTTTTCAGAGACGCTGACATTTGACATTAAAACTAGTCTGATAAAAAAAAGTATTAAAATATGTCGGAGAACTGTTTGATTCTTCAACATTGAAAAAATCATACAGAATGTCATAAAAATTGTCAAATGAAATCTCTACATTTGAGAGGAAGGGGGAAAGAACAAAAATATCCTGAGTGTTTGAAAAATTTTACTCTTAATTTATCATTATTTTTTCAAAGGAACAAAAAGAAAAATCGACAGGCAGCATAGGCGATAAAACTTTTTGTAACAAGTGTACTTTATATTTCTGGTAACTTTCTGTACTTTATATTTCTGGTAGTGATTGTCGATATAAAATGAATAAAACTGAACTAAACACTTTTTTTTTTTTATTTTCCTTTAAAAACTCTTTCCAGAAGTTAAATTAAATTGCTTCTTTCATCAATAACTTGGAAGCAATTTTGATGGTACAGTTATTTCATTGCAGACATTAAATAATGCATTGCTTTAAAAACTGATCGTGTGAAAATACAATCAAATTATCTTATTTATCCTTTGCCATTCACATTGTAAAAAGTTTAGCCAGTCCATATACATCTTAAAATCTTGTCAAAAGGTTTTGCCATCGCCTATGCAGCGTGTCGGATTTTCTTTTTTTTTAATCGTGTGGGTGAATGCTTTGTAGTCATGTGATTCGGAGCCACGAGTCGTTGCTTCCAGTGATGATGCAACCTGCATTTCGTGAGCGGCATGCAAGGTTTTATTTTTGGATTTCCGAGTCCAACCCACTCGAATGAAGAAAAAATAAATAAATAGTTTAATTGCATTGTAACAGTTGTTTAGAAACCTTGTTGTTGACTAATGCGAGAGACGGTTGCCCGCTAAGTGATTGTTTGAAAATCATGTACTGTACTTGTCTGACAATTAAGCCTTTCCTGTTGTGGGTGGATTTGAAAGCATTTACATGCATACAGCAAGTTGTCATAGTACCTTTAATAATGCTGATTCAGAATTTTGCTTTATGCAATCAGTCTGAATGCATCATGCTAATGAACTCTTGATTTTTAGTTCAGACCGTCCTATCATACAAAAACAATTTTCGGAAATAAATAAATATATGTATGTAAATTTATTTATTTAAATTATTTAGAAGGAAGAAGAGTGAGAGTAATTATATATAGTTGTATACTGGATCAAGTATCGGTTTTTCACAGAATTTTAACCAGTTTATAAAGTTCATATCGTTTATGTCTTAATATTAAAGTACTAGAATTTAGGATGAATCTAGAAATAAGATTTGCGACTAAAAAAAAAAAAAAAAAAAAAAAAAATGAACATTTGTTTTAAAATATACCTCTTTGCTTACCTGAAAATATTTTATATTCATTTATGAGAATTACTGTATTGCAAATATCATTTTATCTAATTTCAACAATTATATTTCTATGGAATACTGCATCATTCATTTTAATTCCATTAAATGTTTTTGATGAATTGATATGAATGTTAAACTCATTTTATGTTAGAATTTTAATGTTTTCGGATAAACCCAAATATGTGAAATTGCCGTTGTATGTCCTATCAAATATTTTGTGTTGTCATTATGAATCCTTTGCCGCTCTGAAATTTGTTATAATTAAATTTTTGAATTTATTTAATTAAGTTTGTTAATTAATTTATCACTGAATTATATTCTGAATTTGGATTATTGTGAAAATGTAGAAAATTTCTGTATTTTTCGATCCATACATTAGTAGATATTTATTCGTATCCTTTTAAATGTAGTTGGAAATTTATTTGTTCATAAAATATTTTCTCGATTCGACGCATAAATTAAAGAAACTAAATTTATTACCTGCTAATACCGAACTTTACAAGAAAAGCATTATTATTATTTTTTTTTTCTGTATTTGATCAGATAGCAATTTTTTTTTAACCTCTTGTGTTTAAATTTTACTTCATTCTATAACAAATAATTCGTTGTGAATTTTTTTTTTTTATCGGTAATAGTATGTACTAAAAAGGATTAATAATTTAGTTTTTAAATTTTAAAATACCCGAAGGTAAAATTTAACACTGAGGGTAGATTTTAACATTAATTCACAGATCTAAACTGGAATTTTTCGTTATACTA
Organism: Caerostris darwini; assembly: GCA_021605075.1. Classification (NCBI taxonomy): domain Eukaryota; kingdom Metazoa; phylum Arthropoda; class Arachnida; order Araneae; family Araneidae; genus Caerostris; species Caerostris darwini. Next base: position 79,882 of record BPLQ01013803.1, read on the forward strand.
ACAAGGATCTCTTAATGTATTCTAAATCGATGCGTGTTTAATTAAGCTTTTTGTGTGTTTAAATAAAATTTTTATTTCTTGGATGTTTTGCAGTTTATATCAATGACGGATGACAAAAGTACATTTAAAAAGGGGGGTTTCAGATCTATGATATATAAATGCAACAAAATTATGTTGAGGAAATAAACTATTCAGTTTTAATGTGAGGATTAATTTAGAGGGGAAAAAAACATTTTAAATAGAAATAGATTTTTAAGAGATTTTATTTTTCAACGTTTATAGAAATTTAATCATACATTAACTGAAAATAAAGAAATCGTGTTATATTTTTACAAATCGATCAATAATGTGTTTTAAGCCTTTGAAACAAATTTTGTTCGCGTACAAACAAAAATTACACTCCCAATTTTACCTTTTTGAAGATACAAAGATCCCCTCACCCCTTTTGTAAGTGAATTCTTATAAAACTATGAATGACTAGAGTTATTTTTAATTCATACTATTAATTTTATTATTGAAATATACTTTGATTTGCTTAGGCATTTTAAGAATAAACTTAAATCATGTTGAAAACCACACATGGCTTAGGATTCCGTCAGTCTAGTTTAAGTATTCTAATGTTTTTTTAACTTAATCTTCTGCTAGATGTGGGATATACAAATGCGTATTTTTGGAAACGAACAAAACTCAAAAGTGTGATCGAAATTGCGTCACAATAAAGGGAATTTTATCCGTAAATTATACCCCCATTTTATATATAATAATTTAAAATGCAGAAAATTACTATATTTCTCGATCCATACATTGGTAGATATTTATTCGCATCCTTTTAAATATAGTTGGAAATTTATTTGTTCATAAAATATTTTCCCGATTCGACGCATAAATTAAAGAAACTAAATTTATCGTGTTGCACCACTTTTGTACTTTATAACCTTTTGCAATCGATTTGGCATATATTTGACCAGTTTTTTATAAAATGACGTGTCAATTTTGGCTCATTCTTGAACAAGATGCTACCTTAAGTGTTGTTTGTTGGAAATCTAATACTCATTGATTTTTTGCAACAAGTAATCTCAAATGTGTTTAATAGGTTTAAAATCTGGACTCTGCGCATAACCATTTTCAAAAAGGAAACTTGTTAGTCGATGTTTTATGTAGTTTTAATTTTTTACTAAGAATAATTTAGCTGAGCCTGTTTCCCTTACATAAACATGATTTTTGTGATTTCAGATGTCTTTCCGGATTGTTCGCAGCAGCAAATTCCGTCACATCTTCGGGCAGCAGTTGAAACGTGAGCAGTGTTACGACAATATTCGAATCACTTCAAACTCATGGGATTCCAGCTTCTGTGCCGTCAATCCCAAGTTCCTTGCCATCGTCATTGAAGCTGCCGGTGGGGGAGCCTTCATGGCCTTCCCCCTTTCTAAAGTGAGTGCTCTTCATTCTACTATTCCAAGTTTATAAGCTAGATTTTTCACTCTAAGGACTGATGACTCGAGTGGGAGAAAACTGGTCTTTACTCCGACACTGTTCACACTGAAGATTAACACTTTGATATTGACACCGACTAGATCGATTTGGATTTCTTATTGCTTAAAGAGACGACGTCTTGTATTGAAAAGTTGAGTAAAATTTAAGTTGAATGCATTGTTTCAGTCTGGTATGAATCAGACTTGTTGGAAAGTATCCGCCTGTTCTTTGAAATACTTTCCAACACTTTACGAAGTTCAGATTTCTTATTAAAAAGGCAAAATTCTGAAGTCTTGAATCAAGTTTTAAATGGAATTTAAACAACCAAAGAATTAAATGATCAAAATTAATTTGAATGAATTGATCTTTTCTCCAGTATGGTTCCCATTGAAAATTAAGCTTTTCGCTGGCATATGATTCCTATTATTACAGAGATTATTTGGCTATTTCTTCTTGCTTCTTCTTCAAAGTCTTGCTTCTAGAATTGAATAATTTGAGTTGAATATGCCATGTGGATAGTCAGATTGGAAAACATAGACTTCTGATTAATCGATGTTGTTTATCTGGAATTGTAAGCTAGATTTCTAATGAGAACTAGGGACTAGAACGAACAGGAACAAAAACCGATTTTTTTGTCACATACGATTTACACTTTAGGCTAAGTTTTCTAAGCATTATAAAAAAATTAATTTAAAAAAAATCCAATTTTTTTAAATTAATTTTTTTATAATGTTTATAATATCAGAATAATAAATGAGATTTCGATTGCCTGCCATTCTATACCTTGGATATTTTAGCATCTGGTGGGAAACCACCTCAATCCTTGGTTTGAATATACTTTTAAAGAATTTCTGCTTCGTCTTTTTTTGGCAAAAGTGAAACTGACGATAAAAAAATAAAAGCATGCATGCAAACAATTTGTTTTTAGAGCATAAAATAGGTTAAAAAATATTAATGTTTAAATTAAGATTAACCTATTACCATTGGTTAAAAATATTTTTTTAGGAATTGGAAACATAAAAATTAACGGACACAGTAGTAAATTTCAAAATAAACAGGCATTGGTTAAAATTTTATGGATGAGTTTTTATATCTTATTTGTAATTTGAAACGGATAAATCATAAAAAAACATATTGGCTTCCATGACAATCTTTTTAGAAATCTGTGCTTTGATTCTAGAAAGTAGATGACCTGAATTGCCTATACAATTATTTTGTGACAATACTTCTCTTTTTCTGTTCCAGACTGGCAGGATCGAACCCAACTACCCCCTGGTAAGCGGCCATCGAGGCCCTGTCCTGGACATCGCTTGGTGCCCTTTCAATGACAACGTGATTGCCAGCGGTTCAGAAGATGGGATTGTGCGAGTTTGGCAGATTCCAGATGGAGGTTTAGTTCGCCCACTGACGGATCCCATCGTCGAGCTCATCGGTCACCAGAGAAGGGTGGGCCTAATTCAATGGCATCCAGTTGCCAACAATGTTCTTTTAAGTGCCAGTAAGTCTTTTCTCCTTGCTATTGGATATTTAATGTACAATCGCGTCTTCGGTGGTCATTGTTCTGGGACATGAAATAGTCACGTCATTGAGTAACGTTGTCCTATGGCATGAAATAATTTAGTCTTGACGCATATCGCATATCATTTTTATCGGTGTTGGTATTGCAGTGTTTTACATATTATAGTGTTTAGCCACAAATACATACCTTGAGACATGCAAAATATAAGTCATTGGGATTTCTAAGATCTCAGTCATATTGCTCATATTTTTTATTTGTATTAAGAAATTTATCATGCTATTACAAGTGAAATGAAATTTGACTATGCCATTCTCTTCCTTCTGTCCAAGATAGATGTGCATTTCAAATTATATGCGTAATATTTAACATCATATTGGTAGAAATAAAATGCAAATTGCTGCTAATATTCAGTTTTATTTTTACACAACTTCTTAAACTATACTCATAATTCTTTTAATGCTATTTCATTTTTTTCTTTTGCAAGAAATCTTATTAACCAAAAAAAGTTTGCTTACTTCAAAACTTAAGAGAATCCTTTTGTTTGCTACAAAGAAAGGGATGTTAAAACTTTGGAATTTTTTATTTGGATTTTAAAGAATAGTTTCAAATTGTCTTTTGCAAAAAAGATAATATCAAGTAAAAACTCAAAAATGAGATTAATTCTGTATAACAGGCCATGAGTATGCATGAGTTATGAGAATCATTTTATAAATTGCATGAGAATTTTTCTTATATTATAAAGAGCCACACCATAATAGTAAAAAAAAAAAAAAAAAGAGCTTTATAATTATTATGATAACATATTCTACACAATTCTTAATGCATACATTCATAAAATATCCAAAAAGAAAATACAAAATTATTTCGGTGTTTTAATGAATATTTTCGCAGCAATTTTAAGAGACGCTGATTGAATTGTGAACAATATTTTGGCTTCACGAATAACTGTGAACTTTTACACTTCATTATGAATTGCGAAGGTTCACAGTTGTTTATAGTTGTAAACTTTCCTTCAATGTTATTAATATTACTGTTTTCTATGTGAAATATTACTGTGTTCAATGAAGCTTAAAAGAAATTAAATTATTATGTTGTAATCTTATCTATGCATTAAAATAAAATTATCTACACAAATAGAAATTAAAATTTCTGTCATCAATAATTATTCCAGAATTAATTACTTTATATTTCTTTTAGGTGCTGATTTAAAAATACTTATCTGGAATGTTGGAACTGCTGAAACATTGTTCCATATCAATCATCCTGATCTTATCTATTCAGTGTCTTGGAACTGGGAAGGGACAAGACTTGTCACCACATGCAAAGACAAAAAAATACGAATTTATGATCCCCGATCTGGTGAAATGGAACAGGTGAGAAATAATGCTGCCTTGAATTAGGTATTGTAAATGCTTTTTGGTTATTCAATTTAAATCTCTTTTGTTATGTACAAGAAAATATTATATTATACTGTGAAAGTTAAATACATATAATTTTTGAAATACAAGTATGTGGATACTTTTATCAATTAATTTACAATTTTTATGTAATGCTTCAAATAACAATGAAATGTTTTGATATCGATCTTTTATGCATTTATAGTTTACACCAATTTGAAAAATTAAGAGAATATTTGCTGAGTTAAATTATTAAAACTAAAATCCTATAATTATTTAAAGTGTCTTTTAATGCTTTTTGAAAAATTGTTTAAAAAATAAATATATCTTTGTTAATTTTCAAATTATTAATTTAGGATGTGTCAGTGTACAATCAGTCAATGTCTTTAATTATTATGATTATAATGTATGCTAATGATTTCCAAAGTGTGTGCAATATCTTCGCAATAGTGATGGGGAAAAACTGTTAATTTTTGTCAACAGCTGATGCTGTAATAAATTAACCGTTAATTTTAATCATTAAATTTAACATCCCTTAATTTTGTAAATGTATGTTAAGTTATGTAAATGAATACTATACAACCGACAGCATTCATTTGACTTGTAACATAGAATAAATTTATTAAGAAACCTACTAAGTGAAATATTACATTTTTTTGATTATTTTCTGTATCCAGCAATTTCACTAAATTGTTTTTTCCTTTCATCTGCAGAAAATTAAATTTTCCAATTCAATGTATTGTACTAAAATAATTTAACAAGTGTATTTTGATTTAATTTCATTTTATATTAAAGATATAATTTTTGGAAAAGATTTCTTGTTAATATTTAATTTGCAATTGATATTTTGATTAAGTAAATAAAAAAAAAGTTTATTTATAATTTTAAAAAAGATTATAGAAATTCTTTGAAAAAGATTTATGAAACAAATATGCTTTTGAATATACAAATTTTTTCATGCTTGTATTTAAGTAAAAGTTATTACTATTTATTTCTGAAAAGATGTCAATCGTAAATCTTCATAAAAAAAAAAAAAATTATCTGTTGATCTATCTGTAAAGTATATTCAAGGTTAAAAATACCACTCTTTCGGGAGAAAATTTTGTGTTACTACAGCAATGCACACTGCCTGTCATATAGTAATATTTTATCAGATACATTTGAATTACAACAGGAAATTTATGTTTTCGTATAATAAAGATGCAAAAGGCTTGCTATGTACAATTTTGTTCAGGAATAAAACAAAATAAGAGCTAGAGTCTTAAAAGAAAAAATGTGAAGATTTTGCTTATGCAGAATTTTTAATGAAACTTAGATACTTGTGCAACATTTTTTTGTCCTGATTATCTCCCTGCAGGGAAAAAAAATCCTTTTTAAAGCCAAAGGAAAAAGATATGAAAGCCATTTCCATCCCTCAAGATATAAAATCCATTTATTGCAGCTTATCACCTAGTTTGAGAAATACTTTCAAAATGAAAATATAAAGAAGTTTGTATGGATTCAAGATCCATTAAACAACAGGTCTGTGTCTAAATTTATTTCTGCAGAAGAAGAAAATCTTATGGAGTTGTTTTGTGACAAGAGTTTCAAAAAAGCAATTTTAGGGCATAGAATTGATTGAAATTTAGATTTCGATAAAAAAAAAAAAATGAATATTCCTCCAAATTGTGAAGCTCAGCAGATTTTAATTCCATTTTTAATTTATTTGTGAAACAGTTTTCATCATGTGATGATAAGTATATATTAAATGAACAATCAGATGTGTAAAAGGTAATGATAGTGGCCATGCCTAGTTTGATTTCAAAATTTGATGGAATGTGCTGTGATCTACAGATATATTTTTCTCATTAATTTAATATTAGTTAATCATTTATTTTATACTAAATAAAAAATAAATGATTTTTTTTTAAATAATGCAGTTATTTGAATTGTTAATAATATTCTATTACAATTTTCTTTTGATGTTTTAATCCCTTAATAATTGGTCGTATCTTGATGTAGGGATATAACCAATTATTATGGGATGTAGGGATATGACCAATTATTATGGGATGTAGGGATATGACCAATTATTATGGGATGTAGGGATATGACCAATTATTATGGGATGTAGGGATATGACCAATTATTATGGGATGTAGGGATATGACCAATTATTATGGGATGTAGGGATATGTACTTTGATTAGGTAATAGATTTAAGCCATGGGAAAAACCTTAATTCAAAAAGTGCCTATATCAGAAATGATTGGAAACCACTGATATATGCGATATCTGCAAAACAATGTAAAAGAACTTAATTTTTTTTTCTATTTTTCAGGAAGCTCTAGGACATGAGGGGGCTAAGCCTCAAAAAGCAATATTCTTGAGAAACGGACTGCTGTTCACAACAGGATTTTCTCGAATGAGTGAACGACAGTATGCTTTGAGGAGTGAAGTAGGTCTCTATTCTTGTTTTTTATTTATTAGCATAGTTATATTTATCAGTTTATATTTTGATATATTTAAAAAGTATGTTGGAAAATTTATTGAAAAATTTATGAAGAAAATGAATGTTTTGAGGGATATAAAATCATGAATGTTGGAATGATACTTTGCTTTTCATTAATGAATTGTAGTATTGCAAAATTAGTACTTCTTTATCAGCCTTAGTGAAATCATATTGGTGACGCAGCAAGTGTATGATGCAAATAACATCATTAATTTTTATTTATATTGACAATATATTAGAAAATAAATTTCATTTCTAGTAGTCACCGAAGAATGATATTGCAAAAAGACAAGAGAAATATTTTAATGTTATGCTAAATGTTATTTGATTTTATTTATTTTGATTTTTTTTTCTGTTTATACAAAGATAAGTATTATTTATTAAGGAATATTTGTTAGATTTTAATCTAAAAATGTATTTTATTTTTCACCATAAGCCTTTTATCTTATTTTATTCGACAAGTATAATTAATAAAATGTTAAATTAACAAATATGAAATATTTTTGCAGGTAGCACTGTCTGAACCTATTGTTCTTGAAGAATTGGATACCAGTAATGGAATTTTATCTCCTATATATGATCCAGATGTTAATTTATTATATCTATGTGCAAAGGTAATTTGACTGGGATTTATGAAAAATAAAAATTATATCAATTATTTTTATCATTTTCACTATATAAATAGAAAATGTCAAAGTGCATAGTTTTTTGGAATTTATACAGGTTTAGAATGCATGTTATTTTTTGCATATACTTTATTTGCATGAATAGGCAAATTTAGTTAGACTTTTTAAAAATTAATTAAAAACATGAGACAAAATAGACTTGGTTTTTATTGGAGGGATTGATGTAATTTATAAATAAATATGAAGCTGCTTAGTTAATTTTTTATTGTCTTAAGTTTGTGATTTTAACAAATGGAATAGGGTTTAATACCATTTAGGCACATGCCATTTGGTGCCAGATCTTTTAGAATGCCATTTTATTCCCTTTTTTAAAATCAGGATAAATTTGAAATAAAAAAAAATTTTGGCACCAATCCTTTTTGATATGATGCAAGTGTTCTAGAAATTTAGCCTCTACGTTTTTATTGTTACTATTAATTACAGTAGTTCTTTACAAGAAATTTTGCAATTGATTCTAACAAAGAAAAGAGATTTGTTCCTATTATACAATTAGTTATTGAAAGTCTTCAGTATATGAATATTACCTTTTATGCATAATTTAGTTCAGTTATTAAATAAAAAGGCTTATAGTATATGCCATTTTGTTTAATTGCTGATTTTAAATTCAAATATTTTTTAGGATTGAAAGTGAACCATATTTTATTAAATAATGAATTTACAGAAATTAATCTTATATGTAGGATTTTTCTCAGTCTTTTACAAGAAATGAGATTTTTTTAATAAAGCATAAGCTCAAAGTTACATAAAAGAGTACAAATTTTAAGATCCCTCTTCCCACCTGGAATTTTAATAAATTTTAATTTTTGGATATAACTTATCTACTTTTGAATAATTTAAGTATTAGATTTAGACCTTTCTGTCAAAATCCTGAAATGATTACTTCATTGACTTTTTGAGTAAAATCAAAAGTTTAAATTAAATGTATTTAATAGGTTTGGTTAATGAATTTTGTTTTCATATCTATATTATCTTACTAATGAATACTAAAGGTTAGAATAAAGGATCTTTTATTCATCATTTTTATTAAATATATGTATATGTAACATTGAAATTATATTTCATGCTCCTGTTAATTCATTAAATATAAATCTATATTTAATACATATTTGAAATGTAGATTGAATGCATTCAATACATATTTGAAATATGTATTGTATATATTAAATACACATTTGAATACACATATAATAAATAATGACTTGCCTCAAATCAAGATTATGAATATATATGGAAACTTATGATATGTTGTTACCTTTTTCTATAGAATAAGTTAAATAGATATAAATGTAGTCACTAAGCTGAAAATAAACACTTTTTCTTTTTCTAGGGTGATAGTAATATTAGATATTTTGAAATCACAGAGGAACCCCCATTTGTGCATTACATAAACACTTATCAATCTACAGAACCTCAACGTGGTGTAGGGGCAATGCCGAAGAGAGGATGTGATATTCACCAGTGTGAAATCGCTCGGTAATTACATATGCCTTGAATAAGTTTGTATTTTTAAAATATGCAGCATCATGATTTAGAGATGTGAGGAATGATTAATGAAAATATGGTAAATATTGTTTCATAAGGGAATGTGGAATTTTCATAACATTTAATTTTATTCAGAATTTTTCCAATATCTGTGAAATTTAAACAAAATTTAAAGATTATGTAATCCATTATTTTGTATTTAATTATTGGTACATTGAATACATCAGATTCAGATAAAATTATTTATATTGTTATGTTAATTATTAAAAATAACTTGCATCTCTTGTTAATTTTTAATTCAATATTTTAAACTTTAAATTTTTTTTTTTAACTCGTTTATATTTTTTGTCTTGATTATTTTATTTATATTTTTGTAGATTTTACAAATTACATTCAAGAGGCTTTTGTGAAGTGATAACATTTACTGTACCCAGAAAGGTAACCTATTCGCTTAATAATATTGATATAAGATAATAATAAAAACAACTTTATATAAATTAAAACTTATAAATTATAAAAAATGTTTTTGAATAAAGTTATAAGTTAAAATTTTTGGAAAGTAAGTTAATAATATTAATTATTTATCTAAATTTTAAATATGCAATCACTAATCTAGAGATTACGTTATCATTTTATCTGTTTGCGGGCTTAAACCTGTTTCTAATATCCATTGTATAAGTCAGTTAGTTCATCAAATGCTGAAGGAAGCCAGTTAAAGTGTATAATAAATTGATAATTACATACATTATGTAGTTATTTTATGAAGTAATTAATGATAGACAGTTGGATTATAAAATAAAAACACAACTTAGTAATACAATTCTGCAGACACAGTTTTACTATAAACATATGTTGACAAGCTGCCTGCATTTATAACAAACTGTTTTTGTTCTATTTTTTTGAGCAGCTACTAATACTTTAATACTAATGTTATTTGAGGTTGTTTTTTCAACTAATATCTCATCAGGTTGAAATGAAGTACTTATTACAATCAATCTTTTTTCCTTTTTTGCTGACGAGGTTTTACAAAAACTAAGAAAAATTCTAAGATTATTTTGAATATTGTTTTTATAATAAAAATTTAGTTTTTCTGATCCCTGTCATGAAGTATAATAAATAGAAGAGTTTTGTATAAAGTATAAAAATTAGTATAATACACATGTAGTGATAATTCATCTAGTTTTGCATCTGTCACTAGAACTATTATTTTTATTCCTTTAACTTATAAAAAAAAAATAATAATACAATGTTCTATAATAATTCTATATATTTTAACGTTGAAATAATCAGCAATAATGTGACACTTGATTTTCATTGATTTCTTCACGTCTTGTTTATTTAGTAAAAATAATGAAACTTTTCTTCCATTACATCCATTTTTTTTTCTCTTTGCATTACTTTTATTTAAATAGTTCATTATTTAGATGAATTGCAAATTTAAAAAAAAATTATACTTTGATGTCAGTTTTTATGTTCTTAAAAAAGGGTCCTTGAGCTTAGATGGAAAAGAAATAATTTTTGTGTTTCACTGACATTTAATTAAAATCTGCATTTCACATGTGAATAATGTGCATTTATAATATAGTTTATTTATTTATTACTATTATTATCAATAGAAATAACAAATAGCATTTCATTACATATTTCATTTAATATAAATAGTATTATTCACATAAACAAGTTTTAAAAATAGAATTTGAATTTATTTTATATTTTATTCTTTAATGTGCCTAAGAAAATGTACATATGTTATTATACATCTTTATTTATTTTTAAAACAAATTGGTTTCTTTGATTTTTATAGATTTAATTTATTTAGGCATTTCATTCTTTTTTTCATGTATCAGAAGGAAGCCTGTAACTATAATAGCTTTATTTCTAAAATCAAAATTTAGAGAATTACTTAACAACAAAAAAAATTTTTCTTCTAAGATTGAATTAACTGTGTATTACTTGTATTATTTTCTAGTCGGAATTATTTCAAGATGACTTGTATCCAGACACATTAGCTGACACCCCAGCTCTATCAGCAGAAGAATGGGCTGGTGGCAAAGATGCAGAACCTGTTCTTGTTAGTATTAAAAAATTTAATTAAAAAAATATTTGAAGCGAAATTACTGTGATTTCTTATTATAATTTACAATCTCATATAACCTGCAGGGCAAAATTTTCAGTCCGAAAAAATAAAAGTTAGTACCATCTGTGTGCAATTTACGTCCATTCTTTGATGTATTATATACAATCGAGTTCTATTTTTGTATATTCATGGCATGAAACAAACAAAATGTTTTAAAATTTTTAAAACTGAAAGAAGGTAAGCATTTTTAAGAACATAATGAAATTAAAAAAAAAAAAATCATTTTTTAATAATTTATAATCAATATATTTGCTTCAGAAATAACTCTTGATTAGTGTAGGCTCATAGTTAATTTTAAATTTTACCTTTTAATAATGTCTTTTTAGTTCTATTATTTCATTCCAGGCCTTTTTTTTTTTTGTGCTATTACATACAAATGTACTATTAGTGTATGATACATGCCATATTTTGTCTACATTTGTTAAAGTTCTGGTTTAATGTCCAACACCCATTAAACATCCACAGCTTTTTCTTCTTTAAGTATAGAAGATTGTTTACTTTTTCTCATACCAAATTTTGCCAATTTTTAGAGTTTTATATTTATTTTTATGAAATTTATTGCAAAAAAAATGTCCACAGATTGTAGGCAGTGGTCTGTATTATAATCTGCACATCAAAATCTTAATATTTTATTAGCATATAATCTGCAGGCAGGAAATTATGGTACGTTATCGTATATTCCAATTTCGAAAAGCTTTGCTTTTATAAAAGAAAATAATTAATGAGAATATGAGAATTTAAAATATATATCATGCTAGAAATGATTACTATTCAATTTCTTAGGGAAAACATTTTTAAATAATTATAAAGCAACATTTCTCGGCATTCAATTTATAGTATAGTGTAGTGTAATGTGCTTTTGAAAAAGTCTATGAAATAAATATATTGTGATATTTCATGAAAGAAAGGTTATTTTGAATTTTTCATGTTTATGAAGAATAATTGAATTTATCCTTCTCTTTAACCCTTTTTTGCTTGAAGTTCATAAAAAAAAAATATCCTTATAAAGAATTTGTTGAAAAGAAATATTGACCCTATAAATCCACTTTTTTTTTTTACTTTCACTTATGCAAATCAATAAATTTAGAATTGTTTTAACTGGAAATTCTTAAAATGTTCTTGAATTATGAATTTTTTTTCTTAACTTGTAGTTTGTGTTGGTAACTTTAAAATTTAAAAAAATTATGTAAATATATTTAATATCCCAAGTTGTATAAAAAATGCCTAGGTTTATTATTGATTAAAAAAAGCTTCCAAAATTTTATTTTAACTCATAAAAATATTATATTGATTTTAATTATGTTCATTTAAAAAAATCAAATGTGGGAAATGTATACAATTTTGATATTTTTAAAATATATTTAGTTATTAATTTGAACACATTTTTTATATTATTTATATATTTATTTTAAATCTATATATGTCTCTGATTTCTATAATTTTCTTTAAATACAATATTTCAAGTGTAAATATACAATGAATTAAAATTTGGAATGTTCTAATTACATATTTACCTATATATATATCGATGAAAGTTTTAAGACAGTAAATATATTTTTTATATCACGGATTCTTTTGTTTATACATTTTTCTTTTTACTTGAAGTTAATTTTGAACAGCTGACTTTTTTTTTTTTTTTTTTTTTTTATCTGGTTCAACTTTTTATATTGATTGAATTATATATGTATATATATATATATATTTTTTTCAGATAAGTTTGAAAGATGGTTATAAACCCAGAGCACAAGAATTCAAATTATCTAAAAGTAAATCTAATATTTTAGATCGAATGCCTACCAAAGCTCGAGAAAAGACGGAAGCAGTGCCAGTTAGTATCGCCACATTTATTTATTTTCTGTAATCAATAATTAATATATATTTTGTTGTTAAAGACTATTATAATCAACTGTCACAATTTAATTGCTGATAAAAAAAAAAAAAAACTTTATATGTTAAAGAAATATTATAATTATGAAAAAAATCTCAACAATCTCTAAGCTAAAATTCTATTATCTTTTTTTTTACAATCTCTTCATGCAATTTAGTTTTTTTATGGTTTCAAGTAAATACTTCATTGTAAATCTATTTAATGCAGAAATTTATTAAAAAATTTTTTTTCAAGATATATTAGACAACTGGTTGAAATATTTTAATTTCTATTTATTTAATTATCAAAAGAGATTAGGCTTAAGATTAGTTTCAGAACATTTATAACAAACCATAAGAAGCTTATAGTCGAGATATTTTTACTATATCTAAATCAAAGCAGAAATAAAATGAATCTGTAATGAAATATTGGTTTATGTTGGTGAAATTATAGACAGGATTTCACTCCTTTATGATAGTTTTTGTAATTTTTGAGAAGATTACATCTTTCATTTTAATTATAATTGGCAAACTATATAAAAAATATATATTAAAAATAAACTGTGGCAAGTTTACTTTTATATAGTTTGTTGATTATAATTAAAATGAAAGATGTAATATATATATTTTATATAAAATTCACACACACGCATAATAAAGGTGTGAATTTTGCTTCATTTGGAAAATGGAGTCTATTCATACAAGTATCATTGTTTCACGAAGTTTTTTTTAAATTTCAAAGGTTCTGATTCTTATATTATAGAAATATTTTGTAGGGGCTTGAAGAGATCTTTTAGCATTCTTTATTTAATTTGTCTAATGATTTATAAAAGCTTTATTTAAATTAGAAGCAGAACTTCTTTTTATTGTGCCCTATCATTATATAACTCGATTTAATGTTGGTTTTCAGAAAGAAAAGCTTGATGAAATAATGGAAGAGATCCGCAAACTCAAAGGCACCATACTTAAACAGGAAGTACGCATTAGAGAACTAGAAAAGAAGGTGGAAGAGCAAAAAGCCCCTGCACCCGAAGTTCTCCCTGAAGAGAATGGCAAGCAGAATCAGGTGAACAACAACCATCATGAACCAGTCACCATTCTAGTGGATGAAGTCTAATAAAAAAAATCCCTCTAGCCTTCTCTTATAAACCCAAGAAACGATTTACATTTTATATGTATTTCTTATACACATCAGAGGAAACATATTTTTTCGATTTTACTTTCCAGCCAAAGTAGCTCCTTGCCATGATATGTGCAAAGGCAAGTTACTATGTTTGGAAAGTTCTTTTTTCTATTTATAGTTCTCAAAGAAGCTGTGTGATATAGAAGGTTAAGACTGCTCATTCTCACATTGCAAATCTTATGGGCGTATTTGAGTGTGTGTGTGTTTGTTCAATTGGTACTTTTGGAGGTCTGTACCAATTGCTTTTTGTGATCTTTGCAAATGAATCGGTCATTTAAAAAAAAAGTCTGTTTCTGGTCAAACGATTAGCTAGTAAATAAATCTAACTTATATAAACATTTTAAGTTTGTCAGAAATGTATTCAGTTTAGAAAATTGTTACTATTTATTACCAAATTTTGAACTTTAATAAAAAAATTAAATAAAAAAAAACCCATGAAATAAATAATGAAATAATTCTTAAAGAAGTCTTTTGAAGCATTTAAGGAATTACGTTTTGGTATTCATAGAATACATTATTTAGTAAAATTTATACAATTGTTCATTTAAGTATACATTTGTAAGATATTAATTAAAATAATCCAAAGAAATATTCATTTATGTTATTATTTAAAACTTAAAATGGTTGCTGAAAAATCAATTTAATTTTTTTAAGATGCATTATAGATATGTTATTACTAAATGAGCTATATATTTTTTAACTTTTTTTTTTTTTTTTTTTTTTTTTTTTTACATGACCGATTCCTGTAGAATGCTCAACTTTCTTCAAGTTTTTATATTTAAGAAAATTAATATGCCTTCAAGAATAAGGTTCATACAACTTGCCCATTGAACCTTGTTATTTTTTTAATATTCCTTTAAACTTTGAAGAAACTTGTAAATAGAGTTATGATAGTCTTAATACTTTAAATGAAAATTGATACTAACATATTATGCTGTAAATATAATTATAATGCTGGATGGAAAAGAAGGATCTTCTGCAATATTTTTCATTACCTTTGATGCATTTTACTATAAACTGTTTTTATCGCATTTTATGGAAAGCTTAATTTATTATACAATATTCAATAAAATTTCTTGTGCCAATATACATATTGTATGTGTAGCACCATCCATTTACCTTACTGTGATGTCCTGCACAAAAAAAAAAAAAAGGAAAAAAAAAAATTCCTGCACTTTTTCATTTTGCAAACAATTATGTGTTATATAATTTTGTATTTGGTTTTAGTTTTTCTTTTAAAAACTTATGCTTATACCAAATAGTTCATGTAAAGAAAATTTGCAATCACAGTTTTGCAAATGATTTCTGCAAAATCATGATTTCAATCATTATTATTTTTTAATTTATGAATTTAATGTCAATTGTTAGTATTGTTCAAAGGATCCCATTTGTTAATCATTGCTAATACTAGGGTTATTTAATAACTGATATAATATGCTTTTTAGAAGTGTTTGTTTTCAAATGGCATTTTAAAATTTCAATTGATTTTTATATTTTATGATAGTAATGATGCAAATTGATATTTATACTTTGTTATTAATATACAAATTGTTTGTAATATTTTAATGTGACTCCAAAATTTTAAAATGATAGTTGTAAATCATTTTACCGTAATGCAAGCATATTGAAATTTTTTCAGCTTGTAAAGTTTAAAAATGGTTTTAAAGATGTAATTTTTGTCTTTGATTGTCCAAAATTGTATGTAAAAATTTGTTGTGGAGGGGAGGGAAGGAAAGGCTTATATTGTTATTTCATGTCTTGTAATGGATTTTAAATTAAAAATTTATTTTTTTCAATAATAAGTTTATTATAATTTGACCTGTGATTTTTGTTTCATGCCAATTACTTAATCATTGTAAATAAATTAAATAATTACAGATTTTAGAATCTATGTAGCCAAATAAAATTGTCATTTTATTTACATAGGCATATTACAAAAAAATATATTGATGTCAATACAAGCTTCTTTATGCTATAGAAAATTTAAGGTAAAAAAAGATTGTTTAGAATTTTTTGTCTCAGTATTGATAGTCTTTCATGACTAATTATCTTAAAATAATTTATCATTATTAAAACTTAAGGAAAAGTTGTAATTTATTTTATGAATGATTATGTAAATCTTTTTATATTTGCATTGAAAATGTGATGTCAATTTTGCATAATAATAGTACTTTCTAGTTAACATATTTATTCCTAATATATATAAGCATAGCTAATCTTGTAAAAATAACCATTGACATATTATATATAATACACAGTTCTTTGACTGCATTTTGTAGTGTATATTGTGAAAACTGTGTAATTAGACTTTTTAATAACTTCTTGATAGAAAAATGGATTGTCATGAGATATTTTTATATAATATTCAAATATTAAGTTCCTTATTTTACATAGTATTTTGGAAAAGGTGACATCTTTTAACAAGAAAAGCTGCCTTCTGTGATCAAGCCTTACTGACATTTTCTTATATTTTTTGACAACTTTTAACATGTATGCATAAAACATCTTGTATTTCCATTGGATGCTAGATCTCAAAATTGATATTTTACATAATGGAATGTTAGTGTGTTTATTCCGTTTAGCTTTAAAAAATAAATTGCAAAACAGTTTTTGTTTGCATATTGTCAGATTATTTCTTGTATAAAAAAAAAAATTCTGAATCTCAAATGCTTTTTTAACTTTTGTATTTACAATTTGTAGTATTTTTAATAAAGTAGTAGGTAGTCAGTGATGTTTTTTTTTTTTTTTTTTTTTACAAAATCCTAATAGATAACGCTAACTATTTAAAAAAAAAAAAAAAAATCTGCTAGACTGCAGTAACATTTTAAATATATATTAATTTCATTTAAATGTAAGGATAATTCATGTCTTACAGTCAGAGTATATGCTTTCATATTGACTGATATAACTATTAAATTTAGAAAGCTTTATGCATGAAATCTAAAATTAAATTACTGTAATGCATCATGTTCATTATGGAGTTAATTGCAAAAACATTGAGTTATTTTATTATCTGCTAAAGCAAAATCGATTTATATTATCAATTTTAAAAAATTAAAAAATTTGAGAATTGAAATATTTTTAAATCATTTTAGATAGAAGTATGTTAATTATATTAAGAATTTGAATGAATATTCTTATTTTCAAGATTTTTCTCGAAATGGTTGTGTTATTCAATCTATATCAGAAAAAGATAAAATGAAAACAGTGTGAATGGTAGAGCAAAACAATTTTACATTTAAAAGCTTTAAGAAAGGCCCCCTGAATTAATTCAACATTTGAAATTGTTTTCTTAATGAAATTGCTTTAATTTATACTTGAAGTTGCATAAAATTTTACTGCTTTACTTCATACAATAAAATTAATGATAACATTTGAAAATAATTTAATTTATTTTGCCTTATCTTTAAAAGACAACATCATTTAATGTAGTCTTGATTTGTTTCTGTATATTACTAGCCCAATTGATTAGACATGCATGTCCAAAAATTGTGATTACATAACCAAAATATAAATTTTTATAAAAAATTATGCAGCATACGTAAAAAAGTAATGCTGAAATAGAATATGATATACAGACTAATGGAGTTACTGTCATAGCCGAAAACAGTGGTGGCCATTATAAATTACGCTATGAAGTTTAAGAGATGGCCATTTTTTTTAGATAGGTGAAAATATCTAGTACTCGTAACAATTTGCCATTTTGGTTAAAGTAAATCGCAATCAAGCCTATTGTAGAGTTTTTGCTTCATGATGTTTAGACTTCTTGCAACAATAAAGAGTATTTTGATGATATTTTTTTTATTTAGAACAATAAGAGTTTATAAATTTTATGATTGTTTTTATTTCTTGACCTTTAACAAGGCTATATATTTTTTTATGCCGTCAAGCACTGCCATCTGTTATTGATTTCTGCAATTAATTGTTTGGGGGTAGATCCACTACAATCTAAAATACAATTTTAACTATAAGTAGAATAGCACTCAGCACATTACCTTGTGGAATAATTTCATTTAGGGAAAATTATTAGATGAAACATTGCCAAACCAAACATTAAAATTTCTTATCTGAAAATGTTGGATAAAAACAGGAAGATTTTGAGAAAAGTCCATGATGTGCAGATATTAAAAAAAATGTCAGGATCATAAAAAAAAAAAAAAAAAAAAAAGGATAATGTAAATAAAAGGATTTTTCTCCAGGACTTAACTTAATCTGGCTTACACCATCTATCCACAGCCTTACAAAGATGACTAGTAAGAACTATTGACATCTTGTGGTTTTTAAACTAAGGATAACTGTACGATGGTGCCATTATTTTAGAAAACATCCATCAGTCCATATTCTATTATATATTGCTAAATTAATTGTTGGTGAATAAAAACTTAGATAAATGATTAATTATAAGCTCATGAAGTTCTAACGTTCATCTATCTAGAGTTTGAAAGTGCATTTTTGAGTTTTTTAAACGTAAAATACACATTAAAATCATTTAGTGTATCAGAGAAAAAAATTTAAATTTCTTTTTATCGCTTTTGATAAAGTATTTTTAATATAATTTGAAACTAAAAATTCTGGTGAAATGTTTTCCTAAAGCAATACCTTTAGCATCAGCCGAAATTTGTCCATTATGATTTAAAATATGCACAGAAAGATATAGCCTGCTAGAACACAGTATTAGAGAAATATATTCCAGGCTTTTTGTTGAGCTTTAACAGAATAAGTACACTGTAGATTCCACCATATCTTCTGATAGTTTCGAAGCTTACTAGAAATTCTAGATATGGAGAGTTCCACAGTAAATAAGTTGTGTTACTCTATCAACAGCTTCTTCAATGTTTGTGGTATGAAGCATTTAACAAAGCTTTGTCAAAAATAAAATGCAATGATTGTATTGGAAATGAAATGAAAGTATCATTATAAATTAAAATAGGAAAATAGTCACTATTATTTAAGTTGTCTTTAACACAAAAGTCCATTTTGATAAAAGCAACGAAGAACATGTTGCCAAGTTGAGAGTCTGAAATGAAAAAGTTGATGAAATAAGTTTTGTTGGTGTAATTAAAAAGGCACTAATTATGGTCGATAAAAATTTTTTTATAAGATTTCCTGTACCATTTGTCTCATGGCTACTCCACAGAGGACTATGACCATTTAAATCCCGATAATAATATTAAGAGTTGTTAATTCATCAAGATCGTTTTTGCCATAAGGCCTGTCTTGGAGATAAAGATATAGAGCAAATTATCTGAAGGAGGATTTGAACTTGTAAAGCTATTATTTATAAAATACTGTTTAAAGATAGAACATTGGAGAGAAACTACATGCAACACACCTCCAACTTCTTAAGAATTCTGTATATTATCATAGTATAGTTTTTAAGTTTTATTCAGTTGTTAGGAGTTTCTTGCAAAGCTAGACAGAAGGGCTAGAACTTATTTATAATTGATTTAATATCGTCAAGATGAGGCAGGAAGCCATTCCAATTCCAAGAAACTTATTGGTCATATTAAATTTTATTGGATGTGAAAAAAAAAAAAAAATGGTATTCTGGCTATGGAGTTGAGATGTTTTCATCAGGTAAAATGTAATCTCTTCCATGTCTTCATCAGAGTCCTTGAGGTCTTTTTTTGTTTACGCAAGAAATTTGGGGATCCTGACTTTTTGTCATTTTAATAAAACATTAGATTTAGCTGACTATATTGTATAGATTAGAATGTAATAGTTAAGTGTTACCACCGTAGACAAACCCTTGCCACACCTAAAGCTTCAAAAAAACATTTCTTTTGAAAAAAATTGTAACAGAACTATGAAAGAACCATGTTAACCAAAAAAATGACACATAATTGAATTAAGACAACAATACTAATACGAATTTACGGAAAATTATTTTATTGGAAAACTTTATATTTTTAATGAGCCAGGGTCGAGCGACCTCGTAACCAGCTAATTGATAAATCTGGAAACTAAACATACCTCCCATATACCAGAAGCGGAAGCCAAAGTGACATATAGTTCATTCAAAAACAACAACTCAGACTGGACTCAATCCCTAGGGGTTCTTTTTCCTGGGACATGGGTCGCCATACATGTCAAACATGTTGATCAGAATACTGGCATTTTAAACAGAATGAAAGGAACAAAGATGTAAAAAACAAAAGGATGAAAATATACATACAAACAAAGATGTCCACAAGATTATATGTTTCATTCATAAAACATAATCATGTATTTCACAATAAAGAAATGCATGGTTTCTGATTTTATTTTTTTAGAAATTAACAATAACCTTAAACTAAATAAATTCTAAATTTCAGCTATTAATTATGTCTACCAGATGTACAATTAATTTTTTCTATATAAATACTGAAACATAACTGAAATTTAAAACTGAGACTTAAAAAAGAAACTTTTTAAATATATTATTAATTCACAAATTTGAACTTTTGTAATACCCGGCAATAGGGAATATTCTTATACTTCTAATTTTCTCATAATAACTAGCTAAATGATATATTTTATTCAGTTTATTTTTCATTAACTCTTTTATCTAAAATTCTTCAGAATACATTTTGAAAAATTAATTCATTAATGAATGGCTAATTTTACATCCGGTATAGACTTTAGCCCTGAAGAAACAATATTATTTTTATAATTCATGATAATTGAAGTCAAGTGGTACATAAATTTTTAACATTTGTTTTTTATCTTGTTATTCTCTAATTAATTAATAGTTACTTTATTTTTATCTATATATTTCACCTTTTGAATCTAAATGCATATATTATATTATATTAATCCATGCAAAATACAGGATAATACATGCAAAATAGTAATGATTCATAATATTCAACAAATAAATTTAATATTTACATATCCTATTATCTGTATGACTGACTCATTAATGGCTGATTTATTTTTAACTCTTTAAAATATTTTTACATTTGAATCCACCTAATCCTCTTATTTTGATTGTAATGCTTTTTAAAACTTGTTACAATTCAAAAATTTTTAAAAAAGAATTGAGAATTTAAATTTAGAACTTCTAAGAATCAATTTGAATTTTGAAACAATATATTAATATTTATAGTTAATTTCCATTCTCAATAAACTTTCATTAAAATTTTTACTTAATAATAATAAGGAGAAAAAAAGATTTTTTACATTTAAGATCAAATGAATAAAGAAAACTTTGAAACAGAAAGTTATGATATTAAACATTGTTTAATGTATCTCTTTAAGAAAAATAATTAGTATTGAATTTTTAAAAAATTTTTTTTTTTTAGATTTTGATTCATTCATCTATAATAATACTGTTGTTAAAATCACATATTTCTGAAAGAAAAAAAAATCTTTTGTTTCAATTTTTTTAATAAAAATTATGTACAAAATATGGGAATATATATTATATATATATTTATTTTAAGTATCATCCTCCTCCATTTCGTCCTCATCTTCTGGATACTGTAAAAGAAAATAAACATTTAAAAAAAAATTTTTTTCTAAAATACTTTATAATTTCAAGACAGTTATAAAACTTTTATGAACTACATTCTTATATTATCTATATGATAAATTATCATGCAAAACATAAAGTATGGAGCAAATTTATTAATTCAAATACAATTAATTTTTTTGTGATATTTACACAAATATTATTTTATCTACCATGTTCAAAAATGTGTCAGAAAAAATGTATAAATAATACTACATATAATGTTTAACTTTTTTTATATAGCCTAAAAATTTACTTGTTTCATTTATTAATTTTTTAGAATTTTTCACAAAGAAAACTTTGTTACAAATAAAACCTTATTTTATTAAATGGAAACCTCCATTGTTTAATTATGCAGCAAAAACAAGAACTACATATTAAAATAAAACTTAAAAAGATTTTTTTTTTTTTTTTTTTTTTTTTTTTTTTTGCATTTTGCTACTAATTTATTTATTATACAAAAAAGCAAGTTCTTCGTAACACCTCAACTTATCAAATCATAGTTAATAGCCATGAATAATCCTAGTTTGTGCAATCTATGATGTTAAAAAAAATTGATATGTGAAAAATTTAAATTCCATACTTTTGTCATTATCTATAAAGTACCTAGTTAAGCCCTTAAATAAATTCATAAAAAATGCTATTATTGCATATCCTTAAAAAAAAAATCTGGTAAGGTTATCTACAAAATTTTTATATTGAAATGTTAAATCTAAATATTAAGTTGCATTTTTGAGTAATTGAAGTTTTGAAATCTTATTTTTGATAGCTTAGCAACAAGAACATTAATTTAATAAACTTAAACAATATTGAATTATTGATTAAATGACAAAATATTATAGAGTAATTTAGAATCCAAGAAAAAAAAATTTCTTAAGCTTCTCAGTTTTCAACAATTTTTAAATGTTTTGAAACATGTAATGTATGTATTATAATAATAAGCACATATTAATAAGAATAATTATAGTATAAGACCATATAATTTACCCTTATTTTGACATCTAAGTCTTCTCCATACTGTATGGCATTGTCTATAGTTAGTAATAATTCTTCTATACTTTCTTGACTTTTAATATCAAAAGGTAAAAATTTCACTATGCTGTAGTCTTCAATCTAAAAAAAATAAATAAAACTAAAATAAAAAATTATAATATTTAAAAACTTGAGAACCAATTGAGAATAAATAGTTGCCAATCTTCATTTTTGAAAAAAGATTTAACTTTACTTTATAATTATTATATAGTAATAAATATAACTAATAAAATACAGATTGTATAGCACCTTTACATTAAATAATTATTAAGACACACACACACAAGCATTTTTAAGATTCTTTAACCTAGAATCCTAAATCCATTTTATTAATTTAAAATTACTTCCTGTATAAATGAGAATTCAAAATTTTTTCTACAAAAACTTATATGTCTTTTTTGCCTTTAAATTGTTTCAAAAGCCATACCAACATTTTGCTTTCATGGTTTTATTATTCTTGAAGTACATAATGAAATTAACATATTTTGGTTATAAATGACATTCTGTTATTTTCTACAATAAAATTTAAAATTGTTACTAATTAAACTATTTATAACATTTGTAATGTTTTCATTTCAAGTTAATTTCATTCATCGAATTGAACCTTTGGAAAATATTTTTATTATGGCTGCAGGAAAAAAAATAATAACTCCGCACATATTTAATCTTTAATATGGATTAGTAGAAAATAAACTAAATTATGAAAAATTTCCACAAAATGAAGAAGGCCTTGCAGCTATGATAACGTTTCAAATTTCTTATTATAACAGTTCGTAGGCTGACACATAGATGGCACTACTAGAATTAAATCCATATGATTTTTAGTTAGCCCTAACCTTCAAAAGACACTTGTATAAATTTGACAGCTGTTGCACTATTAGTATGTGAGTTATAGCATTTTTAATGAAGCAACTTTTGTTAGTTTGAAAAAATGGATAAAAATGAATTTTGTATGTTAATAAAGCATTGATCTTTGGCGAAAAAAAAAATACTATTGAAACCAAGGCTTGGCTTGATAAACATTATTCGGTCTGTGCACCAGGAAAATCTGCCGTAGAGAAGTGGTTTTGCTAAATTTAAACGAGGCGAAATGAGCACTGAGGACGATGCATTCAGTGGACGCCCAAAAGAGGCTGTTACCGACGAAAACATCAAAAAAGTCCACGAAATAATTTCTGATAACCGTAAGGTGAAGTTGATTGAGATAGCTGAGACCCTAAAGATATCAAAGGAACGTGTTGGACATATTGTGAATGAATATTTGGATAAGCAAAAGCTCTGTTCAAAGTGGGTGCCGCGCGAGGTCACAATCGACCAAAAACAACAACGAATTGATGATTCTAAGCAGTGTTTGGAGCTGTTCAATGGTAATAAACCTGAATTTGTGTGGTCGATATGTGACAATGGATGAAATATGGCTCCATCATTTCACACCAGAGTCCAATCGACAGTCAGCCGAGTGGACTGCATGTGATGAACACTAAAAATACTATAACTTCACTAAAAATACTATAACTCACACACTAATAGTGCACTTTTGAAGGTTAGGGCTAACTAAAAAATCATATGGATTTAATACTAGTAGCGCCATCTATGTGTCAGCCTACGGACTTTTCAGTCCACCTGTTAGCTTAATAATTGACAAAAGATACATTAAATTAATTAAACCGCTTTCAGTTTTGCCTTTAATTTCTATAAATAAAAATAACCTACCTTTTTTTTTTATATAATAAGTAGAAACTCTTTATTTATTATATAAAAAATATATTAAAATTGTTTAGAATATTCATTTCTATTAATAGTATTAAATGTGTTTTAAAATAAAATAATAAATTATGTTACAAAATAAAGGAAAAAAAAAAATTTTTATTATGAAATGTTAAATAGTCTACTATTTTTAAAAGATCAGGAATAACTTTCAGTCTAAAATATTAATAATTTAGAAATTATGAAATAATCTGTTTTATTAAAGATAAAAAGATAACAATTGAAAAAAAAAAGATAAAACAAACTTACTAAACTACAAATGGCTGCATTCAACTTAGAGTATTTTTTCCCCCATCTACAAGAACTTTGTTCTTCTTGTAGGAATAATTGAATGTCAGGAACCAAAAACCTGACGAACAAAAAACATATTTAACAAAAGTAATAAATGTATTAGAATACCATAATAACATAAAGTTAAATAGTAATAAAAGTTAATAGTAATATCACAAGTTAATATTTAAATTTTGCTTATTTTCTTAAATCAAAAATTTTTTTTTTATGTATAAAATTTAAGATACCAGGTATATAAAATAAAGATCGTAGAATTTATTTTACAAAAATATTTTATTATGTAACTTTTTTGTACATGTGTATTACCTATTAATACTTACCTAAAGCATACTTACAAATTATACCAAAATTTAAATTAAAAATATATTAACTTCAGTAGAAAAATAAAAATATGAAAGTCACAAATTCTTTTTATAATGCAATCAATCTCCTATATTTAAAAAGATTAAACTGCTAATGTATGTCGATACATATGTAAACAACAACTAAAACAGATAAAATAGAAATAAAAATAACAGCAGATTACATGAAATGAGAAAAAATGGTTATGCCAATAGTATATAAATTCTAAAATAATAAAAATATCCTGATATTTTTGTTTACTGGATATAGTACTAAAATTTAGAGAACATAATATTTTTGTAAACTAAATGACTTATTTTTAAAAAAAATTTCAAAAAAGACAACAAAATTTAATATGAAAAAATAATTCAATAAAATTAAAATTAGTAACCTCCTATGATATTAGTGGTAACAAAAATTAAGTCGTAAAATATATATATATTCACTGGCACATATAACTAGGCATTGCCCAGCTTCAGAAATATAATTTATCAACTCTTTTATAGCAAAGAAATTAGTTAGTAAACATCATCAATAATAAACAACTAACAAATTTCTTTATAGAATTTGGAATTCTAATATAAAAACCATATCAAAAAATATTTTTTATTTTAATTTCTAGTCCAAAACATCTAATAATGATCAAAAATAAAAACTATAGATGCAAGTTATAATAAAACTAGAGGAATTTAAAAAAAAACATCACAGTTCTTTTCACATCTGACATCATTTTAATATTTTTCATCAAAATGATGTCAGATGTGAAAAGAACTGTGATGATTTTTTTTTAAATCCGTAATTCTCTAACAAAAAAAACGTTAATATCATCTAGTGGATCATTCCTTTATATAAATATAATTATATTTAACCAATGCCATATACCATAGTACATCTATAACTTATTTTTTTTTATAATGAATATTTTTTCCATAAACAGCTTTTCTAATTTTATAAAACATTTTTTTTTTTAATTCTTCATTCATCATTTAAATCATAATTTTTTTACACTGCTATTGAACTGATCAATCTGTTAAAAATATTACCTTTTCAAATTTAGATAATCTATATGTAATATAACATTTATCTCCATCCTTATTTCAGTTGCCTTCAGTTGAATATTTTTAAAAGGTTAAATAAATTTATTATATTTTAATTCCAGTTTTCTCGCATGATATTGAATAACAGTATTAGACATTTTTAGATTATGTTATCAGACAGAAATAACATGATTTTCTTAATACCTGTGGATTTATATTACACAGACAGCAATACATCTTCATTATTTATTTTTTTGTAAACCTTCGTTTAAGTCTAATACTATAAAAAAAATAATTCTACACATAAATATTGCAATGAAATTTATGCAACAGAATTTAACAAACAGTCTAATTTTAATAAGTTATCATTAAATCATTTATCAAAAAATTTATTTCATTAAATTATTTAATTTGTTCTAATTATGATTATCAGTATCTTTTAGATTAAAAGTACCTGTCTAATTGTTTTCTTGTGTGTTTCGTCAAAAGATCCATCTTCGTAAGAACATTGAGATGAGGAATTTCTAGAGTTACCATAGCAGACATCGCACTCATGACACCAGAAATAAATTTTGCAGGTTCTGTCATAAATTGTGAATCAACTAAAAACACACTGCACAGTGAAAACTCCAAACGGCGCAAGTGTGCCACTAATCGAGGCATAACATCCAAGTGAGTGTATAATTCAATTTGTCCTGCAATAAATTAATATAAATCAGATTTATATTAATAAATAAGATCTAGTAAAATTTTAGCTTAGCATTAATGTTCAAAACATGGATGCTTCCAGATGAGAGCTAGTTAAATAATTGTTATTATATCAAAATAATTAATTTAAAAAGAATAATGTTCTTTTTCAAGAACTGTTATAAATTTTTTATCATAGCATAGATATTTACTCTAGTATATTGATTATAAAATTAAAGAAATTGTGAAATGGAAGAGTGAATGTAGTCTTGTATTTTTTTCACTCAGATTATTTTTTAACTACCAATTATTTATATTTCCATATGTTCATAATTAATATTAATTTATATTGAGTAAATGCTAATTTGAATTCCCCCCAAAAATAATAAATTTGAATAAAAAATAAATATTTAAATATGAATAAATTTGAATTTCCAAAATTATAAAGCAAAATAAGAATATAATTCATATATTCATAATAAATTAAAGAAAATTCCTCTTTGAAATTGAGATAAACTTTCTCTAATAGTTCTCCAGAAACTTTATAAATAACAAAACCCTGTTTAAAGATAAAATTTTTTAATTAAAATCATCAAGTCTGATAAAGGATATCCAAACATTAAAATTGAAAGAATCAGTGATATGCAGGTAAGCTGGAACTAAATGATCAGCTTGTAAAAAGACTAGTAGCAGATATAACATTATAGCAGCATATATACATATAACATTGGAATGCAATAACAATGAGGATTTTATTTTACATTCATTAAAAAGACGATTAAAAATTACTATATCATTATATTGCGTTTACAATAATACTTCAGAAATCTATATAAAGATACAATATTTTATTTTATAAATGTGATGCCACCAGAAAAATATTCAATAACAAATTGACACTTCCAACAACTATGTCCTGAAATTTTCATCTTATTTCTGTTCAAAATGTAATAAATAATTATAAATATCTGGAAATAGTAAAAATTATCTGTTAAAGAGAGAAAAATCCAAAATATGTACAAATAAAAAAGCTTTCCTATCTCAAATTCATAAATTTTCCATAAATAAAAAAAAAATTATCTGCTTTAAATTGTAAAATTGACCTGCTTCACAAATTTGAAAAGTTGGCAATAAACAGAAATATCTTGTTCAATTTTTAAAAAATGATATAATGATTTGGAGATTCAGATGTTAAGGCTTTTAATTATTTATTATTATTATTTTTGTCACCACTGCCAGGAAGTATTACAGATGGACTTTTTTCTTTTTATGAATCTTTCTAATAATTATATAAATGATTTTATAAGCATAATAAAACAATGCAAATTATTTTTTAATGATGTAATACAACCCGATTTTGTATCTTAATATTATGGAAATAATAATAAATAAATATTTGAGGAATTTTTAGAACATTTAGCATAGTCACAGTTAAAATGATAATAAAATATCTATTTTGTTAATCCTTTAAATAACAATACCCTCAATATTCCATTTAAATATCACCTAATAATATTTAATTTAAAAAATCATCCATAAAATATCTATATATTCATTTTAACATACCTGGGCAATCAAATAAAATATAATCTTCTTGTTCTTCACCTAACTGCTCAGTTAACCACTCCAAATTTTCTGCTAAATATCTAAAAATATATATATATAAACTAGTAATTTAAATATTTAAATTAAATGCTTATTACTTGAAATAAGGAAATTATTATTATTAAGAAGAAAATATAAAGCTGAATAATGATTTTAAAAAATAAACACACACATAAAAATACTTACTCTAAACAAAAAATTAAACCACCATTGGGTCCATAGTGGAGGTCTTCATCTTCACAAGCATCATCTAATTGTATTAGATCTCTAATATCTACGACAAAAATTGTTAATAGGTGAAAAGACTGATAAAAAGGGTGCAGAGAATTTAAATATATATATATATAAATTTTCTTTTATAATTACATAGCTATAAAATTAGAAAACAACACGCTTTAATTATGACTAATATATATATTGCATACATTTTTTTTAGAGAAAATTCAAGCACTAATTAAAAATATTTAAATTTGTTACATAATAATTACATTAGGAATCTTTTAGTACAATTTGAGATTGAAATGAAGAAGTTACTCTTATTAGATTATTTAGCAGTATTAAAAAACTGAATCTAAATATATGTTAGAAAAAAATAACATCTACCAACTATAGGTTCATAACTAAAGTTTTCTGCTGCAGGATCCAAATTAATAACTTTGATTGGCCTTCTAGCATCTTGACAGAATTTTTCAATAGTTGAGCAATAAGTAGACTAAATAAAATAAATACATAAATAAAAATTCAAATTTAAAATGCATAAAAATAAACTTCAAATAATACATAAAAATAAACTCAAAAGCCACATAAGACTAAGTATTGTGCTTTCAAATTGACATAATGTTTAATACTGATTTTTTAAATTAAATTCTATGTTTTGTTTGTCATAATAAGAAAAATATCCCCCATATTAGTAAAATGTGAAAGAATAATGACTTTTTTTATATACCATAGACATGCAATTTCATATAGCAGATTACTGAGGGGAAAAAAAAAAAAAAAAAAGGATAAAATTTAATTATTCATGATTATAAACAATTTTGCAAGTAACAGGGAATCAGAGTTTTCACAAAAGAATGTAGAATTAAATCAAATTATAATAATTAACAATTTCATTATCAAAACAATTTGGTATGTTCCCTTTATTGGAGTATCAGGAAAATGAATCAATTTCTGGAAGAATACTTTTTAGTGTGCTGAGAATCTAAATTTTTTATTGCATTAATAATGAAAAATTACTGGTAACTATCAATCAAATTACTTTTATACATTTTTTAAATTGATCTAAATGAATAATTTTTAAGTTATAAATTTAACACTGGACAATAATGTTAAAAACTAAATTTAATACTAAGATTAAGAACCTATTCGTTAAATGGATATTGTAACTTAAAATGTTTGTATATATTTTGAATAATAAGTATTTCACCATTTACAATATTTTGATGATTATCAAGGATTTTATATTACACATTTTTTTTTTTCTGAAATTATTCTATATTTATTCACAGATAAAGAACTGATACATACAAATTAATTTTTATGGGGAAAAAATAGAATTGATAATAAAAAATATATATGAATAGATATACATATATATATATATATATATATAAACATAATAATAATAGATTTCAGATAATAAAAAGATTCCTTTTAATTCAAGTTCAAAAGGATTAAAAAAAAAAAAAAAAAAAAAAAAGAGACGTTTAGAGAGAATAATAGTATTATTAATAAGAGAATAGTATAGTTTTAATATTTCTATATAAATATGATTAAAAGCATTTATTGAAAAACATTGTAGAAACCAAATATACAGTTGAAAAAGGATAAAGAAAAGTTTTTGGGTTAATGAATTGTCCCTTCAGTAGCATAGTTGGTAATGATGGGATATTGGAAAATATTTGCAAAGCTGCAGAAATTTGGCTCAAAACGCAATAAATTCTAATTAGCTCATGTGGATGATTACAAGCATTATCAGTAAATTTTATCAAACATAAAAATACTTTATATTGATAAATTGACATCTTAACCTTTAATATCTCCTTTATATCATACTTCAATAAATGAATTTTTATTTATGGATTTTTGAACTCCATACCTGTCTTTTTATTTTATTTTTAATTGACTTTCATTAAAAGAAACAATAGCATACACCATGTCATAGTTGACATAATATATAACTTTATTTTGTTTAATGATTTTCTAATCCCCTATACACTTCATTGACAAACATTTGCAATTATTTAAAGTATATACATTATTATTATTATAAAAGCAAGATTTAATTTGAAAACCAATTGTAAAAGATTTCATACAATTGACTAATTATATAATTTTAATTACAGAGGAAAAAAAAAAAACTTTTCATCAAAGTTTTGACTAGTATTAAAAAAAAAAATTAGAAATAAATAGGATATTTGTATTAAAAATTGATTCCATACAAATGTAAAAATTCTGAATGTCACTATCTAAAATTTTTCTTTTCATTTGTATGCTGAAAAGAAACATGACAAAAAATAATATAAATGTAATTTCATACCTTGCCTGAACCCGCTGGTCCTATAACTAACTGTGCGTATCTCATTCTTTCAAGAATTTAATATAAAAAGAATGGTTAAAAAATGAAATAATACTACCCTAGTTGAAATAAAAAAATCACCTTTTAAAAATATAAAAAAAATTTCATTAAACAACATTGGGCAGCATTATACACCAGCGAACAAAAGTACTCCCAGATAAACTGCCAATCGAAACGGTATTTTGGTAATAGACCCTAGAGCTTAAACTTACTCCCACAAGATCCTCCAATCAAATTGCAGGATTTTGGTAATATCATGAAACTAAAATAAGTGTACTACATTTGGCAATATTCGCCTTTTCAACTAAATGTGATACTGTATTTGATGGACAATGATTTCACATGATTTGAGATACAGTTCGTCGTTCATTTGTATTTTGTATTAGCGATGACACGATATACACGATGAACAGTAGTTCATCGTGTTTTCATGTATCTTACAGAGTTCAATTGAACAATAAATAGTTGACGACAACCAGATCAATGTATGTCATAGCTTCATAATCATAATCATTGTTGTTATTTATGATATTTAAAAATGTTTATGCTTAAATTTTATGATAATGCGTAAGTAGAATATTGATTGTTCAATAATTTTTATTTATTTATATTTGAATTTAAATATTTAATTACCGCAATATTTAATTACAAGAATCTATTTGAATTCCTAGTCATATTTTGAGCAAAATATAAAAGCACAGTTTTTTATTATTCAAGGAAATATTTCTTGCAATACTGAAAGTCTTTCTAGAATTACGAGATGATACCTTTGGAAATTTTAATACTTAATAGTAATAAATATTTCTGCTTTTCTATAATTGTAAAAAAATAAGTCTGAAAAAGTAATATAACTCGCTAAAAATTTTTATTACTTATAGGAGAATCTAGGTGCCGAAGTTGAAGTACGCAATAACCTCATGTAATTGCTCTTCAAGAAACACATCTTCGGCCAGGCGATTCCTTCAAAATTCCAAATTATATCTTATATCTCCCCGATCGTCTTACCCACAGAGGAGGAGGCATGGCTATCTGTATTCCAAAAAATATTAATCATCATCAACTTCATTTTACTACAACCAGCTTTGAAAACTCTTCTATCGATATTAATCTCAAGAATAACCTAAAAATTATTGTTGCTAGCCTTTATCGCCCTCCAATTGATAGATTCCTCACACAAGAACTTTAAACAATAGCGAACTCCAATCAACCAGTACTTCTACTTGGTGACTTCAATTCCAAGCATCCTGCATGAAAAAATTGACACAGAAACATAAATGGGACCATTCTCTTCGAATGGACAAATCTTAATGCGTTAAATGTTATTGCTCCTGATGATCCCACATATTTCTGCCTTCACAATCCCTGCAATAATACTCTTGACATCGAACTTCTTAAAAATTTAAACTCCGGAACAGGCTTTTGAAAAAAAAACAGAATTCGAAAATTATGGTAAGATGCCAGATTTCCTCCGTTCAAGCAATCCCTCAATAAGCGTCAAAAAGAAATAAAGCAAATGATTCACAAATTAAAAAATGACAGATGGAATGAATTTTTAATAGGCCTAAATGCAGAAGATAATTCTCTCCTTTTACCGAAAAATAACTCAAAATTCCTCCACTGGTTGGATCCCCAGGTCTTATATTGTCCTCTTTTGATAAATCCACTCTCTTGCTGAAAACCTTGCACTCTCTTTTCAAGAAAATACTGAACCTTACGATAACTCGCAAAGTGAGCATGTTGAAGATACAGTAGCATCCTTTCTAGCTGATCATCAAAATTATTAAAACAATATTTTTTTTTCCACCATCTGACATAATTAACTTAATAAAGAATCTCAACATTCGGAAATCTTCTGGACCTAACAACATTGCAAATAAAGTCTTAATGTGTCTCCCCCTTAATACCATTACTCATCTTGCAAAAATCTTCAACAGCTGTACTAAATATCACTACTTCCCTCCTATCTGAAAAAAAGCAAATATCATCATGTTCCCTAAACCTGGACAAGATAGGAAATTTCCTCAAAATTATCGGCACATCAGTCTGATTAGCTGTGTAGGAAAACTTTACGAAAAAATCTTAGTGAAACATATTACTTCTTTTTGCGATAAAAATTCCATAATTCCAGGAGAACAATTTGAATTCCATCAACATCACTCAACTTATCATCAACTTCTACGTGTCACCAATATCATCACTGAAGGATATAACTATAAATTTTTTACAGAATGTGTGTTTCTAGATGTCAAAAAAGCTTTCGATCGACTGTGGCATGATGGACTGATCTACAAAATGATCAAACTTCAATTTCCAACTTGGATCTCACTTATCGTTACAAATTATCTTAAAAATAGAACCTTTCAAGTTCGACTTCATAATGAATTCTCCACAATCGATCGTATTAGTGCAGGTACACCTCAAGGAAGCGTACTCAGCCCAATTCTCTACAATATCTTTACCTACGACTTTCCTCAATGCACTAATATTTCCTTTTGCCTATTTGCTGACGATTCTGCTGCTCTTGCCCAAGGTGCTTCTATTCTGTATGTCATCAATACTCTTCAAAATTTTCTGAATATCCTAGAGGATTGGCTAACTAAATGGCGCATAGCAATTAATATCTCTAAATCTCACACTATCATTTTCCGAAAAGGACAAAGGTAAGTAATTAAAAGAAGCA
>BPLQ01013804.1:600000-868034 GCA_021605075.1 Caerostris darwini
GTTTATCAAAAATGAAATACTCAAGAAATACCTTAACAGTTTTTCAGTGATCATTAAAAAAAAAGTGGAGAAATACCTTGATAGATATTTCAATAAAGTTTATCAAAATATGAAATACTACAGAAATACCTAATAGTTTTTCAGTGATCATTAAAAAAAGTAGAGAAATACCTTGATAGATATTTCAATAAAGTTTATCAAAAATATGAAATACTACAGAAATATCTCGATAGTTTTTCAGTGATCATTAAAAAAAAGTAGAGAAATACCTTGATAGATATTTCAATAAAGTTTATCAAAAATATGAAATACTACAGAAATACCTCGATAGTTTTTCAATGATTATTAAAAAAAAAAAGTGAAGAAATACATTGATAGATATTTCAACAAAGATTATCAAAAACATGAAATACTAGAGAAATACCATAACAGTTTTTCAGTTATTACTAAATGAAAAAAGTGAAGAAATACCTTGATACATATTTCATTAAAGATTATCAAAAACATGAAATACCACAATGAATATTAATAAAAAATAAAAGTGAAGAAATACCTTGATAGATATTCCAATACCGACGATCCCCAATATGCACGTTCAAATCTTCTACCAAGTCCTGATGCCAACTGACCAGGGTAGCTCAGGACACACTTATCGTAAACCAAGGGCCTAAACCGGTTCGTTAGGGGGTGGGCTCATTTCTCGGTTGAAAAGGGTAGAACACGTAAAAGGCCATTTATCACCCAAATCCTTCGCATTTTTAGCCACCTACTGATAGCAGCTGCATTCAAACTTCTTCACTTTTGTCCCAATGAATTGGCTATTTCCCCCTCGTCGGTCAGTAAGTCACCACTTCAACAAAGGGGACTTGAAGACCATGACCAATAAGTGACCGCAATTCTAAAGGCTGTTGTACCTCTGAATACCATAAACCACAGGTGATAAACGTGGAAATTCATGTGATAAGCATTTCAGACTTTTCATGGTGTTAGTTTGGAATTCAGATTTATCTACAAAAAAAGATTGTTTGGGGCGTGTGGAAGAACTGTCAGTATATTGAAAAGACTGAATTCCCACACTGAAGTTCATCTTTGGACAATTCTATAGTCATTAGAAATCTCGAGCGCAATCCTATCGATTTTCATTATTCTTTGGCTTTAAGAACAACCTTTATGTTTTAAGTATAGATGGCATAATTTCAATATTATAGTTTGGTTATTTTGTCAGCCACCTCAATTTGGTGTTTACTATTGTTTTAACTTGTCAAGCTTTTGTTGTTTCGACTTGTGTATTTTTGTTTGGAAAGTTTCATTTTTTTTTTTTATATTTTTTTTATGTCAACCTTATAAGAAAAGGTCTGCTGGCATTATATCTTATTGGTTTTAAATTATTTTGATGTAAATTGAGACTTATTAATGGTTTCCATCTGATATGAAACCAATAAGCTGATAAATATTCAAACATAATATAATGTATACTTGCAAGTTACAAGGTATTTGGTCGAGTTGGCCAGCTACAGTTGATGGATCTAGGTCTGAATGAATTTTAACTCATAATTATAATTTAACTATTAATTTTAACTCTGGTTTAATATGATTCGGATTAATAACAATTACGAAATTATCCTGCTTTGAAAAGACTGAAAAAAAAGTAATTATAAGCTTTAGTAAGAATATTTATAAAGATTAAAAAGAAAATGTAAAATTTAATCGGCTGGGTAGACATACAGGATACCCATAAAATTTAGAATTTAATGTATGAACAAAACGCATAACGGCAATTTTAAACAAAGAAAAGGTATCAATAAATTATATTCAGGCAATAAATTTTCATTAGTTATCGTTCAAAACTGAAAAGAAAAAACAGTTTAAATGAAAATATATATATATATATATAGAATTCCAAACGACTCGATAATAAAAAGCACGTGGAAGAAACGTAATAAAAAAACACGTGGAAGAAATTTAAATAAACCAATAAAAATAGCTCGTGATATGAATAGCAAGAATGTGAAAAAAATCCAATTTTCAATTAAAACTAAAAACAACAGCGCTACCTATCGCATTTCATTCAAACCACATTCTAAACACTGCTGGCACTAATAAAAACACACGGTGTAATTTTCAGCAAAATCTCTCGAGTAGTTTGAATCTATAAGACACACACATACGAACATAGCCTTTTATTTATATAAAAACAGTATCTTCAATCTCTAACTATAATAATAATATAGCGGTATCTCGTTTAAAAGTCCTTAATCTGTTCCAGATCCTTGAATCCAAAAGAAATAAAAGGGAAACAATCCCTCTACACGAAAAAAAAAAAAAAAAAATTCTACTGTTATTGGAAATTTCATGCGTTGTACAAAACATTTAAATCCTGTTTCATACTAAAATATATCAATACAAAACTTGGATGATATATAAACATAAATGAAAAATTACGAAATTTAAATTTCTCTTCTAGCTACATAGAGATTTTGGGTTGAAGATCTCCAGATTTCATTTCTATTAAAAATCTGTCCAAAGGACTTCTCATTATGTTTCGGAAATGTGATGTTGCCTGGTCATTTCAATCAATACTATAATGACTTGTCAGAGGTGGTACTTCGCTGCAAAATTTTTAACATCCATTTGCCAAAGATTAACAGATGCGAGTCGTTTTCCAAACATAATTTTTCATGTCCAAACAAGACATATCAAAAGTTGGACTTATTTTTAAGAGCACATATCTCGAGGTACTACAGCCATTTATAAATACAAAATACACATGTTAAATTGTAGATTTTAATTTCTTCGTCGCTTTATTACAGAACCTTACTCAGTAAAAGGAAGGCAAATAATTTATTTAATAATAATAAATAATAATTGCAAATAATTTAAGTCCATGATGTAAATGAAAGCTATTCAACCTACAGCCCAGCATTGCTACGAATGCGTCTAAACAAATGAATTGTAAAATCACTAGCATTACACATATATTTCATAAAATTAATATATAGTATAATTTTAATGTATATATGTATATAACTTTTATATAATATATCACTTATATAAGCACTACTTTTAAATAACAACACATAAAATGAATTTAAGAATCCTCTTTAAAAAAAAATGGTGTTCCCGCACTTTTTCCAGCATTACTTCTTTAATCTGTTATTTCCCAGCTCATTATTGTAAAGAATTTTTCCCATAGTTTACAATCTCCAGAAATCTCCGTACTTTGGATGTTTTCTCACACATTTCTTCTAAGAAATCGTAAATCTCTCCATCACTTTCTACACTATCAGTCCATTTTACCATGATGCTAATTACCAGGAGTCCCCGCCGCGGGCAATAGATCACCCCACTCAGATGCTTCCCGTATACAAATTATTGTTCGTCGCCTGTCACCCATCCACTCGCTCACACTCTCCCTATATATATCTTGTTCAAATTTTCAATCGTTAATTAAATACTTTTTATTCGTCCACTCAAGTTCAAATACAATTTTTTTTTTTTAACTTGCAGTGGATGACACTTGATGTTCATAGAGTTTTTTCAAATACTAATTCATTCATTAAATTTAATTAATTAATTTTGATTTTTTTTTTTTAGATTTAAGTTGCATATATCTACCAATAGATGGCGCCAGATAAACAAAAAAATAAATGAAAATCATTTATAAAGGACTTTCTGCAATAGAGTGAAAAAAAAGAAGGAATTGACTTAAAAAAAATTTTTTTTATATCACTTGTTAACAATAATGACTCAAGTTTTCTTCATAAAACAAGCTTACTAAAAATGTGAAATTGACTGGTCATTAAAGCCAATGCTATCACGGTTTGTTGGGAGTGGTAATTCTCTGTTAAGTTTTTAGCATCCATTTGGGCAAGATTTAAAAAATAATGCAATTTTACTGATTTCCTGGTCAACTGTTTTTCTTCAATACTGCATCTTACCAACTCTAAACGGAAGGCAATCCTGTGTACTCATGTCATCGGAATACGACGGTAGATAAGTTTTCGATATGGATCCAGCCATCTAGCGAGCAGAAATAGCATGGTTTATAATATTGAGACGGCAAGTATTTCTGAAATAAAGCTATCCTCACCATGTTATAATAATAATAATTATTATTGACTTTTTATAAGTATTTCTTTTGGGTTTTACTGATTTTTCGGGCAACATGTTTCACCCTGTTATTGTATAAATATTGGTGTTATTTTCTTATCAGCCATTGCAGTTTTAGCCGTTCAACCTTTTGATATTTGTGTTTGTCTAATGATTTTCATTTTCATTGCGGCAGCTTTAGCACACATAAGATCTTGAACAATTTCCATCTTTCTTAATTGTCTAGGGTCTGAATGAGAGGCACTTCAGAGTTTCTGTATAGTGAATGCTATAATGGTGTGGTTATACAATTTGATTGAGTCTCTATGAAACATATGATACATATACTGAATACTGTTGTGACTCATGTCGAAAATGGTCGTGTTTCTTCATGATCATTCCTTGTCAGCTTTATTTTGATATGTAGTGTTACATGTACAATTTATATCCAAATTTCACTAAATTTGCAGGGATACTTCTAATACAAAAAGCCTGTATAAACTTTAACAAAATAAATTTCGAAACTGAATCAACATTCGTTAGAAAAATTTACCAATTTGGTATAAATTAGGTTGCGTCAACTTGACGAATTTTGTAATTGGCGAATTTTTAATGGTTGGCATTATTTTTTTTAAGCTGTTGTACTTTGTACAACTTGAACGATCAAGGTTGAACGATCTTTTAAGCGTAAATTTTAAGCTGTTGTATTTTCTGATTGATTTTGACTCACACTAATATTGATAACTTAACTAAAAAAATTTATTTTTCTTTTCTTTAGCAGGCTGATAACTAACCTTAGTGTAATGTTGTAAATTAATTTATTCAATTACCAGACAAGACAAATTTTAAACAGTAATTCCACCAACACATCGTTTATCTTTAAGTACAATAGCTATTAAACTAAATTAAATTCATGTCCCAGTTCAGTACACAATCTACATTTATCACCAAGATTTAATTGAAAATTATATGTCAAAAACTAATTAAAGTTTTAAATAATTTTTTTTTTTTTTTTTTTTTTTTAAATATAGGCGACTTCCAATAATTATCCCCTGGATGAAACGTACCGAAATACAACAATGAAGATTTAACAAATACTCGATTATTAATAATTCCAACACAAATCCAATTCGCTGCTAAATAAATATTTGATAATGAAACAAACTGGGACATCAGTACAGCAATTTCACACCCAGACAATAGCCTCCGAAGCAATGTGAAATATAGAAACAATTAAGTTATTCAGTTCATCACATTTACGACTGGTTTATTCCGAACCGAATATTAAACTGGTTCCCGTTTAAGGAGAATATAGTCTGATTGAAAGTCACAGCTGAATAAGATTAAACGTAATAAACCATATTTATGGAATCATTTAATATCACGCTAAATAGATTTTGGTGTTAGCATATTCAAAGCAAACAGACATATCCTTAAGTAATGCATTTATTAAGATATATTTCGCATCGTTTTCCACGTGATCGATCTAAGTTATAGCTCCCATTTATATCAGTGGATGCAAAATAATAATATATAGCTAACGTTATGAAATTAAAATATTCATTGCAAAATTAATTTTATCAGTAAGTATAAATGAATATTGTGCAATAAAATATTAAGGGCAGCAATTATTTTTCTATACATTTTGATATAAATAGTTGACATTACGGTTTGGTTTGTCGCTTTACTGTCAGTTTTTTGCACACTTTGGGATAATTAGACCGCAATCTACAGTTTAACGTAGATTCAGAAACGCCAACAAACATCCAAGCCATGATCAGGATTCGAACCTGAAGCTTGTGGTAGCAATTGGCCATCATGTCGCAGTTGATATTATGTAATAGGATGGATTTAATTCGATTCGAGTGATAATTTTTTTGATTGTTTTAATTATTTCAAATGGTAAGAAATAAACAATCAAAATACTTAGGCATTTCGAAACATGGAAAAAAAAAAAAGATTTCCTGGCAGTTTAAACGGCTTCAGTATTTTACAGTCGACAAGAATAAGAAATTTCAGTTCATATTTTTCATTTTGTTCTAGAAAAATTTCTTTTTTAGATTACCTCTGCATTATTTTATGTACACTTCAATGCAATGTTTTACAAATATA
This sequence comes from Caerostris darwini, assembly GCA_021605075.1. Taxonomy (NCBI): domain Eukaryota; kingdom Metazoa; phylum Arthropoda; class Arachnida; order Araneae; family Araneidae; genus Caerostris; species Caerostris darwini. Next base: position 606,202 of record BPLQ01013804.1, read on the forward strand.
GTTACAAAAAAAATCTGATAACGAAACAAGTGAAAAAAATTATGCATCGATAGAATTGTCTAAAATCATTAATTTTGCTTAATACTAAATTATATAAATATAAAAACAGTTTGATGAAATATGTACATAAATAATAATATAACAAATTTAGTTTTCGTCTTATTTGCCAATGTGGATTTGGTTAAGCATTACCGAATTTGATGTTTACTAAGAATCTACCCGAAAACTCCAGCCTTCTTCTCGGAATGAGCTTCAGGTGTGAATGGATATTCGTTAGTGGTTCGGAAACCACGTTAAACTGTAGGTCCCGGTCTAATTATCCCAAACTGTGCAGAAAATGACCGTAGAGCGACAAACCAAACCTCTTCGAGATGTTTCGGAAGCATGGCATTGTCTGGTAATGCCAGGCAATGTTATTATTGGTTATAGTAGCATTGTCTTCAATGAACAGACAATAGTACTTCTTTACAATCTTTGTTGGTACTTTACTGCAAAGTGTTGTATATTTTGGCACACACGAGTTGTATTCCAAATAAAGGTCGTATACCAAGTTGAATTTATTCCAAAGTGGGAGTATACCGAGATATCACTGTCGCTGTTGAAATAATACTTCAATTTCAGCACTTTCCGACTCAAGGAATAGAAAATGGTGAAAGTTTCCAACATAAAATGATCAAAGTCCATAATTTAATGATGTCTTCTTATAGCTGATCCTATAAATGTATTGGTAAACTGTGACGTCTAGAGCACAGTTTAATCTGTAGCAATATGTTTTTAATAGCTCGTATAAGGTATCTTTGTCCCGTCATGCGTTTAAAATTATCACTGTCGCTGTTGAAATAATCATTTAATTCTATCACTTCTCGGCTAAAGGAATACAGAACGTGAAGATTTCCAACAAAAGTGATCAACGTCCATCATTTAATGATGACTTCTTATAACTGATTCTATAATTTAGTGGCAAACTGTGATGTCTAGTGCACGGTTAATCAGCAGCAATGTGTTTTCAATAGCTCGTATAGGTGAACAGCCATCTTTGTCCTTTCATGCATTTAAAATAAAAAAAATTTCAAAGCCATCAGCGATCTACCATCCAGCAGAAAGTGATCAACATCTATCTTTTAACCATATCTTCTTATAACAGATTCTATAAATGTATTGGTAAACTGTGACGTCTAGTTTACTGTTAATCTGTAGCATTGTGTTTTTAATAGCTATTACAGGTGAACAGCTATCTTTGCCTCGTCATGCGTTTAAAATAAAAAAATTTCAAAGCCAGCAGCGTTCAGCAGCAGAAAGTGATCAGCATCCATCTCCAGCGGCGTCTTTCCTCCTGCTGCGACTCGGAAGAGGACATCCAAGCAGACGTCGCAATCAACGAGCCATTGAAGCGATTCAACCACAGGATTCTCATCAATCAATTGCGCCACCCACCAATGTCCACTGCTTGTCAGGGGTCCCCCTCCCTCACCCCCGTCTGAACCGCCCACTCGTGCATGCTTAATGGACAGCCGCTATCAGTTGTTGTTGTTGTTGTCTTTGTACTTTGTAGTTGTAATTTCATGGTTCTCGATCAGTTTCCAGTGTGATGGAACGGAATATTTTCACTTGAGGATTAAGCATTCATGTGGATTTTGTGTCCATTTGTGTCTGTTATTGACTTGATTGTACATTTGGAGAGCGAGTTAATCTGTTTACAACTGTAACGTATTCATTTTCAGTAAATGCTACCATTTGCAATGTTAACCTTATAGTAGAACTGACACATGTAATAATTGGATGGCAAATATTAAATGTTTTTGAGAAGTAATTACAAAATCCATAAGCAATAATAAGAAAGAAGTTGTCCAATGTCACCACAGATTTATTTATTACTTCATTCTATGTCGTATTATCGCTCTTTAAATATTGTACTTAAAAATCGCGAGTAAGGAACTCAATTCTTTTTTATACACAATATGTTAAAGAAACTCATTATATGCATGAGGAAAAAAAACCCAGTATACTAGTATCTTACATATATGAAATCTTTTCGATATTTATCATTAACTTTCAACAGCCATATATTTAGGATTCGTTTTTATGTACATATTTTTCTAATTTTTTTTATGACTCAAGCAATTGTCAATATAAAATAAGTAAAACCTAATATAAATAAGGTTTTTTTTTTTTCTTTTTAAAATAAATTTCATTTTACTAAAAGGTAATAGATGTTATGAGCTTGAATTATTTGACATTACTATTACAAACAAAAATTCTTGATACTGATGATATAACGGAAAAATTCGATTCAAGATTTATAGATCTTATACAGGACTCAACAGATCTTGAACGGATTAAGGACGTATACCGATGTAGGTATCCCTGTACATTGCTACCAAATTTGCACGAGCGTCCAAACTACATAATATATGTAAATTATAGTAACATTTTAGAATACGACGAGATTAGAGATGCATGGAATCATTTACCATCATTTCTAGTGGGGAAATTTATTTACTATACGATCAGTTAAGTCCAAAGATCTGGAGAGGATTAAAGAGATATCACTGTACTTTGGTATCATACTTGCATGAGCTTCAAAACTACAGAATGTATGTAAATTATGACAACATTTTTAAAAGACGACGTCGCTAAAGATGGATGTTGATCGGTTTTCTGTCACTAAATCACACAGAAGAGCTAAGCTATCGTTTCATAACTAAGGGCTATTACAGACATTTTGGTTGTAATATTCTTATAGTGTTTAATCTGCAGAATATACTTAAAACTATGGCATTTGTTAATGCAGATAGAGATAAAAATGGTCAAATTTCTTTCATTAGGTCATTTTTTAAAGCACTTTTGTAATAATACTCCGCAAAATTAAAATTGCCGAATGTCTGTAAAATTAAGGCAACAATTATAAAATGAAGATCTCGTTAAAAATGAATGTTGGTTTTATTTAGAAATCATCATGTTCTATCTCACTGAAAATTTCAGTATACTTTAGAATAAATCCAACTTGGTGTTTCAAATACAACTCTCATGTGACAAAATATACAACACTTCGCAGAAAAGAAGACTGCAGACCATTTTCTGATCATTAAATGTTTTTATTCGATATTATAACAACGTGTTCAAATCATTTGTGTTCATCACTGTTTATAAATTAAAAAAATAGTAAATAAATAAAATAACACATAGATTTTTGTCACTACTACATAGGATAGAACTAGGTCTGATATAAATACCATGAAATTAGTTACAAAAAAGAATCGAATTTAGATTGTTAAATCCCCAATGGAACCACACAATGGAACACTTTCCTTATCTTCTGCTGACCACTAAGTATACACACATTACCCAAATGTCAAATTTTCATTTTTTCTCCATTTTGGAACATGGAAAAACTTTCTGTTTACAAGCTGTTCGACTATTTATTTATTATTTTGTCATTTGATTTTTCTTCCCAGTTTGAGCGTGAATGCATGTATGCGCGCATTTCCTTTTAAGGAAAACACTTAAGCTCTTTCCATCCCCCTTTCTTTCTCCCACCTTCCATCGAAAAGAACATCAGAAAGAAGAACAGAAAAAGAAAAAAAAAAAAAAAAAATCCCGAGTCTTAACAGCCGTTGCTCTCGCTGATGCCATTTTGAAGAAGCCTAAAAATGTATTTCCAAGTGGCGCTCCATTTTAAAACTTCGGCAGGAAGAATATTCTTTAACTGCTACTTTAACTCAAAAGACAGCAGCGCCACTAGTGTTGTTTTTAGGAAACATTTTTCTTTTTTTTGTTCCGATTGCCATTTTTTTCTTCTTTTTCATTATTATTTTATTATATCGTCTGCTTTTAACGGCGGGCGATGAAAGAGAACGCCAAAAAGGAAACAAAGAATAAAAAATGGCGGTCCGCAGTAAAACTAAAAACACGAACGGGAATAGACAAACAGTTTTTAAAAGTCCTACCCCAGTCCGGTAAGTGCAATTGAAGTGCAAAAATGGGCTTTTAATATTTTACGTATAAATCTCCATTAAGCTTTTATTTCTCAAGGCTAGAAAAAGGATGGGAAAAAATAATAAAAATAAATAAAAGAAAATTCGAAGAATATTTTTTTTTTCTAACCCAATGTTTTTTTTTATTTTTAAGAATTTTTTTTCCCTTTTTTTTTCCCCTCACTTAACGAAACTGATGTCTCGTAACAAGATAATTGCTTCAAAAAGGGGAAAAAATTATGTTTAATGATGTCAAAACTAGAGGGGAAAAAATGTCGTTTTGATGAGAGAGAGAGGGATTTTTTTTTTTTTTTTCGTTCTTTCCACAGATTAAATTTTAATCGTAAATTATGTGTGTCAGGATTTCATTTTTTTTTTTTTTTTTTCCGTTCCAAGTTTTTCATTCATTCTAATATTGTCAAGTTTTCTCAACATGTCTCAGTTGGAGATTATTTTGAAATTGGATTTGGAGTCTTTAATGTCAACTTTAAGTAAAAAATGAATTCAACTAGCTTTTATTTTGTGCTCCTTCAAGATCTTCAAAAAGAGAAGAGATAGCGTGAAGCGTCTTAAATGTTCTGACAAAACGAGATGAAAAGGTCGAAACGATTTAAATGATCTGGATTAAACGATATTCGAATCATTTAATGACAAAGAATATCTTTGGCATCTAATTTATTCTTTTCAATTTAGGAATTTTATTGTTGGCAACAGTACATTGGAAATACGACTTTTAGAGAAACTTTTAAAACGAATTCTGACTTCAAATATAAGTATAAAAAAAGTTTCTTAATCTTAAGGCATAACAAACAAAAAGATAATGGAGTATATTATTTAAAAGTTCTTAATGCCTATAGTTAATTTAAAACACTTGAAATCATTAATTTTTATTTTAGAATTGATAGAAAATAAAACAAAATAATTCAAGACTTATTTTTAAATAAACAAGAATTATTTATATAATTTGTCTGTTTTGTTCAAGAACATCTTAATCGCTTCAGGAAAGGATTTTATTTCAAAAAAAAATGTCAGGAGGATGTATGTCATTCTTTTTTTTAATTTTATACCAACACAATCAAAATAGGGATTTAAGTATACATCCAGTAAATTTACATATGAAAAATAAAGAAAATGATATCCAGGAAAAATTAGTTTCATGAGCATATCCATATTAATCATGTTTATCACAAAAAAAGACGAGTGTCTTGAATTCCATTACATATATCTTTTAATATTGTATTTACGTAGTTGTTACTAATCCCCCTGGTGCAGAAAAGCCTACACTAGTCCAGTAGACTACTAAGTCCAGTAGACTCCGTCGCAGGCGATAAGGATCATGGCTAAGGGTAATATGCAGCTTTACTTTTAGCGAGGAACCACAAGGGCTGAAGGCTGATTAAACCTCAGGACAATGCACTACCATCCTATTAGATCGGGATCTACAGTTTAAAGTGGATTCCGAACCACTACAAACATCCATGGCACCGCCGGGATACAAATCCGAAACCTGTAGTACCGAGTGCCAGAGCGCTAGCCACTTGGCCATCAGGTCTCGTATTTACAAAGTAATGCTATTAAGTGGAATACAATAGTTAGTGATGATGTACCACGAATCTTTCCACGGATTTATAACAAATAATTCTACACTTTTTGTCAGCAAGGACATTTTTTTATTTATAAAAATATCTAAGCACTAGCAAATATGTCAGAATCCTTGAAGAGGTCATAAAACTGTGCTTTATTTAAAAAAAACCAGTAGTGAAGGAAAATTAATCCAAAAAATACACTTAACATGGAAGCACATAATTTCCATTTCATATTGAATATTATTTAATAGCATAATCATAATTGATGTTAAATTGAAAATATTCGCTGGTCGCGAAAATATAAATGATGCTGTTAAAGTTTGGTTTGTCGCTCTACGGTCATTTTGTGCACACGAGGGCTAAACAGGCCGAGATCTACAGTTTAAAGTAAATTATGAACCACTCACAAACATCCATGCCACCGCCAAAATTCGAACCTGAAGCCTGTGATACCAAAGACTAGTGCGCTAGCAACTTGGCTATCAGGCCGCTACGATGCTGTTAAAAGAATAATTTAGTTTAAATCTGTACAAGTTTCCAAATATTTGAAAATCTTTGAACAATACATAATATCATATAATTCTGTAAGCAAGTATTGTATACAGAATTATATGATATAAAATATTATATACTTATAATAAATATACATACTTATAACAAGTATATATATTAACTATAGCGAATCAATTTCTTCTTTATAAAACATTTTTTTTTTTTTCAGTCGTTAGAATAGTATTGCAAACAAGAGAAACACACACAAAAAGGAGAGAGATACCATTAAATTCTTTATTAACAACAAACAAGCACTATCAAAACGCAAAAGACAAATACGAACCCGAACTTTTAAAACCATCTATACACAAGCACCGATGGTAGAAGAGAGAGACAGAGAGAGAGCCTGCTATCCACTTCCCCCAAATCACGACATTTTTATCTCTCGAGAAGAAGTTCTCGCTTCTGGCAACATCAAAACAAATAATAAAAAAAAAAAGAAAAACAATAATAAAGAAATGAAGTGAAGAACTATCGCCTCGGCAGATACTTGTTGATAGCTGTGAGAAGAAGCACGCTTCACCGGTCGAAATGAATGCATTTCCGCGTCAGAAAATACCGAACGGAAAGCATTCGATTATGCACGTGCTGCATTTTTATGTGTCGCCTTTCAACTCAGAAGGTAGTTAGCTAACAAGAAAAACACCTGCCTTGGCGGGAAAACTCTCGTTTTAAACGATTGCTCTGAAAAAACAAACAATTTTTTTTTTTATCCCGCATTCAATTGTTGGGTTTACATTTATTTTTTTATAATGAAGACACATTTTCTGCCTTCAACATCTACTTTATAAAATCCGCTAATGCGTTGGTAACTAAGGTTTGGTTTGATTTGATTTGATTTGTCGCTCTGCGGTTATTTTGTGCGCATTTTAGGCTACTTAGACGGGATTTACAACTTAACGTGGATTCCGAACCACTCACAAATATCCATGTCATTGCCAGTAGTCAAATCTGGTGCCTATGGTACCAAAGGTCAGAGCGCTAGCCAATTGGCCATCAGACGGTTGACAGCACCCCGAAGATTAAACGAAAGCTCCTGAGTATATGGCGTGGATGAGTATAATAAATCTCTAGGTCAGAATGTCCTTCTGTTGGACTCAAGGTGGAAGACAGGAAAGTGCAACCCTCTAGATACTATTCTTAAGGGTATTTTCCAAAATGGTGGTAGCAAAATTTAAGCACAAAGTATTACCACAAAGAGTACCAAGTAATGCATCCAGGGAAAGCGTTACATCTGCCATGATGGCGAATGACTAACATCAATGTGGCTAATTTTTAAATCATTATTTTATGCTGTAATCATTCTAAAATTATCAACATAAAATAATGATTTAAATATATTCAAAATGACCAATTAACTCATGGAAGATTTGATTTGGTTTGGTTTGCCGCTCTGCAGTCATTTTGTGCACACTTTAGGCCTCTTAGACTAGGACCTACAGCTTAACGTGGATTCCTAACCACTCACAAACATCCATGCCACTGCCAGGATTAAAATCTGAAGCTGACAACTAAGAAATAAGCATATTTTGGTTTGTCAGTGCCTATGGGTCAAAACCGGAAAGTTCCCATCTTAATTTCAATTGCAGAGCCCCTAAAGGGAAAATGTCCCTGAATAGGCAATAATGACGTGTTGCTATGTGTTGGGCAGACTTGATGTAATTAATGAAAATTAATAAAAACTATAATTGATGCAAATGTATGCAATAATAAGCGAAAGCTGGTACAGTAGTGGGTGCAGCCTAACACAAGAATTATCAAAAGCTATAACTGACAGAATGTTCCCTAATAACTAAAAAAGTTATAGCTGATAACAACGGAACTTAAGAATTGTTTAGCTCGATGGTTGTCAAAATAGAGGGCGCGTAAAAATTTAGAAAATTACCTCTTTTTAACTTTGTTATTAATATTGCTTAATTTTTATTATTTGTTTTCAATATTGTAAATACTACTGTAATTTTTATTCAATTAAGTTAATGCGATTACTTACACATTTTTTTTTTCAAAGAGGGTTTATTATATTAATGTAATAAAATATAGGTGTATACACAATGCTCTTCATAGTTTTTGACAAACTGTTGCTGAGGGATGTCCAAAATTTTTTTTTAATTTGAAAGAGTGTTCGCGAACCAAAAACGTTTAAGGACTTAAGCTCATTGTTACAATTAGCTTAAGTCCTTAAACGTTTTTGGTAAAAATTAAAAGGTTCTAAAAATTCTAAAATTCTAAAAATCAGTTAAAAGGTATAGCTAATACAACATTATTAGAATCAGCCTAAAGGTGTAACTAATACAACATTACACAAAAATCAGCTAAAAACTATAGCTAATACATCGCTACCGAAAAATCAACAAAAAACTACAGCTAATACAACATCATCCAAGAATCAGCTAAAAGCTACAGCTAAAACAACGTTATTCAAGAATAAGCAACAATTATATCTAAAGCAACGTTACTCAAGAATCAGTTAAAAGCTATAGCTGATACAATGTTACCCTAGAATAAGCTATAAAGCTACAGTTCTTACAATGTTATCCCCGTTTATTTTACACTATTCGTCAATCCTGCATCCAGAATATTTTTGCAAAATACAACTTGTACTTAAAAGATGAAATGTATTTTTTTTTTTTTTTTTTAAAGCAGATAATCAATCTTTCAGTAAAAAAAAATCAGATAATTTTTCAAAAAAAAAAAAAAAAAACTGTTATATGACTGTTAAATATGTTGATTTTATTTTACGCAATTAAAAATCATTCAAAGTAACAGGTTTCTCTGGAAAATAAAAGATTCAGATCACTTTGATCGAAACGAATCTACAATCAATTGAAATGAATTTGAAATTTAACCGATCAATAACCGATAATGTAATAAACAAAGCAAGCATGATGCAACACAGAAAAGAAAGAATTGCACTCACAAGAGAGAAAAGACTTAGCACAAAAATTAATCATAAAGTTTCAGATAAATCTCAAAATATTTTTATTTAATTATCAACACATCACAACTATCTATACAAGCTCAGTAAAACATTTTAAATTTTCAACTTAAATAAACATGTTCTTTGTGCACTCATGAAATTTATCGCAACGGACAGCAATTCCTGATAATTAACTATATCAGGATGTAAATGTTTTTCAAAACAAATCATCATAATATTTAGAGCAAACACTGCATTCGAAGAATGAGACAGCGAAGCATAATGTTCTTTTTTTCCCCCTTTTCCCCCAAAGAAAGAAAAGCTCAAAAGGTTGTTTACGTGGAAAACCTGTTCTTTAGCCAGGATTGCCGCTCAGTCATTTCTTTTTTTTTTTTTTTTTATACGCTATCTAACTAACTTGTTGCCAAACAAGTAAATGATTTCAACAATCCTTTTTTCAAAGGCATTAATCAGTTTAAAAGAGCTGTAATGGCATTAAGTTATTCTTCTATACTATACTATAATCATTTTATATTTTTTTTTTTGTAATAAATAAGCATAGTAGGTAACATTTTCTCTAAAAACCATTGTGATAAATCAGACTTTTTTTTATTATTATTTAAATAACTAAATGTATTCATTTGCAGTAAAGTGATGGTCATGAATTCCTTCTTAGGATATTTTAAACCCCATGAAATTCTTGTTAATTTAATTTATATTGATCATTAAACTCATAAGGCCCTGGTTTAATACCTTTCCGATTAACAAACAATTACGAATTTAACATGCTGAGATTGGATGCTTTACACTGTATAATTTTAATTTTTTACATCTTAAAATGATACCAACTATTATAATTACTCGAATATTACCATTCTGAAATTCAACTTTTGACAATTCTTTAGTCATTGTAAATAGGTTAAATCTCGAGAGCAATCCTATAAATTTTGATTGATTTTTGGTTTTAAAAACAGTCATCATGTTCGAGTATAGATGATGAAATTTCAATATTATAGTTTGGTTACTTTGTCAACCTCATCAATTTGAGTTTCACTGTTGTTTTAAGTGTCACTCTTTTGTTGTTTAGACTTGAATATTTTTTGTTCGTAAAGTTTCATCATTATTTATTTTTTTAAGCATTTAAAGAACTGTTGGTATCTTATCTCTTATGGATTCTAAATTATTTCGATGCAAATGTTTCCTTCTGATATGAAACTGTAATAAACTGATAAATATTCAAATATAATATAATGTATACTTGCATGTTATAAAGCATTTGGTCGAGTTGGCCAGCTACAATTGATGGATCTAGCTCTGAATGAATTTTAACTCATAATTATTAACTTATCAATTTTTTTAACTCATTAAATTCATAAAGCCCTGGTTTAATATCATTCGGATTAAAAAACAATTACGAAATTAGCATGCTGAATTTGGATGCTTTACACGGTATAACTCGTAACTCTCTACATCTTAAAATGCTACCAACTAATATAATTACTCATGAATATTGCCATTCTGAAATTCATCTTTTGCCAATTCTACAGTCATTAGAAATCTCAAGCGCAATCCTATTCATTTTGATTATTTTTTGGTTTCAAGAACATCCTTTATGTTTCGAGCATATATGATGGAATTTCAATATTATTGTTTGGTTACTTTGCCAACTTCATCAACTTGATTTTTTTTTATTATTATTTCTACAGTCAATTCTTTCTGGCATGAAACTAATAAGCTGATAAATATTCAAATATAACAATGTATACTTGCATGTTATAAGGCATTTGGTCGAGTTGGCCAGCTACAATTGATGGATCTAGGTCTGAATGAATTTTAACTCATAATTATTAACTTATCAATTTTAACTCATTAAACTCATAAAGCCCTGGTTTAATATCATTTGGATTAACAAACAATTACGAAATTAGCATGTTGAATTTGGATGCTTTACACGATACAACTCGTAACTATCTACATCTTAAAATAATACTAATATAATTACTCATGAATATTCAAACTGTGAAATTCATCTTTTGCCAATTCAATAATCATTAGAAATCTCGAGCGCAATCCTATTCATTTTGATTATTTTTTGGTTTCAAGAACATCCTTTATGTTTCGAGTATAAATGATGGAATTTCAATATTATAATTTGGTTACTTTGTCAACCTCATCAATTTGATTTTTTACTATTGTGTTTACTGTCAATCGTTTGTTGTTTAGACTTATGTATTTTTGTTTATAAAGTTTCATCTTTTTTACTTTTTTTCAATCTTATAAAGAAGGACGGCTATCTTATCTCTTTACTAATTATAAATTATTTTGATGCAAATTGAAACTCATTAGTGGTTTCCTTCCGATATGAAACTAATAAGTTTATTAATATTAAAATATAATATAATGAATACTTGCATGTTATAACAGAATGTTTATTTAAAAATCCATTCAATTTTTTTTTTTTTTTTTCATTACTATTTTAACAACAGAATATATTACGTTTTTTTTTTTTTTTTTATCGTATTATTTATTTTCCTGGTTATTTTTTTTATAAACTCAATAAAGCTAGCATAGATGTAATTCTTTAGTTTTCTTAATTTTTAATTAACAAAATTTTTTTTGATTTTTAATAGAACATTATCCTAACAAATTTCTTCACATAGTAATTAATTCAGAGTTTAGATGTGATGTTTAAAGACGACCCTTTTTTTTTTTTTAACTTACAACAATACTAATGCATTATTTTTATTATAAAATAAATAAAAGTTAAACTTTTATTAGAAAATAATTACTAATAAGTTGTTTGATTAATTCCAATAAATATTGTTACAGTATTTATTAAAAAAATGGTTAAATTATTTTTACAAAAGGTCTTGTAACATCTTTTAAATTTTCATATTCAAATGATTAATAATGTTTCACAAATGCCTTTTTTATTTCCCCTTTTATCTTATCTCCCTTATCTAACCTTGTACTTTAAACAGGGTTGGTCCACTGATAAACAAAGTTGCAGGAGATACATGCGTCACAATGGTTAAAAACAGACGCTTTCATTACTACCATAGGAAATAATGCACTAAACGAAATGGAATTAAATCAACCTTATAAGTAGAAGTTGATTTTTTAAATTTATTCTATGCAGTTTTTTCATATACAATTATAGATAAATTTTGAAAATCGAAATATTTTGGCAAATGCAATGTATTCCCAGTTTTATAACAAAAGGATTTTTTAGAAATCTTCCCATTTTTTAGCCAAATGAAAAAAACCGCAAAAATCTCTCGTAAAATCAAACCTAATCATTTCAAAAATAATAATAATAATTTTTATTTGTTTTCAGAAATTTATAATTTTATAATATAAAAAAATTGAATTTTTTTAAAAGAAAATAATTAACATTATTTATTTTATTGAAATCTTATAAAAAATAAAATTTAATTTACAACAAAACGAACTTGTATCATTTTGTTTTCAGATAATGATATATTTCAAAAAAATTATTGTATTAAATAAATCAACAAGGTGTTGCCACTACCAAAAATAAAATTCGTCGATTTTTTTTTTTTTTTTTTTTTTTCTTTTTTTACAAGAACAGTTTCTTTTAGCAAAAATTATGTCATATCATAGTTTTAAAAAACTTTCCACATTTTTTCAATTTGTATACATTTTTAATTTTTTTTTATTATTATTATTCTTTGTCATTATTAAATAACATTTCATTATTTTTAAGACAAAAAAAAAATGCACATTTATTAATAAATAAAAAATTTTTAATTTTGTCAATTTTTGGTTTTTTTTTTTATAGAGGGAAAAAGTTTGTTTATTAAAATAGAAATATTTGTATTGTAAAATTATTTACTATAAATAATAATAAACATTATCAAACATCATTATTATTGTGTTTAATACAACAACAGTAATTAGAACTCATTAAAATTAAATGGTCTATATTCATTCTTGGAACTCTTTGTTTTTAAATAAATCGAATTTTCTTCATTTTTGTTATTTTTTAAATTTTTTTATAAGAATAATATTGATGAAATAAACAAAAAAATTGTGATCGATTTTTTTTTTATTGCAATTTCTTCATCAATTTGCCTTGAAAGAATAGTTTTTAACAATCTCTACAGAGAACAATTTTAAATGAAAATTGCTGTAACTTGAAGAAAAAAATTATTAACCATATATAGAGTATATTTAGCCAATTGAGAAACATTTCTCTTACTTAAAGAAAAAAAAATATATTAAAAAAAACGCCGATCCATAACACAAATTTCATGGAAGATAAAAGAACCATCATGGAATATTTAACCAATCACAGTTGTTATTCTACTCTCCTATTGTTATGTTTGAAACCTTAATGTTTTGATTGTTTACAAGAAAATTAAGATACACACAGTCATTTTGATAAACTAAGATATACGATCAACGGAGAGATGCGATGTGTAGCAATAGAATCGTGAAGAAACAATGTACAAAGGCGGCAAAAATGATCACATATAGGCTTTTTTTAATGTATTCAGATAAAGTTTAGTCAGCATATACAAACTTTGTTATTGTTACTTTCTAGATACCGTAGAATTTCTGCTTAAATAGTCTTCTGTTAATAGTATCAATACCCACTTGAACTAAAAAAATAATTCTAAGCAAGAACAAGAACGATTTGTTTTCTAATATGAGCAATACAATACAAATTTATACACTTGAATAATTAAGAAGTATAATTAAAAAATTTTAATTTTTTTTAAATTTGAAATTTACAGGAATAAAAACAATAAATGGAAAAAAAAATAAAAGGAAAATTTCTTCTAATTTTTTTCTTTTTTTCTTTGTAAAGAATGGAGAAATTTTTTTTTAACAAAAGCTTTTTATTCCTCCTCTTGATTTTTTTAAAAAAAATAATTATTTGCATAATTTTTCATTACAAATTGCTGCTTTTAATTTTCATCACTTGTTTTTATAAATAAAAGTAAATTATTTTATGTTCTTTGATGAAACATAAAATTGTCATGATTATAAATAAATTTATTTAAAAAAAAAATCTTAATAACAAAAGAAAATGTAAGAATTGATAAAACATAATGAATTTCTTGTATACAAAAGATATATTGCTATATAAAAGATAAAATTATACATTAATAATTTCTAGACAATATTGTCAATTAACAAGTAAACAAACCAAAACAAACCAAAATAAAGAAATACAACAAAAATATTATAAATTTATTTAGAATACAAATTAAAGAATAAAATAAAAATTGCATTTTCTTTAGTTTTAATTGAGTTTATAATAATTAAAGAAAATTAGCCTTAATTGCAGATATTTTTTAATTAAGTATTGATTAAGGAAAACTAATTATGAGTTAAAATTTATCTAATAACAGACTAATGAAGTTTCAGGCTAATTATTTGATTAAAATATCCATAATATGTTAAGCTGTTGTAACTTGGAGAATAAAAATAAAAATTTATTGCCTAAATGTTATTGTATTCAGGAAAACTATTACAATTTGTCAAAAATCCAAGTTACAATTAGTATACAGATTTTTGTTTGACAATTACAAGGGAATTTAATGAAGAAATTTTTATATAAGAGTTATAAAGTACAAAAAAAAAAAAAAAAAAAAAAAAATTAAACAAATAAATAACCATTTTAATTATCAAATGTTCTAAATCTATTTTGTAACATACATTTTGAATACATGATATTCTAAAAATAATTTTAAAAAATGCATACAGACTAATTCAGTTTTTATTTACTATATTTAATATTATAGGATACATTACAAAAAAACATTATTAAAAAAAATTATCTATTTGCTATGTTTTCAGATTTATTGAAATCTGATCATATGATCTACTTTATTCTTTGATTAGAAATAAAATATTTACCAAACTTATGCAATGATTACATTCAAGATAGTTTCTAATTACAAAAATTTAGTACTTATTTGAAATTTTTCTTATCATTTTGAAATATGTATACACTTAGTGAGGAAAAATCCCCTTCTTATTTTGCATTTACAGTATTAACTAGGCTTTTTAAATTATATGTTTATGTTTTAAAAATGAAATATTTTACTAGTAATGAATAAATTCATAAGAAAATATGAAATTTAATCTATATCATTTAAAAAATAAATATAACATTTCTTTTTATGACATTAAAAAATTTATATTAATTTAAATCAATATTATTTGTGCTATTCTTGTATTTATTTCATATTTAATATTTTCTGTATCACTGTAACTGATTGTTTTCTTTAACAGATTTATAATTATACCCTACTTAATAATGAACTGATTTAATTTAACAAAAACTGATTTTAATTTAACAAAAAATATATTTTTATTTGAATATATACATTATAATTACTCTTAAAACAAATATTTGTATTCAATAAATTTTTAAAGCTTAAAATAGATTTTAATTTAAATTATTTATAAACACAAAAGATATAAGAATTTGAATATGTTTTTACTAATTTCAATTTGATTTTTGGTAAATGTTTTTCTACAATTTCATTAATTTTAATAAAACTTATGTTTGAACAAAAAAATTTTTTCATTTAAACATACTTTTAGGAGATTTGGCATGCATCTATTAAATGAAAAATTTATAAATTTCTTTCATATTTCATGTTTTTAAAATGTAGTAACTAATACTGATTGATAATGTAAATTGCTTAATTGTGTATAAACTAAATGAAGCATATAAAATTTTAAAAAATAAAGAATGTAAAGATATTTATTATCATATTATTGCATTATTATAATTTTTTTACTGATAAAAAGTAATATTGGTTGCACTTAATACAACCTACAATTTTATTTTTTAACTTATTAAAGAAACAATTCAATAATTTAAATCATATTCTAACTATATTTAATATTGGATATTTTTAATTTTTTAAATACTATGCATTTTATAAAAATGACAAGAGTTGTGGAAAGTTCATATAATTTTTGTATTCCTATATTAATTTAAAAATAATAGCCAGTAATGATAATAAATAATAAATGGCAATTTAAATGTTTATGTTCAAATTGAAAATATTATGAAAACTAAAATGTTATTGTGCCAGTATATTTAAATGCATCTTTTTATCTGCCTATGTTTTATTCTAAATTTACAGTTATTGTTCTTTTTTTTTTTAATGAAAATTGAGAGAATCAGTTTTGAAAACATCAGTATTTTATGTCATTTCAAAAAAAATTACATGATCGTATACTTATTTATGGTATATTTTTAAAAATATTTACACATTGAAAATATGTTTAATCAAAATTTAACTAAAACACCATCCAAATTATTTAGTCTGGACAAAGTTTTTGTATATTAATAAATACAAAAAAAACTGTTTTTTTATACATTACAATTTATTTCGATAATAAATAAGTCGCTACTCAAAATCGCAAAACGTTATTACTGCTTTAAAAATAGTTTATGTTTTGATTGGTATAAAAAAGGCGGTTAGATTTGAAATAACGGCCAATTTAATATATCGATTAAATATCAACTCTTAGAAACTTAAAATATATTATATATTTGTCAACTTTTTAAAAAAAAAGAAAATATATAAAGCAAATGAAGGCTAAAATCTAACAAAAAATTTTAATTTTTTTATCAAAAATTCAAATTTTTAAATAACTAAAATAAAACTACATCAATACAAGCCGAAACTTATAAAAAGAAAAATCGAATATTATATTTCGAAAATTTTTCTTTAAAAAAGCGTTATGTATCCACCAAACCGGTTGTTATTATAACAGCAATACTAAGAAAAATTGTTGTTTATTGTTAAAATAAATTTATTTGCTTAAAAGAAAAAGGATATTTATTTTGATTAATCATTCTAATATAAACAGCATGGTTAGGAAATTAATGGTAGGTTTCAACTCAATCTACTAAAGAGTGTCGTAATGTTTTTCAAACCAGCATGGTGTTTGTTAGCCGTTCGATTTTAGTTCTGAACCGGATAATGCATGAACTACAAATCCGTTAAAACCACCAATCGTCAACACGCCGAGTTGTTCGATAACAACTACGGAATGAAATATTTTGACACTCGACAACAATACACCAGTCAAGGGCAACCCGAAGATTCCAAAAACCGTTTCGTTCGGCATGTCAACACCACACATTCAAAAACTAAGACAGCAAAAAATAATAAGAACTTACCTGGATTTTTTTCAACACAACAAATCTCCACATTAAATGACACCAAGCATGTAGAAGGTGGCACAAGCAATCCAGTAAAAAAACAGAAAGTTAAGTTCTAACTTTTTGGGAACAGAGAAGCCAGTGTGTGCGGTCGAGAACGAAAATGTATTCTCTTCTTCCCCTTAAAATTTGCGGCGAAAAGAATAAGCTTCCTAGGCCTAGAGAGATGCGAGGTAAAATTCTAGTGGAACGGCTTTCGGGGGTAAAACACAGTCAAACTGCGAAAGTAGTACAAGATGTCTGTGGTGTGCCGAGTTGATGAGAACGCATAGTTTAAGGATGCGAAGAGCATAACACGGTGAACGCGTCTCGTTACGATGAATAGTTCTGTAATGAACTGATCGACGAGACACACACAAATGTTC
This sequence comes from Caerostris darwini, assembly GCA_021605075.1. Lineage (NCBI taxonomy): Eukaryota > Metazoa > Arthropoda > Arachnida > Araneae > Araneidae > Caerostris > Caerostris darwini. Next base: position 623,817 of record BPLQ01013804.1, read on the forward strand.
AGTGGCGGCCCTCCCTCTTTTTTCTTACGCCTGCCAGGCCTGCGCACCGGAAGTTGCTTCGGCGTCACCCGGAACTGGGGGAAACAAACTGGGCTCCGTGCTGCCATCTGTTGGTCGCATTCCATACGAAGCATTCGTTCCAACTTTTCTCGGACTTACGCGTCTCATTTTTTGTGCTTCGAAGATTTTATAATAGCACTACTTTCAAAATTTATTTCCAGTTCGGTTATACACGAGTGATAACACGTGCAAGAGAATAGAAGTTCGAATCCGCCGACTGCGAGGTCTGTTGTAACAACATTTGTATAAGAATCTCGCATCAGGAGTGCTCAGATAGGATTTTTGTTGGATTGTCTTCCAAATAGCATGCAAATACCAGGTAGTTACTCTTAAAAGGAAATGAGCGTTCATTTTATACATTAGTGGGGCTGTTTGTGAAATACTGCGTAGAACATCGACACGACATCTCAGAAATAAATAAAAAATCTTTAATAATTATACTAGAAGAGAATATTATCCTATCTGGAGTATTAAGTACTCTATTACAGAAAAACTCTATTAAGTACTCTATTAACAGAAATACTCTATTAAGTACTCTAATAACAGATTCAATGCAAGGCAGTTACTCTTAAAAAAAAAAAATAAACGTTCCTTTTATCCGTCAGTGGGATGTTTACGAAATACTGCGTAGTACACGAACACCGAAATGACATCTCTAAAGTAAAACAACAACAAAAAATCATTAATAATTATACGAGAAGAGAAAATTACATCATCTGAATTATTAAGTACTCTACTAACAGAAATACTCTATTAAAAACAGATCACTTTTGTGATCATGAACTAACGGTCAATTAATAACTAATTGAACTAACGGTAATTTAATGTTAATAATATGCTAATAAAAACTAATTTAATCATGGAACAAACAACACGAACTAAGAATGTAAAGAATTGTATTATTATAAAGAGGACCTTAATTATACTATTGTTATATTAATGTTGACAATGCTTTTAACTTAAACATTGTTAATGAAACAGTGCTAATACTATTGTCTATACAATATTATTAATGAAAAAAAAAAGTAAAGTCGTAATGGGCGAAAAGGTTCTCGACAAATTTAATATGAAAGAAAAGTTGAAGAGATGCTTTATTTCATCTATGCAGAGAGAGAGAATTTGTTATATATTAGGTTGGTAAGAATGTTATGTCATTTGTTTGTCTATTGCTCCAGTCGAAGCGGCCTGGTGGTCAATTGGCCTTTGATACCACAGGCTTCAGGTTGAACATGGCTGTTTGCTAGTGATTCGAAATTCACTCTAAATCCACGTCCCGTCTAATTAGCCTAAAGCGTGCAAAAATTACAGTAGAGTGACGAACTAAACCAAAATTCAATCGAAATGTTTATTAATTTGTTGTTCTTTGAACGATTTAGACAATTTTTGGATATTACTCGAAAGCTAATATCTCCCCGTTTTGATTTTTCATCTTACAGGTGTTTTTAATCCTTAAATTTTCAGAAATAGGGGTATAAAAACTTTATTTTAGACACTCTATGCTTTATGAGCTCCAACTTGGACATAATGTGACCGAAGTTCATAAAACTTTGAATTTCGTTCTAAAATCCTCTGTGTACTGTCCAAAGATGGTTTGGAAAATGCAGGTCCGGTGACATGAAACTTCAAGATGAACCTCGCACCAGAAGACCAAAGGAGCTTGATGACGACGTTCTGAGTAGGTAGGTATTGTCTACAAATGGTGTGGATGAATTCCCAGTGAATGAAGTGAAAAAAAGTATGGCAGATCGAACTTCTATTGCGTCTTTGCTTGCTTAACTACAATATGAGTCATTCTTGGATCACTTGGTTGAGGGAAAAATGGATTGCGTATGTAGTGAGGAAATCAGCCAAGGTAAATCGCTTCCTACCTTTGGGAAGGACAATTAGCACCAAAAAAAAAAAAAAAAAAACTACAGAGGTTTGGCATTGTCGAGGTCCTATCAATTAGGAATTGTAGCAACCAGATCGAAGTATCATAGTATGCCTATATTGTGTTCAGCTAACCCGACTGGATACAAAAATAAGTGAACTTCGTCCTAAATTATATAGCCGAAAAGGTGTTGTCTTCCAATATAACAATGCCAGGCTTCATACGGCTTTAAAGACGAAGTAGAAGCTCCAGGCTCTTGGTTATAAGATTTTATCACATCTACCATACTTACCTGACTTGATATCATCTAACTACCATATAGTTCCTCACAATGCAAAATTATCTTAAAGGAAACCAAATTTCGAAATTTTCAAGATGAGGGCAGAGATTAGTGGTATATTTCTTGGGATAGGTTAGGAAAGGATAGGATCATTTATGTATCCAGTATAAATGACGTCATATGGGGAAGGTCATAGAAAACAGTGGTCAATATTTCATTAATAGATTTCACTCTTGAACTGCTTATATATAAGAAATTTTTAATTTCCTCAAAAAAAAAAAAAAAAAAAAAAAAAAACGGCATAACACTCTTACTAACGTAATAATTATGGTGAAGCGATTTTTTTTTTTTTTCGTGATACATCAAAGATTTAATCACGATTTATCTAGAATTCGAAGCCAAGTTTTTGATATAACAATATACGGCTCGACTAATGATCTGGCGATGAATGCATACAAGAGGATGAAAATTCGAATCGGCTGTCGTAATGCATTATAGTCACTGCTTTTAAAAATGGGCTTGCAATTATCGTAATTTGTGTAGCCGCTTTTCATCGACAGATAAAACTATTTGGTGAGTCGGGGCTCCCACACTGCATGCAAATGCAAGGACTGCGGAAGATGATAATTTTACCTTCACTTTATTACAAATTCATATTTCAATGAATTTGAGAAGATTGTTTTGCGTAATAGGCGATCCCTATTAAGTGTTCCGCCGTTACGTGTTTGAAAGTACACAGGAGGATTTAGGTTCAAATCGCATCCGTTGCAGACTGCTTTTAGAATATACTAGTTGGATATTGGGACAGTGTGTGTAAAACGTCTCGCATCGACTCTCAGACAATTTGGTAGAGGTTTCCTTCTCTATTACGTACCAAATTACTATTATAGTACGATTCTTGAACAAGGGAAATCAGGTTCGAATCCGCTGGAGACGTCCGTTACAGTGACTTCTTTTAGAATCGATGAGACTCAAGCGACTGTATCAACATTTGTAAAGCGTCTTACATCTATAGTAAGGCTGTCTGGTGGTAGTTTTTTGAGTTTTATTCCCAAACGGTATGCAAATACAGGGAAGTCCTCCCTTCATCTTCCGTCAGAGAGTAGTTCCTGGCCTCCATAGTTGGAAAACGACTCCCACCCAAATTCAACAACATCAACAAAAATTGCCTTAAAAAGTCTTCCCAGAAAACAATGTCCTTCCTCCATCGTCTGTCGGAGAGTTGTTCGTATTCTCCATATTTGGAACGAGACTCTCAGAAGTACAATAACGACAACGACAACAACAATAAAAATTACTCTAATAAATCTTTCCAGAAGACAATGCCTTTCCTTCACTATTCATCGGTGGGCTGATGATAGACATAGAGGATCACGTAAACCATCAACAACAGCAAAAAATAAACTTCATGAAACTAGAGCAATATTAATACAATTCGATGTTCTACTATACTGATATTCGATCGACATCGAACATCAGTGTTCAATAAAACTCCCAAAAAACTACTATAGTTGTACAACTATAAAAAAAAAAAAAAAAAAAAAAAAAAAAAACCAGAAGCAAATTTTGTTGTTACATTACTCTGAAAATATGTTGTATAAATTAGTATATCTAATATTATTTATGTTTTTAATTCTTAAAGCTAATATTAATATATTAAGCGATGTGTCTTTATTCTGTCTGATATTTTATTGCATTTTTAATGTATGGATTCCAACAGACATTAAATTTTAGTTATGCATCATTCTTGTTTATACGTCATTCTCAATGTCTACAAAACAATGTCTGACAACAAAAGAAAAACAATGTCTCTATGAAAAAAAAAGATTTGAAAACAATGAATCTACAAAAAAACAAAGTTTCTATAAACTAGGTTTTTTTTCTCTTAACTAAAAATATCTTTTCAAAAAATCGCCTTTGCGCTGGTGGTCAAAAATACTTCTCCACAAGACAGAGGTATTCGTAAATCTACATTATGAATTCCTATCTAAACCTGTTGATAATGAGTAACATCACATCAGTGATTAAACATTGATCACTAGAATGATGTATGGAAGAGAATAATGCCTTCAAAGAGGACATTTAAGGGTAACAATCTTAGTCTGTCATAATATAGAAAGCACTTTTTAAATTCAACTAATTATGTATTATAATTGTCTGATGATGTTGATAATAATATCAAGATCAGTACCAAGTCAACTTGTTCTTCAAAGCAGTATATGCAGCAGTAAACAGACTAGTAGGTCACCAGAAGAGCCTTAATTCCTAGCTAGTCTGCTTACCACTTAGCTATGGATTTACGTATAAAAACACATAGATATTAATTTTCTGCATTATTGGAAGGCGAAAATGACCCTTTGTTGCATATAGTACTTCTTATTACAAATTAGTATTTCTTGCATATTTTGCTAAAATTTTAAAAATTGAATTAAAAAAACAAATTTAAAAAAAATTTAAAAAAAAAAAATCTTGGAATTGTTTCCTTAAAAAAAAAAACTTGTTTTATAATGGCATTGCACGGCTTTTGTTTGACTAGCACCCCTAGCAAGTAATCGATTCGTCCGTTTCCATTTTCAAACCGGATGTTTATCTTTCTGCTAAATAACTGATAAAACAATCGTGTCGGGGGCTTGAATGGCCGAGTGCGCTGGCTAGCGCTATGGTGGCTAGCGCTCTGGCGCACGGTACCACAGGTTTCGAGTTCGAATCCCGGCGGTGCCGTGGATGTTTGGTGGAATCCACGGTTCGGAATCCATTTTAAACCGTAGGTCCCGGTCTAATATGATCGTAAAGCGTTGCAGGGGCATTGTTACTCCACGTCCGTGGCTTATCTTCAAGTTACACGCACCCCCCTGGTCTAAGTGTTTGCCAGCTGCATTAGAATAAAAAAAAAAAAAAAATCTTGTCGGCATCACATGGAATTGAAGGGGGAAATGTCTCATTTGCAACGTTTTGTTTTATAGAGTAGAGAAATATGAATCTAAATTGTTCTTCATATATTCCATTCGAAACATTAAGACGAAAACTTTTTTTATTAAGTGGTAGCATAAAATAATTCTGTGGGAGATGATAGGCCCAAAATTTTGAAACAAATATTTATTGCATCATAACTTACATATAGACAAACATTAAATGTTAGTTACAAAAAAAAAAAAAGGCGAGGATTTAATAACAATCCTAGGGATTAGGATCCACAGTTGTTTCGAAGAAAAAAAAGAGACTTGAAAGCTGAAAAAAATTATTACCGAGCAGTGGACAAAAAAATTTATTTTTATTTTTCTAACTAACCCGGAAACGTTGAGCTCCAGTATAGTAGGAGGAAGTAGGCTTAATTATGATGGATCCAAAAGTAAAGGGCAAATATCAAAATTTAATTACAAAATAAAAAGAAAGGTGTGACATTGAACTTCACAAGGGCAGTTCTTGGCCACTACTGAGAAAGTTCAGTTAGTATAAAGAGGGAGCTGCTGGTGCGCTACAGTAGGTGTTGCCAGATGTACCAAAGGAGCAGTTAAAAAAAATCCAAAGAGCAGTTGGAAAAAAAAAATTTTTTTTTTGCCTCCCGTAACAGAGAGATAATAGAGAAAAAGATGTCACAAAGCTATTTAAGAGCATTAACAAGATTATTGTATATATTAACTTAAAATAAATTAAAAAGAAAGACTGCGATGAGATTGTATAAAAAACTTGTTGAATATTTTTATCTTGAAATCTCATCTAAATCCTAATTTGGAAATTCGTATGCATATTTTTTGTCAACGCAATTTATCATTGTCAAAGTATCGCAAGTAGAGTAAATCGTTCTGTTGTAGTTGATAGCTAAATAAACAAAACATTTTACCTACTAAACCTCTAATTAAAGCTGTAGAAATTGTTTACCTGGAATTGTGAAAACTTGTCAAGCAATCTTTCAATTTCAAAATACAGTTGAGTAAAAATTACTGATTAGGACAATAATTCATGTGATTAATTTTAAGCCAATAAGTTCATGTAATTTTTCGTATTTAAATTCTTAAAAGAAAAAATATTTTCTCAATTTTTGTGATATATAGAATCAACAACTAATCAAATTCAAATGGAGGTGTAATCGAGATCCGATGTAGTTCAGATTAGGAAAATGTGAGATTTCAACAAGGTTTGAAAACCATTCGAAATATCGTATATTTCATTAATCCCATGGTTGGCAGTACTTATCGGTCCAAGAAACTATTTACACTAAATATCATGAAAATAAGTATCCTGTCTTATCCAGAATTAGAAGGACAACTAAGGACAATTTTAAAAGTAATCACTACGAACAAGATATATCAAGTAGAAAAGACAGAGGAAAACATTAATGTTTACTAATTCTTATAAATTAATTGGTTTTGTGTGCAAACTGTGGATAACGCCGCATGCGCCAAATATAAATGTGTGTGCTACTTCACTAACGTGACTTAACTAGTGATGCCTTCCAGAATTTGCTTTGCTTCATGAATTGTTTGCCCCCTTTGCCAAGAAATAAGCATCGAATTTTTATTTCTTCATTATATAGTACATAGGGTGATTCAACGGTCATGATAGGTGGCACAGTTTACTAAAAAATACATTATGCATAAAAATGTATGGCTTGAAGTGGCGCGTTGGGAAATGAACGCACACACACACACAACACAAAAAAGACGAGAAAGAAAAGAAATTGTTTAATAACAACATCATTGCAAAATGCGTCTTTGATTCAATGTTTCAAATAAATGCTTAAAATTGCCACAGCCAACAGTGTTACATACTCGAAACATAAGAAATGATTGGCGAATATTCCCGAAGATGCCAGGCATTTCGCTCACATTTGAAGCCGTAATGGAAAGTCGAGCAACTAGGGCCTCAATAGAGTCTACTGGAGTCATAACATAGCAACAGTTGCAAACATAGAGTAAGGACAAAATGAAGTGCGCATCGGTGTTGCCAGGAAAAAAATTTGAAATTCTTCACGTAACGTGCAACTGTTGGCGTATTATGTCTGGTTGTCTCGAGAAATTCATCTGAAAGTATATTCGGTCCTCAACGATTCACTTCCGAACCTACATTCCTATACAAAAAAATTTATATGTTAGTAAACTGTATAACTTCTTAGAGTATGTCCCATGATCATTGAACCAATCTGTATATCAACCCAATTTATTTCTCAATAATGCTACTTGCTGGTTACCGAATATATAAATTAAAAAAAAATTTTTTTTTGTTCTTTATAATATTTCAGTTTTCAACTTAGGCATATTTGGTTTCAGTCATATTTGGCATATATAGCGTACATAAGCTCTGAGCAAAGTAAGACTTTGCATCTTGAAGATTCCACCTCTTCCCTCTGATGTCCACCCTTAATTCCCCAAATTTAATGAGACGTTTCGGATACGTTTTTACGAGCGATTTTTATAGACCTAAAGTCCTGAATCCAATGATATTCTCAATTTTCTTCAACGACCAGTATAAAGGGTTTAAATTTTTTAGGGTAGAAATTTATTTTTTACAAAAAATTCCAATGTACTATATATTTTACATTAATTATACTGTCTTCATTACATGCTCTTTGAATGTAAAAATTAAAATAGCGCTAACCCACAAGCGTTTGCTTGAAAATTTTTAATTTAAATAAATTTTTTCTTGATACTGGATGGATTATTTTTGTTCTCAAAATATTAATAAAAACAAATCCATATTTGACCTCACTAATTATTAAATTTGTCTCTTTTACCCTTATTGTATAACTTCTTTTCAAGTGAGCCGTGGAAATACACTCAATTAGTAGAAACATAAATATTGCTTTTTTAACTTCCTTAATCATAAAAGAAACTATAAACTTTCAATCAAGTCAAATAAAATAATGGTTAACTTTTATTCTGCTTATTGATTTTGAATTATAAACCTTTTTCGGTACTTTCCTTTTAGTACTTCGGCAGCTGAAACATAAACTTCTGCAAACACCGAAAAAAAGAAATGCATGTCAGTTTTCGAAAAAAAACTTTGAAGATCTGCTTGGATGGTGTTTAGCTTGATGGACATTAGAGGAAATGGTTTAATCAAAAACACTTTACAGGTTCTTTTAGAAATCTGCACATTAATGTTTTTTAGACGACCTTAATTGTCTAATGGGAATTCTGTTGATTTATTTTTAATTCTATTTTTCTATATTTTTATCTGGTTTTGATTTACTGTTATGGTGCTGGTTATGATTTACTGGTATAATAATATGATATACTGATCTAGTGCTATGATATAATGATATATTGTTATGATATAATGGTATAATGCTATAATATAATGGTATAGTGCTGTGATATAATGGTATAGTGCTATGATATACTGATCTAGTGCTATGATATAATGGTATAATGTTATGATATACTGGTAGAGTGTTATGATTTACTGGTATGGTACTGATTATGATTTTTGTGCCTTAATAAAAAAATTTTATTGCTATATCTTATGACTGTGAAATTTTCTTATGTTTTTAAATGAAATATGTTCTGAAGTTCTCAAATTTTCAAAAATGAAATGCTATAGTAAGGCATTGCACATATAATATTAAGTCTCTACCAAGGATAAAGACTATTATCTAATGAATAGACTGCGGGTCGACCATGCATTTTATGGTGTCCGTTTCGTCTTATGTCCATGCTGGAGAAATCGTCTAATGGAGAATCGTTTCGTCTTATGTCCATACTGGAGAAATCGTCTAATGGAGAATCGTTTCGTCTTATGTCCATACTGGAGAAATCGTCTAATGGAGAATCGTTTCATCTTATGCCCATACTGGAGAAATCGTCTAATGGAGAATCGTTTCGTCTTATGTCCATACTGGAGAAATCGTCTAATGGAGAATCGTTTCGTCTTATGCCATACTGGCCATTACTGGAGAAAATTCTCCCAGAACATTGACCCACTTTATTTAACAAAATCATATTTACTCGATTAGTTAACGATTAGTAGACATGATTCTGATGTTTAATTCCGTTAATTATCATGAATCTGAAGCTTAGTCAAAGATAAATCGCCATGAATCTGACGTTTAATTCCGTCAATTGTCATGAATCTGACGCTTAGTCGACAATCAATTGCTGTGAATATGATGTTCAGCTAACGATTAGTAGCCATGAATCTGATGTTTAATTCCATCAATTCCATCCATGAATCTGACGCTTAGTCAATGATAAATTGCTATGAATATGACATTCAATCAGATTATTTGCCATGAACCAGACGTTCAATTCCATCCATTGCCACGAATCTGGAGCTTAATCAATGTCAGTTACAGTGAATCTGTTTAACATTTAATAAATATCAATTGATACGGTCAATTGTCATGACTCTGATGTGTCAATGATCAATTGCCATGAATTATGTCGTTCAGTCAACGAACAATTGCCAGTCAATGAATCTGAAATTCAATCATCGATCAATTGTCATGAATCTGATGTTCAGTCAGTGATCAATTTGTGACTCTTAGACAATAATAGATTTCCATGAATCTGACAATTCAACCAATGATCAGTATAACAATAACAGCATATCTTCTAATATTTAAAAAATTAACAACCATTTTTAAAGTGAGAATATTTTGTAGTTCGGAGGAAGTAGCTATTTTTACGCATAAAGGGATGCATCATAGCATATATGGATTTTTTTTTTTCAATTTGTATCCAGTCATCCAGAAACATATATTTTGAAGAAACACACATACTTATAAAATTGATAACAAGTAATAATAAAAAAAATGCATATTTATCACACACAGCGAATGAGGAAAAGGTTGTTTTGAGGAGAGAATCTCAGTAAATAATCAAAACTTGTAATTCCCAATGTTTATTTTATCACCTTTCCACTGCGTCTACCTCTCATCAATTCTGATTACGTATTCATTCTTAAAAAAAAATAAATAAATAAAGCCATCCAGATACCCATACATACCCATAAAGTATTCTGTATATGAATCACAAGATTCTGAATGGTAAATAGTGCTATTCTGTGGGAATTTTATTGATGAAAAAAGAGTAAATCTTTTACCGATCAAAAATAAAAATTCAATAGTTTTTAAACAAATTACTCAACGGCCTTCACTTCTCAATGACCTTCAACTTGCATCTATACTCTGTGACCTTCATTTATTACAACGACCTTCACACTGGTTTTGAAAAAAATAAATGTATTGATAAAGCTGCTTCGGAATTTAAAAATATTTAGCTAATAGCAAGTACTTTTACTAAAGCAACCATTCTTTGATTTCTGTACTACACTGATTCCCTTCATTAATAAATAAAACTCCTTCGCCACCTCCCCCCCTTCGAATTGAACTCATAGGAACCCCTTTGTCCATTTTTTTTTTCTTTCTATGTACTACTGTGTCCAAAAAGTAAGACCAATTTTCAATTTAAAATTCCCGGGGCTTATGGAATTTCAATTTGTTTTTCTTTGTTAGGTTGCTGACACTGTCCTTGATATCTGTAGGAAATTTGATTTCAAAATATTCATTAGTGTTCGAGTTACGCTTGGCTTTGTCAGACGCTAAAACTGATTCTGGAGATTTTTGAAATGTCTGAATTAATGGAGCAAAGAACTTGCATTCAATTTTGTTTGCGGAAACATATCGAATGTTGCAGAAGGCATTCGGTGAGCATTCCTATATCGGAAACAAATGCTTAGAAGTGTTATAAACAGTTCAAAGAAGGCAGAGAACGCGTTGAAGACGAAGAGCTCTCTGGTCGACCCTCAACCTCAATTGACGAAAGTGCTTGTAAATATCAATTTACAATTAGAGACCTTGCTGCTGATGTTGGAATTTCAAAAGGATCGGTCAATTCTATTTTGGGCCTCAAATGCGTCAAATCTCGATTGGTACCGAAAACACCGAATGCGCCAGCTCACCCTGCATTTGTGTCACCCTGTCACGATTCTTCGTGACGTTTCCGCCAAAAATGAAAACCATATCGTTCCACAACCACCGTCTTCACACCCTGTGACCTCTGGCTGTTCCCTGAACTCAAAAGACCACTCCGGGGTCCACACCGTTTTGAGTCGATTGAAGAGATTCAACCGTCTCGCGCTTTGAAGGCCATCCTTGCCGATGACTTTTTAGCATACATTCAGGATTGGAGAAAAACGTTGGCAAAAGTGCATTGTATCCGAAGGGGATTACTTTGAAGGAGATGAAATAAATTTGTGAGAATAAATAAAGAGTTTTTGAAAAAAAAAAAATTGATCTTACTTACTTGCACAGTAGTATGTTACGTTACCTTTCTGGGTTTTTTTGTAGATTCTGGCAGCTGGCATTTCAATTACGGAGTACCAATTTGGATATACCCCTTAACATCTTCATCTTAATTCATATATAAATTTGAAATTCTAATGGCTACTTAAAGTTGATGATAAAAAATAAAGTTTCTAAAAATTAAAAATGCTATTCTAAAAAGTTTTAAAATACTAAAAATAAATAAAAGCAAGAAAAAAAGTAGAAAGTAAAAATTAAAATTAAAAGAATTTAAATTTAAATTGGGTACAATTAGGGACCAGTTGTCGATGCCATAAAACTACTGAATATGATTACAAATTGAGATTGCTGAACGTGTGGGTCGTAACAATAAATCTAAAAATAGAAAACATTAATAGCCTCCCCCCCCAAAAAAAAAGGCCGATCTCAGAACCAAGGTTCTGGTATTTAATTTTTATTTTTTGATAATTTTTTCGATCTTTTTATTTTACTCAAAAAAAAAAATAAAAAATAAATAAAATAAAATAAAATAATAATAAAAAAGGTGGTAAAAAAGAAGTTTTTTTGTAGATGAACGTGATGTAGATGGAACATCTCATGTATGTATGTACCTAATTCTCAGTGAGGGACGGACATCCCCTGAGTAGTATAGAGGGAAAGGGACAGCTTCTGTTGTGATGGAGTACCTGTAAATAGAAGTCTGATTTGGCTCCGTGACGCTAAAGAATGGGTTTTAAGGTGAACGGGATGATTTTTAAGGGGAACTACTCCGCATTTACGTATGGTATGGGTAAACCCTTTAGGTTGTCCGATTAACAAGGCAAGATGTTGAACGTCCCAAATCAAGTCGAACATCACTATCGAGTCTCCTCGTTTTTTGAAACAGTGTCTACAACAAAGCAACCAGAGGACTAAATCTCAGACTTAATGCTCAGCAGTGGCGCACGTTGCCACTGAGCCACGAGTCGAGCTATATATATATATATATTTAAAGCTTTTGATTTTTATGTGAAAACGCTACATCACAAGATGCTGATTTTCCCCTTTCTTCGATATCAATGCATAAGGAGGGACACTCGAAGCACGAAATTCTTCTCATTCTTTGATATTTTAGTGAAACACGTCACTTCACGTGTGTTCTTTGATATATTTGTCACACGTCGTGGTGTGTCAACGTTAAGCTTCCAAATTTAGTGGGCAAGATAAATCTGTAGGGTAAAAAGTCCTTTCGGGAGCCTCATTATGGGAAAGACGAGAGACGACTACGTACTCCCCAGATGCTATCCTTGAGTATGTTCGCCCAAGACTCTGATAGCAGGATGAGGATGTAGTGTAGCAGTGAATAACCCTGGATAAAGCTGGATCTGCTAAATATGTTCTAGAGGCGAATGATGATGAACTGTTTCACGTTAATAAATAAAAACATTTACTACTATAGAGTTGATCGGCCTGATGGTTGGCGCGTCGAAATTTTTGAGCTGAGTATAGACATAAATCTGTAGACCTAAATGTTTAACCATTAGATTGAGCAGGGAGAATTGTGATTGGTCACCGCCTTACGCCTTGTCGTGAAAGTGTCTTAAGTTATCTTCAGTCGTATGGCTAGTCTGAAAAATTTAAAGAACTGGCGTTTATATGGGATTTTATACGGGGAAACCATAAAAAAAATATCAACATATTTAGCTTTATTATGGAGAAATATATTGCCAGATTATAGATTAACTTAATAATTCAAGTATCACTATTTAAATGAAGACGGAGAGGGAAATAAGTCTTTTCTATAAAAAATCACAAACTAACTCCATTAATGGTTTAACCATCTAGTTCAGGTAAGATTTAAAAACTATTAGAAGAAACTTTTAACATTTTAAAACTTATAAATGAAGCTTCTAAAGCCTGTAAGGACATATAATATACAAAAGCACCTCTGTAAAATATAAATACATAAAAAATAATACATAATAAAAATATACATCCTTTTTCGTTCCCGATCGTTGGACTTATACCAAACAGGACGAATAATGATTGATATATTCCCATAATAATTCAGGAAAAATGATTATACAATCCCATGATAATTCTGGAAAAATTATCAATGCATTCCCTTGATACTTCAGGAAAAATGATCAATATGTCCCCTTGATAATTCAGGAAAAAGGATCAATACATTCCCACGGTAATTCTGGCAAAATGATTAATACATTCCCGTGAAATTTTTTTATCGTTATTGGAATGGTATATATTGATGGAGTTGGGTAAAATAGTTTACGTGCACCTAATACCAAAATACATGAACACAAAAGGAGTTATATGAAATACATAAATAAATGAAAATTTACTAAATTTAATTATTTTCTTTTCTCTACCCGAAATATGAATTGAATATGGTTAAGGATAAACATCCGGAGGTCCTTGTCAAATATGAAGATCACCAGATTTGACATTTATAAAAAATCTTGCTTATGCGTTCTCCTCAGGAAGTTGCAGTCTGATGACGTATTGGCTAGCTGTCTGGACTATCGTACCATAATCTTCAGGCTCCAATCCTAGCGGTGGCAAGGATGTTCGTTAGTGGTTCGGAATGCACGTTAATCCCGCTAAACAAATTTCTACCAATCACAAGCGGCCTGATGGCCAATTGGCTAGCGCTCTGGCCATTAAGGGTCGAATCCTGCCGATGGCATAAGTGCTTGTTAGAGGTTCGGAATCCACGTTTAGGTGACTGTCTAATTAGTCCAAAATGTGTAAAAAAGGACTGTAGAGAGATAAACCAAAACCAATGTTTTAGACATGTATTCTCATTTTTGGGTTCGTAATCCGAATAAAGGTCGCATAACAAACAAAAGTATTCGCGTTAAAGCAAGACGTATATCAAATTGGACTTTCCCCAGTGGACTTATGCAGAAATATCACGGTATACACATAAAGAAAATATATATACGTAAAAATATATATAAGTAAATTTTGTCTATATCTTTGTAAAGATGCCACTATGTTGTTGCTCTAATGCAGCTAGCAATACAGAGATAGTTAATCTTTATGCCTTAAGCAAGGGCTGCACATCTGTTACTCATTTAGCACTACCTAGAGGGCACGTGTAACTTGAAGATATGCTAGGGAAGCGAGTAACACTATCCTCACAACACTCTACGTTTCTTTTAAACCAGGACCTATGATTTAAAGTGGATTCCGAACCACTACAAACATTCATGGCACGGCCGGGACTTGAAGCCGAAACTTGTGGTAATGAAGGCCAGAGCGTTAGCCACTTGACCATAGGGCGTCTAATATATGCACAAAATAGTTTGTATATGTATGATTTTATATTCAATCACATTGTATTGTAGACAAAATATATAATTACTATATTGTTGATAACGCAGAGGGAATAGTTCTTTAACTTTCCGGCAAAACTTGAAACTATGTGTCAATAACTATTCAATAAACTATTATTACTTTCGTCCCGAACACCCATGTAACGGCAGAGCTCAGGCCTCTCAATTTTAAATTAGGAACCATTTTCATTGTTACGGGTCACTTAATTAAGCTGGCTTATTAATTGATTTAATTTTTCCCGGAGCAGTAGGCCCTTAAAAGTAAAATAAAAATTTCCAACTCGGCAATTAAAGCCACTAATTTTCTCCCACCTAACCTCACTGAAAACTTCTTTTTCAAAGGAATTAAAAAAAAAAAAAAAAAAAAATAGCGCAACGTAAATGATTTCGAACTGGAAGGTTACCACTAAATTGATAGGACTACCTACGTCAGAATCCTACATCCCCCGCCCTACCTCCTACAAAATTACATTATCGCTTTTAAGTCTACGCCACTCTTCACTGTTAACTACTTTTAATTAATACTGCGTGACACTAACTAACGCTCTGAAACCAATACGCGTCTGATTTTACCGCAGATGCACACACACCACACCACTTAAAAGAGCTGCAGCTTTTCCCCCTCGTAGGGAATTTTTTCCCTCTGCCGCTATTTCCCTTTTCTATTATTATTTTCTGTTTTTTACTTGTTTTATTTCTTTCAACCATTAAGCTCCCAAATATTGGATTTCTCTCTCCTCTCTCATTCCCTTCTTCTTCACTCCCACCCCCAGCAACCCTTTCGCTTCTCTCCCTCCCCACTTCCCCCAGTGCAGTTAATTAAAATGTTAATTACTGCATTTGCTCTCTTCTCCAAATTTCTTTCAAGGCCCTTTTGGAAACACGCGAATAATTACTTAGGGACGCTGGAGAGAGAGAGAGAGAGAGGGAAGCAGCAGCAATGGCGGGCAGGGAATTTATTTGCAGGGGCCTTGCCGCCTAACTTTTCTTTCATGTTATTTTTACTTGGATACCTTCTTTGGACCGCAAACGGAAACGATTTGCCTGGAATAAAGGAATTGGCTCTGCTGCACTTGGGAACAATAACTACACCTAAACGTGTCGGAACCTTAAACCACATTTAATTTCACTCGACAAGTGGAGGTAATGGCTTAGTCATGGGTGAATGCTTTAAATAACAGACGCATTAAATTAATCTATTAGCATTAAAGCAACTTTTATGAAATCCTCATTAGGTTTAGGGTGGTGGGCAATAGTATTTTCTGAAAGAAACTATTTAAGACGAAATCAAAGAATTCTACGGGAATAGTTTTCTAACAATTTTTTGAAAATAAATTATCGGAACACTAACTATACTGAAATGTGTACAGCCAATTCCATTTCTAGTCAACAAATGAATTTAATAGTATACTTGCTTTTAACCTTCTTAATTTTTAGCGTTATCTTCTTTCGACTATAACTTAACTCTAAGTAATCCTTGCGTAGCTTCATTAATCAATGGAAACTTCAATGAAACTCTTTAACACTAAGGGTGCATTTCCATTGCAAATGCGACGTTGACGCCACGCCAATTTTGAAAAATCAGATTAACAATCGAGAATGATTAAGAGTAAATTGATTGGTTCGCTACTGTTAATTATTCTCGATCGTTAATCTGATTTGTCGAAGTTGACGCCGCGTTGCCAATGGAAATACACCTTAAAACAATTTTCATAAATTAATGCCATAATACTTTTTATAGGCATAAAAGGGACAGTTGTAATCCTTCCTAAACCAAAGTATGTAGACTCAATAAAATAGTTTATGTATTATACGGTAAGTTTATGATACCTTCAAAAAACTACTTGACCTGAATCTTTCAATTATATTTCTTGAGCCAAAGCATATATACTAAATAAAGAAATCTATGTATTGTGCAATATGAGTTTGATGGTTTCAAAAATACTGCTTGAATTAGCTAGAAAGTTTATTAGATTTTGGTAGAATGTATGTAACAAATGTATGTCGTCTTCATGTATGTAACAAATTAGTCTATGGTCTACAAATGAATTTAATAGGATGCTTTCTTTTAGTTTTCTTAATGTTTAGCTTTATCTTCTTTCGACAATAACAACTCAAAGTAATCCTTGCATAGCTTCAATAATCAATGGAAATTTCAATTCAATGAAATTATGGGTGCATTTCCATTGACAACGCCACGATACCGCGACGTCAACTTTGAAAAATCAGATTAATGATCGAGAATGATGGACAGTAGATTGATTGATTCTTTACTGTCAATTATTCTCGATCGTTAATCTGATTTGAAGTTGACGTCGCGTTAGCGCCGCGTTGCTAATGAATATGCACCATAAGCAATTTTCATAAAATAATGTTATAATACTTTATTATATGAATAAAGGGGTCAGTCATAATCTTTCCTAAATCAAATTATGACTGAATAAAATAGTTTATGTGTTATATGATAAGTTTATACACTTTAAAAAAAACTGCTTGTGTTGAATCCTTAAATAATCTTTTCTGAGTCAAAGTATGTATACTAAATAAAGAAATCTATGCATTGCATAAAATGTGTTTGACAGTTTCAAAATAAAAAAAAGATTTGAATTAGTTAGAAAGTTTATTAGATTCTGATAAAATATATGTTGTTTCGTCTTCATTTATGTAACAAATTCTTCTTCTTTATTAGCTCAACAGCCCCATGGTGAGCCAAGGCCGTCTGCCTACTGGCAGATTTCGAGACAGGAGATGTTTTCTTTTTACAGAGTGGGATTGTCAGCCCGACGCCCGATGCCCAACGCTCTTTAGTCATATTAGACCAGGACCTACTGTTTAAAATGGATTTCGAACCATTACAAATATCCATGGCACCTAAGGAAGCCGGGCCCGAAACTGTGACACATTCAAAGTCATTTTATATAAAACTGTATTCATTGTAACACCACTTTTATATATTGCATTCACTTATATACATATAGAATTCACTTGTATACATTACTCATTGTATACATTCAAAATCATCTTATGTATATAAAAGAGCATATTTAATGTTATAACCCATTTATTATTATGCACTTTTATATATTTCTCACTTATATACATTACTCACTTTCTTTAATTAAAGGCCATTCATTATTATGTGACACTTACTTGTATATATTTCTCACTTATATAGATTTACTTGTGTGTAGATTCCCTTGTATATATTCCTCACTTGCATATATTTCTCTCTTGTATATATTCCCCACTTGTATACATTCATTTGTATACTCTTTGCACTTCCATTAACTAATCAACGTCATATGTATATGAAATTGCATATTTAATGTTAAAGTTCATTCATTATTACGTAACATTTATTTGTATACATTTCTCAAGTACATATTCTTGTACTTTTTTTAAATTAATGAAGATAGGGAGACATTCATTTCCGTAGGTATACATAAAAGCACTGAAAACCCTTTTTATTCGGATGGGGCAATGGCAAGATTGCGGCGTATAAATTTAAATTTTGTTGCTTCAAAGTAAAAAAACGCTTTTTACACTGCTAGGAAATATTATTTAGTAAAGTCTATTAGTTAAGTCTGTTATTAAAATCTATTAGCTAATTGAAGCTTTTGATACAATAGCTGACTGAATCGTTGAATACATAAGCCCATTTAATTGCTAATGGAGAGTTTTAAGCCTCTAGATCAAACCAATTATCTTATTCCTAAGGCCAAAATTAAAAATAATTTATTGTGCTGCCTTTAACTCAATACATTAGTGAGGAACTAACGCCTATAATTCACATTCTACTCGGTTTTTAATATTGTATTTAAGTATTTTATATTTGTTTAATTACTCTAAATAAGTTGACTTTTTTGTGACATATGATATGATGCAATGCAACAATGATCTCATGCCAGCAGAATAACTGAATGAATTTGTCAGATTTGCTAATGATTTTTTTTTCTTCTGGAAAGTAATTTTAAATCATATTAGTTGAAAGTTCTACTCGATTTTTAATATTGCATTTAAGGGATTAAATTTTACGTTGTTTAATTACTCCAAGTAACTTGACTTTTTTTGGACATATGATAGGATTGAATGCAACAATGATTTCGTGCCAACAGAATAATTGAATGATTTTGTCAAATTTTCTGATGATTTTTTCCTCTGGAAAGTAATTTTAAATCATGTTAGTTGAAAATTATACTCCGTTTTTAATATTGTATTTAAGTGATTAAATATTACTTGGTTTGATTACTCCAAATAACTTGATTTTTTTGTGACATATGACAGGATAGAATACAACAATGATCTGATGCCAGCAGAATAATTGAAAGAATTTGTCAGATTTGCTGATGATTATTTCTTCTTGGAAGCAATTTTAATTCGGATTAGTTGAAAATGTTTGAATGAGTCATGTAGAATGTTTGCTTAGGAAAAGCAAAATTTTTGAGGTTAACCGCAACGTTGACAGTTTAATAACTTTTCTGCATGTGGGTTCTGTGGTTCCCAGAATCCAATGTGTCTCTGAACTTGAATTTAAATCAAAAACATCCGGTAGCGATTGGGAATTACGTTGAAAGATATAAATCTAAATTAAAAAACTCGAATACCAGTGTTGAATGGACACGTTTTTTATTTATTTTTAAGTAAGTGTTTACTTTCCTTTTTTTTGGATAATAGATCCAAATTCTTGTAGTTGTTTAATAATTAAAAATATATGCAATTTTTAAATCATTATTTTCTTTTTTGTTTTTTTTTTATTTTTAAGGAAAATGAATAAGTATGCTTTTTATCAATTATGATTTTTTTATATCACAATTAATTTTATTATTTCTCATTTGCAGTGACGTCACAATAGGGAGGCAAGACGGGCAAATTGTCACGAGCTGAGAGGCTATGAGTACAGAAAATGCTTGAGATTAATTATTACAAAATAATGAAAAATTTATTAATTCTTAATTTAATAATTGTATTTAATAAATTTAAGTTACTAAAGTGATAAATTTAAAAAAAATGTGTATCCAGTTTTTGAACGTATTCATTTGTATGAAAAATCTATCACATCTGGTAGCAATTGTAATAAAAATAGTTACGCATGGGTAATCCAGTAATGCTAGGGTTCAGGAATGTGTACCTGCAAAATAAAAAGTGGGAATTCCCGCTGCCGCCCATGTGCCGCTGGGACATTTTTAGATTCACTTCTTATGGAATTCCACTGATTCTTTAATAGGTATTTACAAATTTAAAAGTGGGAATTCTCGCTGGCAAGTCAGAGACTTCCAGAAAAAGAGAAAGTTCTTTGTTTCGCGGATTCTCCATGCGTCACTATTTTCTTAATTTTTGTTTTATTGGATTCGAGATCAGTTGTAAAGTTAATTGTGGAAATTAGATTATAACATGTCTAGTAATAGAAAATAACTTAGTGGGAGTGTGAAACGAAAAGTAAAGATGCAGTTTGAAGAAAAAAAACAGAAGTTATCTAAAATAAATCAATGCTTCAAGAGTGAAGGGGGGAAAAAAAAAAGCGACGGAAATGAAGAGATTAGCCGAACCGAAAGTGATAGTATTGCAATCCCCAATAACACTGATCCAGAGCCATCACAGCTCTGCACTAGCAATACACTTAATCAAAACCAAAGGTGAAGTGACTGAAATTGACTTGGAAAAATTACATTTTCTTCATACATTATTGATAAGGGTCATTTTAAAGTAATAAATGATGAAATGAAACGATTTGTGATCGAAAATGGACACTGTAAGTCTGAAGGCACCTTTAGGTAGTACTTTATTAAAAAGATATAACGATGATGATACTTTGCATTGAAGGGCCCCATACAAAAACTTTGCTACGAGCTTCAGACGGTATAGTTACGCCACAGCTCATTTGATAATTTTATTCTAGAAATGGAATTAGATTCATTAATTATTATTATGGATAATCCTACTGAAAATGATGTCCGGGCGATCTTGTGTATAGCATGTTGGGTTTAAGAACCGAAGAAGTCGATTTTGAATCCTTATAGGTGAAGCCAATCTTTCCATTTCACTTGTTATCGCTTTGATGGGCGTCCGTTCAAAATTATGGTAGGGAAATGCTGGTGTAATGTACCCTGAGGAATGCTGAATCTGCTACATATATGCAGTCCTCCGTACCTAAGGTCAAAATAAACTGTAATGCTTGAAAATTGACATTAAAATTTATATGTCGTGTTATAAAGAAACAGATTCATCAACATTAAAAAATATGCTGCCAAAAAATCAAAGTGGTTTTTTATGCTGTTGTTGAATATCAACAGATCTCGTTTTAAACTGATGTATGTGATGATATTGCTTTTCGGGAAGATATTCTGGGACAATTGTCCAACATTTGTGTGTCATATGGAAGAAAAATGGAAAACTCCGTAAGTCAGTCTAGATAATTTTAAACTGCTTGTGAAATACACAAAGAATTGCTGTGAAACTTATTAAAAAAAAATCTAAGTAGCAATTATTCAATTTACAAATATATCTGAACAACATTGATAATAAAGATTATGACATCATGTTTTAGGGCCTTATATCAACAGTCAAGATGCTTTTCAGGAATTTTCGACAATTTTTTCATATACGACACACAAATGCA
Organism: Caerostris darwini; assembly: GCA_021605075.1. Lineage (NCBI taxonomy): Eukaryota > Metazoa > Arthropoda > Arachnida > Araneae > Araneidae > Caerostris > Caerostris darwini. Next base: position 645,219 of record BPLQ01013804.1, read on the forward strand.
GGGTAGTTAACTTTTAAAGTACCTCTCTATTCATCGTCAACAAGTGGGCTATAAATAGTTTGATTCAATTCTACAAAAAAACACAAAAAAAACAGGAAACCAATCCAAGTTAGGGTGTTCAACAAAATTTATTTTTTAAGTTTTATATTTATTTATTCTCAGAGATAAAGAATCAATAATCATATTTGCCTTGGCTAATTTTTTAATTTTGTCAACTTTTTAAAAATTTAACTTATCGTTGCCAGATTTTATAATCATATAATCAGTATATAATTACCTCATTTTAAATTACAGCATAAGCCCGATTCGTAGCTCAGTGGCAACATGCACCACTGGTGAGCATTACGTTAGGCAGAGGTTCATTCCACTGGCGGCTTTGTTGTAGATAAGGCTTCAGAAAAAGAGAAGACTCGATGGTGTTAGTGATTTCAGCATTTTGCCTCATGAGTCGGGCTACCTGATGGGAGTTTTCTGGGGGATGGGGTTTTTCTCCCATACGCTACGCAAATGCGGGAGTAGTTACCCATGAAAGTCCTCCCAGAATGCACTGACCTCCTCTTCTTCAGCTGCAAGAAGCCAAGTCAGACTTCTACCTACAGGTGCTCAATCCCAACAGAAACTGCACCCCTTTCCATTCTTCCATGACACACTTATTCTTGGACTTTGGTCTAGATATTGCTTGTTTACCAAGTGGGATAAGGAAGAAAAAAAATTGCAGCATTCCATTTACTACAAAGAGAAAAGCAGACGTTGTACGTTTTTGCACAAAATACCGGTTTTTCCCCCTAACGTAAATCAAAATACTTATCTTGCGTATAATTCATTAAAATGGCTGAATGAAATGCATATTCTCTTACTGAAATACAAACTGTAAATAATATAATAGTATGTAAATAAGTAATAAGGATTCTACGAATGTAAATAAGGTATTCCACGAGAAATATTTACTCATATAGTTATATTCTTGTAAAACAGGATTCGTATGAAAAATATTCAAAAATACGCTATTGAAAAAGATGAATATTATTCAATATTGCATCTATTTTTCTCAGTTTTGGCTTTAAATTTTTCTTTAAAATATTCACTTTCAGAATTCGTAGATAATTTTTTAACCTATTTTATTGATCGAAGGAATTATTTCCATTTGGCAAATAGTCTAAGTAAAATGTAGATTAAAAAACAAATAATCATTTAATAAATTAAATTATTTTATTTATTACATTAATGATAGGAATAATAATTATTATATAACAATCTGTTAAAAAATTTTATCCAACCCTTATGCCAATAATTTTTTTCTGAATATAAATTTTTAAAATAAATCCATGAAATAAGCAGACATTTTTCGGGGGAAGTTACTAAATATATTTGTAAGAAAGTGCCTCTTTTAATGCAATTTTACAAGAGAGAGAAAATCCATCAAACAAGAATGGAATTCGCAAGAGAATTCTATGAATTTTTTTCTCAAATTTTCATTAAAGATAAATTTTTAAGGCTATGTCGTTTGCCTGTTATTTTTATAAAATTTTTAGTATTTTCAGTCCATAAATAATAATATTATTACATACACACATCGTATACCTGCGACATCAAAAGGCCGTTTTCTTGTCGTACTCTTAGTTAGCAAATGTCTCTTTTTACTTACTTTCTTTTATATTAAACTCTTAAAATTTTTTGTTAATATATTTTCATTATTTAAACATCTTTATTTTAATCTATTCTTGAACATTAAATGTTGTTCACATTCTTCTGTCGTACTAAGAGTACGACAAGAAACGGCCTTTTGATGTCGCAGGTATACGATGTGTGTATGTAATAATATTATTATTTATGGACTAAAAATACTAAAAATTTTATAAAAATAATAGGCAAACGACATAGCTTTAAAAATTTATCTTTTGCTTATTATAAGAAAATGAAAATTTGCGAAAAAAATTCATAGAATTCTCTTGCGAATTCCATTCTTGTTTGATGGATTTTTAAGATGGCATGTGCAATGGATCCCTAATTGTTTTTTTACCCCTTGAAATCTTAATTTTTAATTTTTAGTTTTAATTTTTTTCCAGAGTTTTTTACTTCAGTAATTCAGTTATGTTTAATAAATTAATTGATATTTAATTTTAATTTTAATTTAATTTTCAAACTTCTAAGTGCTGTATTAACCATTTTATTCTTTTATATTTATCGCTTTAAAGACATGGCGTTTTAATAATAGTTTAGTTGTAAAGGTACTCCTATAAGAAATGTCTATTGCCATTGCAATATATATATATACATATATGTATATGTGTGTGTAATAATATTGTTTGTGTTAATATATATAGAAAAATCTGTCACTAAGGAGAAGGTCTTGGTTTACCATGGGGTTGTTGCCTCATTGAAGAAGATATATATATAAATAATTATTGATTAATCGCCCCCAGTCTCCAACTCCTATAAGTAAAATCTTCATTAAAAAAATAATTTCTAATAAAATAGAAGCATTTAATATACATTGTTTATCACTTATTTCCTATTAAATTGAAATATTTGGCTTAAAGTATTTGTATCTTATTTCTAATAAAAGAAGTATTTAATTTACATTGTTTTTTGCTTATCTCTTATTACATAGAAACATTTAATGTATAATGCACATCGTATACAACAACAAACCAAGCAATATCTTACGGGTTTCACTAAGTTAATGCCGTGAGAGATACTTTTTTTCTATAAATAATGAAAATAAATGCATTGTTCCCTAAATTAAAACGACGATATACCAAATAGCGATACTTTATTGGCATGACAAAAGTTGAGGCAGCAAGAGATAAAATAATTCTTATAATGAAAATAAATATATTTTTCGTTAAAATAAAACAACGATAAACCAAATGACGATACTTATTTGCATCACTAAATTAATGCCGTAAGAGAAAAAAAATATTATAGATAATGATAAGGAAAATAAATATATTTTTCGTTAAAAACAACTATAAACCAAAATCCGATACCTTATAATCACTAAGTTGATGCCGTAAGAGATAAAAAAAATTCTCATAGATATTTTTGATTAAAATAAAACAGCGATAAATCAAATGGTGAGACCTTATTACCATCACTAAGTTGATGCTGTAAGAGATTAATTAAAAAAAAAAATCTAATAGATACTGAAAGCAAATATATTTGTCGTTAAAATAAATTGAACAAACATACGAAATGCCCAATACCCCCCCTGGTCAATTTTCATACAAAATATACTTTGAGAACTATCCCTTCTGATGATGCAGTGCTATAAAAGACAGAATCCCCCCCTCCCCAAAGACTTAGAGCGAGAGTCCTACAAAATCCAAGACTGCCTTCCCGCGCAATTTAATTAGCAAGATTCCGTCCTTGTAATAAAATATTTATATTCCAGCTACATAATAACCATGAATCCTGTTTACCTTTCCCTCTTCTCGCATTGGACCACAATGGCACGGGATATTCCCGGACGAAAGTTGAACTTTAAATCCATTCCTCTCCTCACAAAGGGCTTTAAATCTGGACCTCTCCGGCAAATTGCCCGGACTCGTAATAAGCGAAAATATTAATCCGGACGATATCTGCTAAACGTGAGGCTGCGCGTTTCAATGGAAACAATTAAAAGGGACGGGCAAAGTTTTAATTAATGTTTATACTTGGGCAGATTTGGTGGAGGGGCCTAAATAAGGAGTCCGGGAATAAAGAGGGCGAAAATTACTCGCCTTGGAAGGTCCGGGATCGCTTTTGATGCATGGATGGATGGATGGAAGTTTGCAGTTGCGAGCGGGGATTTTCAGGAGTTTGTGGCTCCTGAAAAGTTTGGGCTGTTGACGGAGTTTGTTTTTGTAAGAGTTTTCATGAAAGGACGGATACAGGATATGTCGAAGTATCTTTCTAAAGCACCTGTTTGTAATTTTTCAGTAAAACCATTTAAGTAAAGAACTTATTACTTGAAAAAATAAATAAAAAAAGTTATCATGTTCCTGTTCAAGTTATTTGAATTTGGCATTTTTTCATTTTTAATTTGCCAGCTGGTTTAATATCCGGTAGAAATGAGTCATATTGTAATATTTACATCACAAGAATTGAAAAATCACTGGGAGAAATTACATTGAAATATTCACTAATGGTTGAAGCGATTTTTACTTTAAAATTCATAAATGGATGAATAATTGATGACTGGATGAACGGTTTTATTGAGAGCAGGGATTTTCAGGAGTTTATGGCTCCTGAAAAGCTTGGGCTATTGACAGAGTAGTTTGTTTTTGTAAAAAAGAAAGAAAACGAAAGGAAGTAAACAGGTAGGTACCAGGTATCTTTTTAAAGCATCTGTTTGTGATTTTTTAGTGAAACCATTTAAGTAAAGAAGTTATCATTAGATGAAATAAGTAAAAATGTTATCTTTTGAAAAAAAAAAAAAAGATGTGTTCAAATTATTTGAATTTGCCACTTTTAATTTGCCAATTTATGGAAGATGGCCGCCAGCTGTCAATTATATGCAGCTTATTTAATGTCCAGTAAATAATATTTCCAGTAATACTAATGAAAATAAAGGTGTGTTCAAATCATTTGAATTTGGCATTTTTGCCAATTTTAATTTGCCATCTTCCTTCTTATATGTCGCTGGTTTACTATCAAGTGGAAATGAGAATATATAATTCTAATATGTCGCTGATTTAATATACACCAGAAATACTTCATTCCTTGCAATATATATTTTGATTTTTATGTCACAAAGATGGAAAAAATCACTGCAAGAAATAACTTTGAGAAATTCGCTGTTGTTTGTAATAGTTTGACGGAAATTTCTACTTTAGAATGCAGGAATGGATGAATAATTGATGGCTGGAGGAGAGTTTTTATTGTGTACAGGAATTTTCAGGAGTTGTTGGTTCCTGAAAAGTTTGGGCTGCTGACTGAAAGAGTTTGTTTTTGCAAGAGTTTCGATGAAGGGCGTATACAGGATATGTCTTTAAGTATCTTTCAAAAGCACCTTTTTGGAATTTTTCAGTAAAACCATTTAAGTAAAGGAAGTTAGCATTAGAAGAATTAATTTTAAAAATCCAATTATTTGAAGTTGACATTTTTGCCATTTTTAATTTCCCATTTTTTTATATATATGCAGCTGGATTAATATCCTCTGGAACTCGGGGCCACACGTTTCGGGTTCGAGTACCGGCGATGAAATGGATGTTTGTAGTGGCTTACAATCCATTTTAAACCTTAGGTCCCCGTCTAATATGGCTGTAGAGCGTTGGGATTAGGGCTGATACCCCTACTCCGTAAAGAAGAAAACATTTCCTGTCTCGAAATCTGCCACTAGATGGCAGATTTAATTGGTTCAATAGGCCAAAGAAGGATTTTAATAGGCTAAAATTTTATATGTTTTAGGATTTATAGAATTTAATAGGACAAAATTTTTAATCTTATTTGGCCTATTAAATCCTGTAATTTTTTAAAAATATGTTAGAGGATTTAATAGGCCAAAATAAGATGACCTTAACCCACCATAGGGCTGTTGCGCCAATGATGAGGATGTTTAATATGCAGTAGAAATTAGTCGTATCGTTATTTTTACACCACAGGGATGGAAAAGTCACTGCGAGAAGTAGCATTGAGAAATTCACTATTAGTTGAAATAGTTTAAAGCTATTTTTACTTTAGAATCCAGGGGCCTGAATGGCCGAGTGGCTTGCGCTCCGACGCTCGGTACCACATGGTTCGAGTCCCGGCGATGCCATGGCTGTTTGTAGTGGTTCGGAATCCACTTTAAAAAGTAGGTCCCGGTCTAATAGGATCTTAGAGCGTTGCGGGGGCATTGTTACTCCGCGTCCGTGGCTTATCTTCAAGTTACACGCTCCCCCTGGTTAATGCAAAGTGAGTACGTCTGTGCAGCACTTGCCTTAAGGCATTCAAGACTGTTTGCCAGCTGCAATAGAAAGAAAAAAAAAAAAAACTTTAGAATCCATGAATGGATAAATAATTAAGGCCTGAATGAGTGTTTTCTTTACAAGCAAGGAATTTCAGGAGTTTCTGAATCTTGAAAAGTTTGAGCTGTTGACAGAGTTTGTTTTTGTAAGAATTTCGATGAAAGGCAGTATACAGGATAAGTTTAAGTATCTTTTTAAAGCATCATTTTGGAATTTTTCAGTGAAAAAACCATTTAAGTAAAGAAGTTAGCATTAGAAGAAAGAAAATTAAAAAATCAAATTATTTGAATTTGACACTTTTAATTTGCCATCTTTATTCTTACATGCTGCTGGTTTAGAAATGATTATATTGTGATTTTTTACTTTACAATGATGGAAAGCTCACCGAGTGAAATAACATTGAGAAATTCATTGTTGGTTGAAATAGTTTGAAGCGATTTTTATTTTAGAATACATTTTTTTAAGAAATTGTTTTTGTTTCAACAGAAAAAAAAAAAAAAAATTTCAAAGGAGAGAATTAAAATAATTGCAAAACGACGTGCAAACAGAAAACTTGTTTTTGTAGAAATTTTTTTTCTAGTGCAGCTGGCAAACACTTTGACAGCTTGGTCTTGGATGCCTTAAGGGAAGCGCTGCACAGACGTTACTCATTTTGCATCACCCAGGGGGCGCGTGTAACTTGAAGATACGGACGCGAAGTAACAATGACCCCGCAACACTCTACGATCCTATTAGGACCGGGACCTACGGTTTAAAGCGGATTCCGAACCACTACAAGCATCCATGGCACCACCGGGACTCGAACGCGTAACCTGTGGTACCGACCGCCAGAGCGCTAGCCACTCTGCCAGTCAGGCCCTGTTTTTGTAGAGTTCATTGAAAGATTTTCTTCTGTCAAATGATATTTGTATAGGGTGTCCAAAATTTACTCAAGGAGTAAGGATTTTAATAAAGGATATAAAAGGAATTCTTTTTGATATATTTGGTATATTTCTCCCCCCAGAACACGAAGTATAAAGGTGCATTTTAAAGTGATATTGGCTCTTTCATCACAAAATATTCTAGACTATCTAGGGTATTTAGGAATTCAAATCTTATATATGTATATAAATATATATGATATCCCGAAAATTCACTCAAGAAGTTAGGCTTTTAAAGTACAAGATGATTTGTTTTTGGAAATAATCTGATATACTAATCCCCCTCAAGAAACGAAGTAGTTGTGTTTCGTTGTAATATATTCAAGACTATTTAAGATGCTTTTCAAATTTTGCGTGTATTTTGGACAATCTATATATATATGGTGGTATATAATTTTAGTCTTTTTTTAGGAAAATTTTTGCCAACTTCGTTTCAGCGAAATACATTTAAGTTCCGAGCAAATTTATTTATACAAATTTTTTTCAAAAAAAATCTTAAAATAGACTTTGGAATTCTTTACTATTCCAAATTATTGAATTTTTTCTTTCCCATTTTAAAACCAATTGTTCTTTTCCCTTTTTTTGATGGACACTTTACTGATATCCCGTATAACCGAATTCTTTCAAGGGAATAAAAAATTTTTTATATATAAATATATATATTAAAAAAAAAAATCTCTTGTGATAGTAGAAAAACAAATGCAAATCTCTCTCGATATATAGGACTCGGAGCCGTAGGTAGCCAAACAATATCGGATTGAAAAAGATTATTTTCTGACACAAAACGGGACATATTAAATGCCACTTTTCGGAAAGCCAGTCAATGCCGTATTATTATTTTTCCCCGTACACACACGCACACACACGGGGCACATACCCTCCCCCCTCGCCATTTCCTTTTTTATCAATACCGTAGCAGAGTCGGGCAAAAATGGGAACTTCCATTATAAATCTTCAGTGAAGTGTGGCCGTCAATATGCCAAACATGCTGGAGAACCTGGGAGAATGGTTACGGGAACGGGGCATATTGCGTTTTGCTTTGGCTCGACGGCGAAATTGGGGAAGAATTTATTAAACTTTTTGGGCCCGTCAATGTTTGGGAGGCCTTCTTACCCCCTCATGCTACGAAAATATTTGTGTGGTCGGGCATTCTTTTTGTTTGCGAGGGCCTCTGTTGAAATGAAAGCTTAAGTCCTTCATTACAGAATAGAAAAAGTTCGGGAGGATTATGGGCTAGACTTTGGGTTCTTTTTTTGAAGTTTAATATGCTCATATAAAGAATTAGTTCGTTCTATATTGCATTTCGCATATAGGACAATGAGCTACGCATTAGGACCGCATCAGGACTATGTGAAGCGGCTCTATTACACTTTTTTACATAATTTATTTATTAATACTGTTTATATATTTAAAAAACATAATTTAATAAACATTAACACATAACATAAAAAAAAAATTTGTACTTAAAATTATATTAGATAAAAAAATTAACAGAGAAGGAAAAAAAATTACATTTATTTTGCTACGGTTATTTTGTACGGTACAGTTCTACGGTCATTTTGTGCACACTTTAGGATAATTAGACCAGGGACCTACAGTTTAACGGGGATTCCGAACCAAAAACAAACATTCCGGCCTCCGCCAGGATTCGAACCTGAAGCCTGTGGTACCAAAGGTCAGAGCGCTAGCCAATGGGCCATCAGGCTGTTCATCGATAACTGGTGCTTGGTGCCACGTGTTTCGGGATCGAGTCCCAGCGATGGCAGGATGTTTTTAGTGGTTCGGAATCCACTTTAAATTCTAGGTCCCGGTCTAATATGACCGCAGAGCGTTGGACTAGGACTGACAACCCTACCCCGTAAAAAGAAAATACCTCTGTTTCAAAATCTGCCAGTAGGCAAATGGCCTTGGTCCACCCTGGGGGCTGTTGCACCAATGACGAAGAATATAGAAAGGTTACACTAAAATCTTTACACAAAAGAGGTTGATTAAAATGTAAGATATTATACAAAAGATTCTGCAAATAGTAATTAGTTAAAAATTTACATAATAACTCAATACTACCTTCTTCATTGGTGCAACAGTCCCATGGTGTTGCACCAATGAAGAAGGTAGGTGATCCAAGGCCGCCAGCCTACTGGCCGATTCCGAGACAGGATTTTTTTTTTTTTTTTTTTTTTTTGCGGGGTGGGATTGTCAGCCCTATGCTCTACAGTTACATTAGACGATCTTGGCCCACCGTGGGGCTGTTGCACTGTTGATGCTGCTGCTGATGTTATTGTTAAATATATTCTTTACAAGCAATTATTATGCGAAAAATGATCGATTCTTCCTAGGTCTTGATAATGAGATAAAAAAATATGAATTACATATTTTGGCAAAAGCAGCATTTTTAATGCTATATATCAAATCTATATATATATATATTATTTCTTCATAGCAATAATATCATTTTATGAAAAATTATTATTTAAAATTTTAGTTAAAATACTCTTTCTTCGTATTGAAAAATTCAGATAATTAAGAGAATGACATTCATTGAACGAAATTTAAAATAGTTTTGCAGTGATGTTATTTATATGTTTTGCGCTATTGCTCAACATCATCAAAAATATAAAATACGTAAGTTTAAAAAATTCCTAATTACTAGAATTTTTAAAATGTAAATTTTCTGCGTTGTTAAACTTGGAGCTGTATCTTAAACACAATTAAAAACTAGGATGAAATGATATTTATAAGACAGTAGAATATTTTTACATGATGCCAAATTAACGTTTCCTTATGCAAACGAGTTTCCATCTTAAATAGTATTGTCATTCTTTGCAGTTCGAATTATAATAAAATATCAGTTTTCTAAAATAAAACTTTGCAATTAATTTCCCTGCTAATCAAATTAGAATTGCTACTTTTATTAAGATTAAAGATTACTAAACAGAGAGGAATATACGGTGCCTTTTTTTTTTCATTGTTTATGCAATTTATTTGAAAAATTAATTGGATACTAACAATTTGTATTCTAATTTACTAGCAACACAGCCTTCTGCAGTCGAAACAATACAAAGTAATATTTTTCCGAGTTGGCAACTTTGTTCGATTTCGTTTTGCTCCGAAACTAGGGCGTAACTTATCCGGAACGCGTTTAAGTTTATTAAATATGAAAAATCTCCCCGCCTTCTAATCCTCTTTTAACTTCGAACACACCTAATTGGAACGAAACCTTCGGCAAGGCACTGTTTGGGAGTTCGCAATTTGGCGACGTCCAAATCCCTTGGTAATTAGGCGTTAGCTGCACCACCTAGAGAATGTAAGCTACAACAGGTAGCGAGCATCGAAAACAAAACTAAAACATCTCGCTAATCCATTCGCCATTTTCCGAGAAGCTTTCCTTTCCACCCAAAACAACAACGGACGACGCCAGACGATATAAAAATCGAAAACGAACATTCGAATGAGCACGCTGAGGCAAAAAGCAACTGCAAACACATCTGCCCCTGGATTAACATCTGCTCTCACACCAATAAGGCACTCAAAACATTAAGAATATAATTCAATTTAACTCCATTTAAATTGATAACATTTCCTTTAATTAAAGCTCTCTCTTACTGCGAGAGGGGGGAGGGAAATAAATAAGCTGTGAAAACTGAAGAGGTATTTTGGAAAACCTGCGAAATGCAGATGCTGCTGCTGCCAGCCTTCCATCTCAAGGATTAAAACTGCGGCGGAGGTTGAACCTGTTTTGTACCTTTCCCCTCTTCTCTCGGCACACAGTTAGGCAATATAATTAACAGGGCGAAAACACTGTTCTTAATTAGGTTATTAACTGCGTGCTTCCAGAATCTTTCTAAACTAGCACGCGGTAATTAAACAACGTGGAAAAGGCGGGCCTAGCCAACAGAGCAGATTAGAAAGATTTTAACCTCCCTGCTTCTGCTCCAGACCCCCTTTTCGCTCGTCATCCCCCCCCCACCCCTCCGAAGAAGGAAAACCCTTTCGGTTCTGGTCCCTTTTGATCAGTTCTATGTTGTGTGTTTACTCTGTGATTTATATACGTTCAGCGTCGTAATTTTAATTTTGGTTGGCGGCAAAAAGAAAATATGTCTTCGTGAGTTTTATTTATTTATTTATTATTACTTTTTTTGTTGTTGTTGTTTGTTTCTGTTGTCGATTTTTCTATCCTTTTTCGTGCCTTATAAGCCGTGTCTTTCATCACATACCATCGATGTGCTGGGTTAATTTGTAAAGATCTTCTTCTAATAATTTCTGTTTGCTGGCTGGCGTTGCTCGTATTGAGTTAATTGAATCGTGAGGTGTTAGTATGTAGCGAGTTTTGCTGAGTGAATTTTCGGAAGGGATTTTTCTTAATTAACTCACCTCCGCTTCTTTTGACATCTTGTTTACTTCAGAATAAAGTGTTCGAAGGTAAATCGAAATAAAAACGGGAGAAATTCCTGTAAATAATCTTTTACTGGAAAAAAAAGATTATTTGTTGTTGTTTTCGACACATTTGGCCAAACTGGTAATTTTTGCTTCATTTTGTCAAACATTTTAACATTTTATCTAATATAAAAATTAATTGATTTTAAAAATTATTAAAATAATTACCATAAGCCTGAAAATACAAACTATTTTCACAAAACAAGTTTAAAAAGTAAATTAGATGCAATACAATTCATAAACACATAAAAACTGTAACAATATATTAATTAGAAAGACTTTTTGAATTTCTCATCAATTGTCATCAAAGTCTTCACCATCTACAACAGTGGTTCTCAAAGAGTGCACCAAGGTGCACTGATTTGCCCTAGAAGATTTCCGGGTTGAAATAAAAAATGCAATTTATTCCTTTACTATGTAAGAAATTTTTCATTCTTAATTTTTAAAAAATGTGATTAAGTTTAAAAATTTGTATGGCATAAGGCAAGTTTTTGGATGATAATTTCTATACCATTTTTAATAAATGATATAATCTTTCGGTTCCGTGTGATGTGATTAATCCTCAGTGTCCTGCAGTGCGGACATCCCGTGAGTAATCCTCTCATGGAGGGTTTGGGTTGCTGCTCTACCTAATCCCGCTAGTGGGGGTAGTGTTACTCGCGTCCGTAGCATATCTTCAAGCTACATGTGCCCTCCGGGTAGTGCTAAATGAGTAACAGCGGCGCAGCCCTTTCTTATGGCATAAAGATTAACTGCCTCTGTATTGCTAGCTGCATTAGAACAACAACAGATTCGTGAAAGGATTCCACTTCTAAGTCAAAATCCCTATACTCAGGTACAAGCAGGATGCGCGAAATCTACTTTCTATCCAGGTCAGAGTCTTTAGGCCAACTAATACACAGAATTAAGAATATATTTCCTTTCGAATACGCGGAATACGAATATGTTTCCTCTCGGGGTGAGACTGTAAACTAAAGGTTTCTGAACAGAAGCGCATGATTTCACGGTGCTTCCTCTCGGGGGAGAGTCTCGAGGCCTACTGACCATTTCTCCTGAACAAAACAGGTGCCAATGTGTAGTAGGAGCACGGTTACTCAGGGAATTTTTGCAGAACTCTTCCATTCTGTAATGAAGAAATACCATTAGATACTGGTGGTGGCTTATTCAACACAGAGCTTACACTAAATAAATTTCATGAAATGTTATTTTGTGTATTTGTAGTGGACATTGGTGAACCAAGTGTTCCTCTTAAGCATGCTACCACCACGATGGACGTTAGGAAACATTGCCTTCCAGGAGGTCTTTTAGAGGGAATTGTCTGAATTTGATGTCATCTGAAAGAAGACCCGGAAACTTCCACCGATCATGATCACTGATGATTACCATCATGATTACCGATGTGAAACTCTGTACACATATTGCTACAATTGTTATTGGGTTTCTTCGTCTTTGAAAGCTGTAACTTCAATGCACATCGCCAGCAAGATTTGAACACGAATCCTCCTTGCAGTTGTCTGATATATTTGGATTATGAATTGGATGTGATGTTACATTATAACTATTTTATTGATTAATGCATTAAATTTAAAAATTCATTTTCAGGTTTTCTGGGTGCGGTATAGACAAAAATATGTTCAGACAAATCATGTTTCAGACAAATATATGTTCAGATATAAAAATTATTTTAGTTCTTTTATTTCATTACTAACCACTAATTTCATTCTAATTCACTAACCTTTGTTGTTTCTTATCCCACTTGGTTGACAGCAACATCTAGACCAAGTACAAGAACCCGTGTCGTCTCATGGAAGGAGAAAAGTGAGGAGGGCAGCTTCTGTTGTGAGGAAGCACCCGTATGTAAAAGTCTGACTTGGCACCGAGTCGCTGCAGAAGGAGGGCAGTGCCTTCCGGGAGGACTTATAAGGGGGCCAATAAGTCCTCCCATTTACTTATCGTAGGGAAGAAAACACCCACCAGGTAGTCCTACTCAAGAGGCAAGATGCTGAACATCACAAACGCCATCGTGTCTCCTGGTTTTTTAAAGCAGTTTCTACAAAACAGCCACCAGCGGTTTGAACCTCCGCCCTGACTCTCACCAGCGGTGCGCGTTGCCTCTGAGCCACGAATCGGGCACAATCATTAATTGAATCAATTAAAATGTGTTTTAATTAAATTATACTGATTTATTAAAAAACAGACTATGTTGATAGTAAGATTAATTGAAATCCGTTAATTATATTATTGCAATGGAATTTTCTACAAATTTTCATGTAATTTTCAACTATATTTTCCTTTACAGCTATTATTCTTTCAGAAAAGAATTGTTAAACTAAACAAATATTAGTACTTACATTCATTTTACAGATTAAAATTTCTTTTGAAACATTGATTACTTTAGTAATCATTTCCAAACTTTAATAAAAAATTAAAATATAGTTAATTTATAAGAATTTTGCAGGAGCACCACCCTTTTTCTTTTAAATCGTTAAACCTTATTTGACATAATTTAGTAAAAAGTAATTATCTTTCACAATTTATCCAAAAAGTTTGAAAGAATTAAAACGTTTTCTTTCGCAATCAATTTGATGATAGTACTCACTTAAAAGAATTACCTTCCATTTGATAATTGTTCAGAAAAAGTCATTAAGATAATTTGAAATCTTAGACCACTGCAGATTTCCATAATGAAACATTTTGAAACTCCCAAAAATGGGAGTTTTATTAAATGTCATCGGTTGTTATACTAAATGTAGAAAAAAAAAATTTTCGATGGGCATTCAATTGTGAAATTGTTACATAGATTGTTTCAGCAAAATTTATAATACACAGGAACTAGCTGCAAAATTTTTAAAAAAGAATAAAACATAGTATTTCTGAAATTTTAAATTCTTTGATTTTTTTTTTTTTTTTTTTTTTTTTAATACATTTGGTTTAAAAAACATCAGTTTTCGTAAAACAGCAGATATAGAATGCATTCGGTTCTTGTTCTCTCTTTTCCTTTTGAATATTTTTTTATTGTATTCCCATTGGAATTATTTTATATGAATTGTCACTTTTTTCCAATTTTGTTTCAAATTTTTCTGATTTTTATATTCACTTTCATACTCCCATAAATACTTATATGTTTTAGTTAATTTATTAATAAGCTAACTATAAATGAGAATTTTATAATAAAATATTCATTAAAAATGACGATTTATTTTGTAGTACTAGTGTTGTGCTACCCCGTGTGGGTCCGAGCTAAAATAGCCCCACTGTAGCCCATTCATGGCGTAAAAGGCGACTAAAATGGGTACACAGTGCCAGGGGGTATAGCCGGGTTGGGTAAAGTCAGACTTCTTCCTTTGTGTGGAATCCACTTTAAACTGTAGGTCCGGTCTGTTCAGCCCTTGTGTGTACAACATGACCGTAGAGCGACAAACCAAACCAATCCAAACCCATGTCTTTGTGCCACAAGGGCAAGGAGAAAAAGAAGCTGCATTTATTTACCCTTTATCATGACTCGTCTGTATGGGACAGACAGGTTCATGGACTTGACCTAGATGTTGCTGTCGACCAAGTAAGATAAGAAACAACAAACAACAGTACGTGTGTTGTACTTGTAGATAGTACAAACATTTAACATTACAAAACCCTCGACTCGTGGTAACTCGTGTTGAACCCCCTTACCCGTAAGTGTGTGGGTGGGCGTTTTAGAGTTTTTTTTTGTTGTTATTTTCTGCAGCTCTGATCAAGGAGTACCTGCAAGACCACAGCCTTTACAAGTGCATGCAGGCACACCTAATATGTCTATACAAGTGTATGCATACCTGGTCTCTGCCTACCTTGTTTCCACATTGACAACGTTAGTAAATTATATATTCAAAAGTCTTATTGTCATACTTATAAAGAATATTGTATATACGTTATTGTTATATAAATTGAATTTTTATATTTTATACATTATTTATTTCCTTTATTAAATAACTAACGTCAAGAACAAAAATATATCTCTTTGGTATTGAACCATTATGATAATATATACATAATATATATATAAGTCATACTAATAATAAACACAAGAATATAAAATTTAAACTCGTGTAAAAAAAATAACTCGCGTAATTGTCATTTTTGCTTGTGCTATTATAATGAAGTAGTGGTAAAATATAGAAGTTTGATGGAGAAACTCTAGACGCTGTCTGGGTTAAAAAAATCTATGAATTAACTAAACAGGGAATTTAATAATCCAGAAAAAAAGAAAGGAAAGAAAAAGACGACGGTCTGAAGGTAAAATAAATTCAGTTTACTGATTTTTAGTTAAGTAATCAAGTATACTTGATTTTTTTCCTTTCTTTCTCTTCTTTACACTTCATTTACTTAAATGAAACTCTGTACTCTTTTAGCAATCAATGTTAAAATTACCTATTTATAAAGATATCTAATTTTACCTGCTTTTTCTGAAAAAAACACTCAACATATAAGTCTTGAAAATATGTGTGTCAAAATTGTTTCGTAAATTAATCTGAGATTAAAATTTAGACGTTATTCAATCTTAGATATTGTTTAAAAAATATTGAAATTATATGTCATCCAAAATCTTTAAGTTTTTTCAAATTTTTAATTAAAAAAATATGTTTCAATAAACTTCTTAAATCATCATACTCGATAATATAATTTATTTAATACTTGATAAAAAAAAATGTAATACTTTGTCTTCTTCTTCATTGGCGTAACAGCCTCATGGTGGACCAAAACCGTCTGCCTATTAGCAGATTTCGAGACAGGAGATGCCTTTTTTTTTAAAAGATAGAGCTGTTAGTCCTACTCCCTGTAGTGTTCTAAATAAATGTATAAAGTTCAAAATGGCACATATTGAGAAAGTAGCATTTAAAAATAATGCAAATGGCTATATAAACTTCTTCACACTTTCGTGAAAAGGCATTATGATCTATTTTCCGTTGGAATAAATAAATAAATGATACATTAAAAGAAAAATGATATATCAGGAAATAAATGGAAACCAAATAAAAAAAAAAAAAAAAAAATTGATTTTTGATTTTTGTAAGTTTAAAAAACAGAAACCGAGTTTCATTAGCAATTATTAATGTTTTACTTAATGTAAATTTATTTACTAGGTTACTTACTCGTAATAAATTTATTACTGGTTTATGATTTAAAACTCTGCTGGAAGTTCTTATTTGAACCAGGTCATTAAATAATAATAATAATTACTGAAATGTATGCATGCATAATTATTAACTTTTGCTATCCTTGACATAAGATAGCATTTATAATTGTTACCTAACACGCTATACTTAGCATATAGCATTTATAATTGTTATCTAACGAACTATACTTTGTTTAAAGGCATTTATAATTGTTATTGAACAAGCTATGCTTATCATAAGATGTTACTTATAGTTGTTATCTAACAAGTTATATTTAGCATAAATAACATTTATAATTGTTATATAATAAGTTATACTTAACATTTATAATTGTTATCTTACAAACTATACTTAGAATAAGATATTTATAATTCGGTGCTATATTTAGCATAAGATGTTTATAATTCGGTGCTATATTTAGCATAAGATGTTTATAATTCGGTGCTATACTTAGTACGAGATACTAAAACAATCTATACTTAGCGTAAAATACTAAAACAAGCAATACTTATCATTTATAATTGTTATCTAAAAAGCTATATTAAGCATAATATAACATTTATAATTGTTAGCTAACAAGTTATAATTAGCACATATTTATATTTCGATGCTATACTTAGCATAAGATACTAAAACAAACTTTACTTAGCATAAAGTAGCATTTATAATAGTTATTTAACAAGCTGTGCTTAGCATAAGATAGCATTTATAATTGTTGTCTAAAAAACTATCCTTCAGCATGCATGCATGCACGATAGGTACCCTGACTATATTACCTCGAATCCTACCTGAAAAAAAAAAAAAAGCTCACTTCACCAACTTCTACATTGTCCCGACAGATGCAGACTGAAAGTGCGCGAACGAACCAAACCTCTAATGACAACAACAAGAGATCTCATTGAAAAATCTGAATCTGCAACACAACAGCGCGCTAACTAAGGTGGGTTTTCCTCATCACGGCTGCATTCATAACCCACAATAACCAATAATGATTTAAACGAAGTGCAGGAATATATAACCTTTTCTCCCTTCTTCGTGCAAAATTTTTCAGCTCTTGTGCTACTAGCAGGTTTCAGGGAGAGATTGAATCCTTTTGTGCAGCGTCGTTAGGAAGCATTTTTCCGAAATATTGTTCGATTTAATTCCAATTCTGGTATTTCTTCTCGTCGCCATTGTCGGCACCAGCAGCATTGTGCGGAATAAATCTCGCCATAACAAGGGCAGATGGTTCGAAATTTATGTTTTCCAAGACATGTGGGAAAAAAAGAGGCTGTGATAGATTCTTTAAGGCAGATGTTCCGGAATTTGCAGTCATTCGTTCGCAATCAAGTTTTTATTATTTTAAGACATGTTTTTCTTTAAAACCAAAAAATAAGTAGTGATTGGTGAGATAATACGTTTATTTGGTTATTTAATTGTGGCAACGGTAAGTAAAAGGGCTACTTTACATTGTTAAAATCATATAAATTCAGGTTGACATTAAAATTATTAAAATTATTAGAATATAAGTTAATCATGGCTTGTTTCCTATTCAGGCAAATGTTTTTTTTTTTTTTTCTGTATGCGAGATCTCATTAAAAGGGTTGGTATAAAATGACAAAAAAATGTACAATTTATTATGTACAAACAAATGTACAAAACTTTACAAATGTATACTTTATAAATCATCAAATTATTATTTAATCATTTAATTTTGATCAAATGTAAAATAAAAAATACAGTAAAAATAAAGCTATTAAAAATTATCTTTACTTAAATTCCACAGTTTAATAATAATAATTACATTAATGTTAACTCTATTAATAATAATAATTCCATTAATATTAATTCCACTAATAATGATAATAATAATATAATAATAATAATAATAATAATTCCACTAATATTAATTCCACTAATAATAATAATTTCATTATTATTCCGCTGTTAATAATAATTCCACTGTTTAATGTAAACAGATATTTTCATCTAATTTCAAATTATTGTTTATTTAAAATATTTATGTAGTACTAAAAAATAAAAAGTCAAATAAATACTGCATTTATTTTTATTTAATTTGGCAATTTTAACAGTAAAAATATGAAGAATATATTTTGCTTCTATTTAGTATTAATATATTCTCTTATATTTGGTTATAATTTGCTTTGAAGTTTCTAACTAAAGATAATTATTTTATATGATATTAGAAACTTTCAATAAATTTTATTTTAACACTTATAGTTTCCACATACGAAAGGAGCACTTACAATATAAATTTTTATACGAAGAAGAAATAGATGTTCTGTGAATGATTCTTTTCTATAAAGATAAAATCATCAACAAAAGAATAATCGAATATTAGTTTTCTTTATTAGGATTTTTTATAATTATTGATATTTTTAAATGTATAAAACCTAAAACTTTTAGTTGAATATTCAAATTTGATAATACATTCACATATTGATAATTCTAAAAATTATTAAATTTTTCTAAATGTTTTCAATTTTATCAAGTGTACTATACTATAAATAATAAAACTATGCTTTACAAAAAACTAAATTATTTGCTATTAGAAACTAAAATATAAATGCATAAGCAAGAAGGAAAAAAAATTGTTTCTGCATTAGATTCGTCATTTAGTCAAAATGATTTCATGCAAAATTTTTATTAAACATTTTTATTTTATAACATTTTAACATTTGATCGTATATTTTTTTAATTGTATTAAACTGTGCCACTTATTTTGAATATTTATATCTACTCGTTATTAGATGGAGAAACTCAGAATATTATTTAATATATGAAAAATTTGAGCGGATTAAGAAATTAATAAAATGTTAACAATATGATAAATTTTACTCACATTTAGTGTAAACTTAGAATTCTAGACATTTTTCTTTTTGTTTCAAATAACGTTTCCAATTTCCAGAAATATTTTCAATTTTAGGATGAATAAAATTTTAAGAAAATTGAAAAAACGAAATTAAATTGAACCGAATTGAAATTAAAATTAATCTATTTTTTTTTTTTCGTACATTTTTTCAAAGTAGAAAAAAATTAATAAAAACAAGTGGAACAGGAGAAACCTGATTTGAAACCAATGAGGATAGAATTTTAGTGCTTAAAATAATCGATAACATTCTACAGAAAAAAAAATTATGCATCCATTTATTTGAAAATGGAAGTATATTTTAATATACTGACAGTGGAAAAAAAAGATGCTTTCAATTCAAACAAAAAAGAGTAGAAGTCTATTGTCGTATAGCAGAGAAGAATTCTTTTGTTGTAATATTTCATGATAACCACCAGCAAATTGAAATTCATATTATACTGCTAGCTACATTGTCAATATTCCCAGAATCTAAATAATATGAAAAAATGAATATAAAAGGATTTTAAAATCTGTAGCTTCTTTTTTTTATAATCTAGTTTTATATTGTATATTATATCAAAATAAGCTGAAGTATTCTAAATTTATTTAAAAAAAGGCAAAATCTTATATATTAAAACCATCGGCTAGTGATTCAGTGGTAGCATGTGCAGCTAAATGATAGAGGATTCAGATTGAAATCTATATTACTGCGTCCGGTGTTTTTTTACGTTTGGATCCAAGGCTTTCTATCAGTAAAATTGTGTCCAGATTCGACACCGAATGGATTCA
This sequence comes from Caerostris darwini, assembly GCA_021605075.1. Taxonomy (NCBI): domain Eukaryota; kingdom Metazoa; phylum Arthropoda; class Arachnida; order Araneae; family Araneidae; genus Caerostris; species Caerostris darwini. Next base: position 665,293 of record BPLQ01013804.1, read on the forward strand.
GTGACATGTAAACAGCCTCTTATCTCAAGTGTTCACTTCGTGAGTCGCTGCGTTCGTAAAGTCGTAAAAAGTTGTTCTGCCTGATGTCGGTTTTGCATTCCGCTACAAAGAATTTTCGGTTTATTAAATATCAACCAATTGCTTATTCATAGCACGAGATAAATAGATTTATTTTTCAAAACATTATCTCAAGTCTCGATGTAGTTCTTAATAGTTAAGTATATTCATTTACCCTTTATTTTGAGATGTAAAATGCGTATTTCTTTGGGTCTTATGAATTACATAAAGAGTAAAAAAAGATCCCCCAAAATTTAACCATAGAACTTGCCAATTGGGAGAGCTAAGTTTGAATTCAATGATTGAATCTAACGGACAATTCCAGTGTTTAAGTAAGATGATGTCGGTCTCAATCGCCAAAAACAATTGATATTTTTTAACTATCAACTTTAAAATAGTGTATCTCAGTTTAGAATCTAGAATGAATTAGAATCTATGCATCTTTGCCCACAAGAAACAAGTCTACTAGTATTTATTCCAGCAATATAAAATACTGGAGTTTTAGAACCAATGAATTCTTCAAAGGGCTTTTGAGCTACTGCTCAGTTGTTGAAGACCATATTTTGCAGGAAGTTGCCGAGATGATTGAAAAAATGGTAGTCAACCGGTGAGAGGTCCAGTGGGTAACCTGGGTGAGGTAGAATTTCATATCCCAGTTTATTCAATTTCTGTGTAGTCATTTGTGTGACATGCGGTCTGGTATTGTCATGCATTGGTCTCTTTGGACTGGATGCTGGGCATAAATGTTACAGTTTTTGGTGCGTTTTATCGATTTCCTGCAATACTTCCCTGATTTGAGGGTTTCAAGGGGTTTCAGGGAGATTCAAGAAGTTGCAATGAATGATCCCACTCTCCGGCAACTCTTTGCAAATGTCGAACAACTGTTGAATGGTCAATGTTTGCAACCTCATGAGTTGTTTTGCGTGTATCCGCTTCAATAATGGCAATCAGTAGGCAATTTTCAATCGCAGAAGGACGTCCTTAACCTTCTCCATCTTCAAGGCTCTCATCTCCATTGCGACTTTTGTGTAATCCACATTGAGCTGTACGTTCGCTGATGGTCCCCTGGCCAAATGCTTGATTGAAATTGCGAGTAGTTTCTGTCCCATTTTGAACTCATACAATAAAATCCCTCAAATTTGCTTTCTTTACATTATTATTTTGGCAACCTAAAATATACAAAACCACTGACAACAAATCTATTAGCCAAACACAATACAGCGAAATTCGCTCCTCAAAATGATATAAATGAATAAAACTTTATTCCAAAATAAGCCTCAAAGCTTGAAATAAGAAAAACCACAAGTATTTTGGCACCAACCCGATATTTTAAATCTGCAGTAGGAAAATCACTTCATCTGGTTTGAGCTAGTCAGCAAGGATTTGGTTTGTCGCTCTACGGTCATTTTTGCGCGCAATTTAGGCTAATTAGACCGGGACCCACAATTTAACGTGAATTCCGAACTACTAATAAACATCCGTGCCACGGCCACGATTCGAACCTGAAATCCATGGTACCAAATGTCAGAGCGCTAGCCAACTGGCCAATGAGCCGCTAGCGTAGAAGAGGGCAATGGATCATATATACTGTATATATGAGATATAATCACTGCTCTCAAAAGACAAGAAGACTTTGCTGAAGTTATAACTATCATGCTATATGGTGGGTGTTTACCCGTTTTTTTCTAATATAACACTCAACTGTGAGACAATTATCTCTAAAAAACCTCACTTTCCCTTCAAATTTGTCAAAGAACACTTTTTGTTTATTATGGGAAACATGAGCTCTCTGATTCGCAAAACACCAAACTATAGTTGGATTTAATTCTTATAAGACATATATGAATTATTTATGTAAATTATATTTGAATTTTAAAGATGCCTTCAAAGAAATAATATTTTACTTTCGTAATATTCTTCTAAACACAATTAGCATAAACGTTGACACCCATTCAAGTAAGGTAAAGCAGTCCCGGCAAAGTAAGGAAAATTACACGAATAGAACTGATGTCTTCAAAGAAACAAATAGCTTGAGGTTTTGTTTCTTGGCGGCCAAACTTTGAGCTAAACACACTGAATACAAAGCGGCGTGGCTCTATAATTCTTGAAAATAAATTATAAAAGTTAAAATGAGAATTCAAGACAAAATTTTTTTTTGCAAAACCTTCTATTGCTCTCACTTTTAAAGCGAGAATTCTGCAGCAAAGTTCTTTTCAAAAATTTTAAAGATTCCTATGCACGTAAAAATTTCCCAACTGCAAGAAAGAAAAAGCATTTCAATTTCTTCGCCTTCAAATACGCTACACTTAAATGATTCTTTTTATTCGTGCTGCCAACTTATTTTTACTTCTTATTTATTCTAAAACGTTATTTATACGCATTTTTTTTTTCCCCCGCCAAAACCTGCTTCAAAGCTCTAATCAGGAAGAATTCTCCGAAGACACGACAAAAATTGCAAGTTTCAATTCTTTAAAAGCGCTATATCACCTGTAAAATGAGTCACTAATTAGTACTAGTTGCCGTGCTGCCTCCGTACTATGCAATTAGCGGTGGAAATCCAAGTGGTTTTTTTTATGTATATATATCCCAGGAAAATCCAGGGTCGCTCAAAGTCCTATTATTTAAATTCTCCGCTGTTGAAGAAGTGGAAAGCCTCCATTCATAATTAGCAAAACAAGGCATTCTGGCTTGAGTAAAAACAACATAAAATTGTGCCGAGTACCTGTTGTGTGAAAACTTTGGCTTGTGTTGATTTTTGTTGGCGTATTATTTTTGTTGGCGAGCGAGATTTAAATTAGTGTTTTAGGCGTGTTGAAAAGAGGGTCGCTCTTGGTTTCCTATGGGAAAGAATACCTTGCACTAGAATTTTACCTGCTTAGAAAGAAGAAGACAGTAAAGAAAAAAAATGCGTGGTTGTAAAAATTATATTGCTTTTACGCTCGCTCTCTTGATGAAAAGTATAAGATGGTGTCCTGTCTGTAACAGCAGATTGTTTCTTTGAAGGTTTTTCTTTTACTTCTTTTAATTTCTTTTTTGTCAAAGAGGTGTTTCAATAATGGTAGTTTTCCCTCCATTTTAATTTTCATTAAGTTAGTTTGTACTGCGTTTTGGATGTACGAGTTGAAATTTCTGGAATTTTAATATTGTTCGCGGATTTTTTATTTAGAATAATTTTTAAAAGGAGTGAGAACTAAATGAGATTATATAACCTTTATGTTGCCATGGTAATTTTATAAGCAGACTGTAAAGAATGAGAAGTTTAAATCTATTACGTTAAGTTTCAATTACAGTTAAGTAACACGAAATTAACTTTTTAGTAATAGCTGACGTCTTATAATATAATATAATATATATATATATATATATGAGCCTGAATGGCCGAACTTAACTTATATACACATATATATATATACTTGTATACAAGTTATATGTATGTATAATGATATTTATATATTTGTTTATCTACTTCTTATGGTTGAAAGTGAATTCCGAACCCATACAAACTTCCATGGCACCGACAAGACTCGAACCCGAAATCTGTGGCACTGAGGAGCTGAGAGATAGAAAATTATATATATTGCTCTAATTTAACTTAATATATAATATTCTAATTTACGGAAAAGAGAGGAACAAAAAATTACATAACATGTATTTTCAGTGAAGATCTTACTCTTAAATAATACTAAAAAATCAATAAAAAACTATTCACATCAGAGACATTAAAATACATTGTAATTATAAAGCAATAAGATAAGTTTAGTAAATTATCCTTGCGCTAACGGTTTAGGTTTAACATCTTGGCATTCAGCTTATAAATTTGCCATCAACTATTTAGTAAAGGGTTTCGTTAAAGCAGATCACAATAGGGGATTTCGTTTGTCGCTTTACGCTCATTTTTTTGTTCACTTTGGGCTGATTAGGCCAGGACCTACAACATAACGTGGATTCCTAACCAATTCAAAACATCCATGTCGAGCCTGTGGTACCAAAGCCCAGAGATCTAACCAATTCGCCATCAGGCAGCCACAGTAGAGGAAGATGCATTTTTGAACTTTCTAAAAGGCAGTTAATCGAAATTCGTACGTAAACAAAGCAAAATCTGAATATTATGAAGCCTATTGCCCTTTTACATTAAATGAGTAACTAACATTAAATGATTAAATACTAATTAATGAGGTTAGAATTAGAGACTTTTTCCCATAGAATGTGGCCCAGTTTCTGGGAACCTCTAAATTGAAAAATAATCTGGTTTGCGGCCCATTGTAAACTAAAGTGGAAGAAGGCAATGGACCATATATGCTGCCTATTCGTGATACAATCACTGTTTTCAAAAGACAAGAAGATTGGTGGAAGATGGAACTATCATGCTATTTGGCGGGCGTTTACCCGTGTTTCTCTAATATAACACTTAAATGTGAGACAATTATCTCTGTAAAACCCCACCTTCCCTTCTCGTTTGTCAAAGAACACTTGTGCTTTATTATGAGAAACATGAGCTTCCTGATATAAAAGAACACCAAGCCAGAGTTGGACTTAATTTTGAGAAGTTATATATGAATTATTTATATTAATGATACTTGAATTTTAAGGAAGCTCTTAAAGAAATATTATTTTACTTTCGTAAGATTCTACTAAACACAATTAACATAAAGGTTGACACCCATTCAAGTAAGGTAAAGCAGTTCTGTCAAAGTAAGAAAAATTACACGAATAGAACTGATGTCTTCAAACAAACAAATAACTTGAGGTTTTGTTTCTTGGCGGCAAAACTTTGAACTAAAAGCACTGAATACAAAGCGGCGTGGCACTATAATTCTCGAAAATAAATTATAAAAATTAAAATGAGAATTCGCGGGAAAATTTTTTTTTTGCAAAACCTTCTATTGCTCTTACTTTTAAAGCGAGAATTCTGCAGCAAAGTTCTTTTCAAAAATTTTAAAGATTCCTATGCACGTAAAAATTTCCCAACTGCAAGAAAGAAAAAGCATTTCAATTTCTTCGCCTTCAAATACGCTACACTTAAATGAGTCTTTTTATTCGGGCTGCCAACTTATTTTTACTTATTATTTATTCTAAAACGTTATTTATACGCAGGTTTTTTTCCCCCCGCCAAAACCTGCTTCAAAGCTCTAATCAGGAAGAATTCTCCGAAGACGCGACAAAAATTGCAAGTTTCAATTCTTTAAAAGCGCTATATCACCTGTAAAATGAGCCACTAATTAGTACTAGTTGCCGTGCTGCCTCCGTACTATGCAATTAGCGGTGGAAATCCAGGTGGGTTTTTTTTTTCTATATCCCAGGAAAACCCAGGGTCGCTCAAAGTCCTATTATTTAAATTCTCAGCTGTTGAAGAAGTGGAAAGCCTCCATTCATAATTAGCAAAACAAGGCATTCTGGCTCGAGTAAAAACAACATAAAATTGTGCCGAGTACCTGTTGTGTGAAAACTTTGGCTTGTGTTGATTTTTGTTGGCGAGAGAGATTTAAATTAGTGTTTTAGGCTTGTTGAAAAGAGGGTCGCTTTTGGTTTCCTATGGGAAAGAATACCTTGCACTAGAATTTTACCTGCTTAGAAAGAAGAAGACAGTGAAGAAAAAAAAATGCGTGGTTGTAAAAATTATATTGCTTTTAAGCTCGCTCTCTTGATGAAAAGTATAAGATGGTGTCCTGTCTGTAACAGCAAATTGTTTCTTTGAAGGTTTTTCTTTTACTTCTTTTCTTTCTTTTTTGTCAAAGGGGTGTTTTAATAATGGTAGTTTTCCCTCCATTTTAATTTTCATTAAGTTAGTTTATACTGCGTTTTGGATGTACGAGTTGAAATTTGTTTATTTCAAGAATTTTAATATTGTTCGCGTTTTTTTTTTATTTAGAATAATTTTAAAAAGGAGTGAGAACTAAATGAGATTGTATAAACTTTGCGTTGCCATGGTAATTGAGCGACCAGACTGTGAAAAATTAAAAGATTAAATGTATTACATAAGTTACAATTATAATTAAGTAACATGAAATTGACTTTTTAGTATTAGCTGATGTACTAAACTATATATATATATATATATATAGTTTAGAACATCAGCTAATACCTTCGTATTAGCTGATGTTCTTTAATATTAATTATATATATATACCTATAAATATTAATATTAAATTAAATTAATATTTTCTAGTGCTCAGTGCCACAGGTTTCATGTTCCAGTCTCGGCGGCGCCATGGTTGTTTTTAGTTGTTCGGAATTCACTTTAAAACAAATATACAAATATAATTATACATACGTATGACTACATACAGAGACACGCATATATATATATATGCGTGCATGTGTATATAAATATTTATATATGCATTTAACATACGTTTACGTATAAGTAATATAAATGGGGCCTGACAGCCGAGTGAGTAGAGCGCTGGATTTTGGTATATTTGTATATCGTAAATATTAATATATCATTTTGGTATATCGGTACATTTGTATATCGTATGTATTGATATATCATTTTGCTATATCGATACATTTGTACATCGTATATCGTTTAGTATATTGTACTGGTATATGTATATCATATATATTGGCATATCGGGTTTATATATCGTATATCGTATATCGTATATCGTTTAGTATATCGTATATCGTATATCGTTTAGTATATCGTACTGGTATATGTATATCGTATATATTGGTATATCAGGTTTGTATATCGTACATGTATTTGTATATCGTTTTGGTTTTTCGGTAAACTTCATATTTGTTTATCGCACTTATTGACGTATCATTTTGGTATATCAGTAAACCCTCATATTGTATATGAGGTTTTCATCGGTAGGCCTCATATTCCCTTCAAGTATTAACGGAGCAATATTTGTTGCTTGTCTTACCGTCTCGCCTAATGAAGTTGTGCTCTTTAAGTAAAAGATTCCCGAATCGCAGCTCTGGGCCGTTCACAGACAGAGCTCGAAAAGGGAGCGATTTTCGCGTTCAGTCAACCCCTCGAGGTGAGCGAGTCTAAACACTTTCTGCTATTGTGTCGATTTTAATTAAACTTCTGCCGGCGTTCAATTGAATTATTTCTGATTAATTTCTTCACCTCGTTATGGAAATGAAGACAGTTCTTTGTGAGGCATTAAAACAAAATTGATTGTTTACCCATATTTCGCTGAGACAGAGAGAGAGATTTGATTGGGTTTGTTTGATCTGGCTGTTATTACGATTTCGATTTCTGTTGATGTATGGAAAGTGAAATTTTCCGTCAAAAATGAATTAATTTATTTTTGTGCTTTCGGAATGGAGAAAGAAGAGTTGAATTGTTGCGTTCATTTTATTGTTTCCCGAAAATGTTGAACGGAAAAGTAATTTTAATCTTTCAATAGAGAGATTCGAAAACGTTTAATAGTTTATTGATTTTTACCAGAAAAATAATTAATTTATTACGTAAAATGGAATATTTTGTTTAAGAATATAATGATTCTTTAGTTTTTATTTTTTTTATTTTTATTTTTTTTTTTTTTTTTTTTGAATGCTTTATTTTTTAAAATATTTTGCGTGTACTTTAAAATAACAAATTTTTTGTTCTTATTTAATTAAATAAAAATAATTTTTATAAGAAAATAACGCTTTCTATCTATATATTTAATTTATTAAAAGCTGAATATCTTTTCCTTTTTAGGATTTTGTTGAAGAGATAAGGTTAAAAGGTAAAGTGAGACGTTGTTTAATATAATAATAAATTTATAATTTTTTCGCTGTTTGTGAACGACTTCATATATATATATATATATATATATATATATATATATATATATATATATATATATATATATATATATATATATATATATAAATATATATATATGTATATTGTTGCGTTACATATATATATATATGATGCCCTCATCTGTAGGTCTCATATGCCTCATATCGGTAGGTCTCATATTTGTATATAGTACTTACTGGTATATCATTTTGATATATTGGTAGACATCATATTTGTACATCGTAGATATTAATACATCAATTTGTTAAATCAGTCATTGATTGATTTGTTAAATCCTCATCATACCCTCATTGATTTAGTCAATAAATTCAGTAGGCTGTTTTGAAGCTTTGTAAACGACAAAGCATTTATTCTTTAAAAACGATTTCTAGTGTTTCAAGAAGCGGTAATAATTAGGGAATAAGTTTGGTGAATAGGGTAGACGAGAACCTCAAATTTCAGTTTATTTAGTTTTTGGATTGTAACTTATGATAAGGGAGATATTACATAACCATAAAGAAGAATAACGTCTTTTACATTTACCTACGCTGGTTCTGATGACAATTTCTGATGAATAATATCAATTGTTGACAGTAATATTGTGCATTAATTTTTTGACTTATTTCGAGAAAGTTCTAATGAATAAATCCCCTTTAATTCCGCCAATTTTCACCATTGTCTTTTTTGGATATAAGCTTGGTTTGAGTCTGTGCTTATGCATCCAGCCACTATGTCGCCGTCCACCCTTTGCAACGATTATCATACAATATTCACTTTTGGTTCACTGTATTGCAGAAAGTCCTTCATAAATAATTTTCATTCATTTCTTTAAGTTTATCTGGCGCCATATATTGGTAGATATATGTAACTTAAATCGGAAAAAAACTAAAATTAATTCATTAAATTCAATTACTGAATTAATATTTGAAAAAACTGTATTAACATCCAGTGTCATGCACTACAAGTTCAAAAAAAATGTACTTGAACTGGAGTGGATGAATAAAAGTATTTTATGAACGATTGAAAATTTGAACAAGATATATATAGGGAGAGTGTGAGCTAATAGAAGAAATTGAAAAAGGATACAGTCCGAAAAAGAACAATTCTTTTGACCAATATCCAATGATGTGAAAATCTGCAAGCGTTGCAATTTCTACCAGTCTGACAATTCGCGTGGAATTCATTTGTCAAGTTTTCTCAACTTTTTAAATGATGTAAGACATCTTCAAAGCTGTCGCTATGTCTACTCTATCAACAGCAAGTTCTCAACAGCGAGATCAACAACAAGTTCTCTAACAGTTAATGTAGGTTAGCTTCAACTTTTGTCTTCTGAATATTGTTACAAAGGGTGCTTTCAGGTCTTCCAAGGGGTACGTTTTATTATCTTCTGATTTAAACTTCTCAAAACATTTCACTATGGAAACATTGGCTGTATCATTCCAAAATGTACTATTAATGTTTCATGTTGCTTGGGTAGGAGAATTCCCAAGTTTATATTCATACAGAAAAATTATTCAGATTTTGTGGTATTCAATATCTATATTTGTTTAAGATTTCTTAAAAATTTCCGATGCCTATATTGAATAAAATACATCATAAGATATAGCACAGAACAATAAATACAATAATATATATCCTTCTTCTCCATTGACGCAACAGCCCCATGCTGGGCTAAGGCCATCTGCTTAATGTCAGAGTTCAAGATAGGAGGCGTTTTCTTTTTACAGGGTAAGGCTACTAGCAAAGCTCTGTAGTAAAATTAGACCGGAACCTACAGTTTAAAGGGGATTCCGAAAATCCCTACAAATATCCATGGCACCGTCGTAACTTATACATGTTGTTGCTGTTTCTTATCCCACTTAGTAAAATGCAACATCTAGACCGAGTCCAAGAACCCATGTGGTCTCATGGAAAGAGAGGGGGCAGCTTCTGTTGTAATTTAGCACCCCTAGGTAGAAATCTGACTTGCCCCGTGACGCTGACTTATTACGGGGTAGGGTTGACAGCCCTACGCCCAATACTCGTCACATTATACAGGAACCTATGGCTCAAAGTGGATTCCGAACAACTGCAAACATCCATGGCACCGCCGAGATTGAAACCCATTTGAATATGTATATATACCTAAGGTTGAGAATAGAAACTATCTACGGTTTAAAGTAGAATTCCGATCACTATAAACTTCCATGGCACAGCCTGTATTCGAACACGAAACCTGTGCCACTGAGCGCCAGAGCGATAGAAATTGTATATAATACTCTAACTTATCTCAATATGTATATATTTATATTATACATGGTACGACGTCAGGCAATATTAAAAAGTTCAATTAAGGAGACTTAACTATAATTGTAACTTACGTAAACTTCTCATTCTTCAATTTTTCACAATATGGTTGTCCAATTAACATGGCAACGCAAAGGTTATATAATCTCATTTAGCTCGCACATCTTTTTAAAATTACTCTAAATAAAAAATTCGTGAACAATATTAAAATTACTGAAATAAACAAATTTCAACTCGCACATCCAAAACGCAGTGCAACTAACTTAATGAAAATAAAGTGGAGGAAAACTAACCATTATTAAAACACCTCTTTGACAAAAAAAAAGAGGAGAAGCAAAAGAAAAACCTTCAAAGAAACAATCTGCTTTTACAGACAGGACACCATCTTATACTTTTCATCAAGAGAGAGAGAGCGTAAAAGCAATATAATTTTTACAACCACACATTTTTTTTTCTTTACTGTCTTCTTCTTTCTAAGCAGGTAAAATTCTAGTGCAAGGTATTCTTTCCCATAGGAAACCAAGAGCGACCCTCTTTTCAACAAGCCTAAAACACTAATTTAAATCTCGCTCGCCAAGAAAAGTAATACGCCAACAAAAATCAACACGAGCCAAAAGTTTTCACACAACAGGTACTCGGCACAATTTTATGTTGTTTTTACTCGAGCCAGAATGCCTTGTTTTGCTAATTATGAATGGAGGCTTTCCATTTCTTCAACAGCGGAGAATTTAAATAATAGGACTTTGAGCGACCCTGGGTTTTCCTGGGATATAGAAAAAAAAACCACCTGGATTTCCACCGCTAATTGCATACTACGGAGGCAGCACGGCAGCTAGTACTAATTAGTGACTCATTTTACAAGTGATATAGCGCTTTTAAAGAATTGAAACTTGCAATTTTTGTCGCGTCTTCGGAGAATTCTACCTGATTAGAGCTTTGAAGCAGGTTTTGGCGGGGAAAAAAAAAACATGCGTATAAATAACGTTTTAGAATAAATAATAAGTAAAAATAAGTTGGCAACACGAATAAAAAGAACCATTTAAGTGTAGCGTATTTGAAGGCGAAGAAATTGGAATGCTTTTTATTTCTTGCAGCTGGAAATTTTACGTGCAAAGGAATCTTTAAAATTTTTGAAAAGAACTTTTAGAGAATTCTCGCTTTAAAAGTGAGAGCAATAGAAGGTTTTTCAATTTTTTTCTCATGAATTCTCATTTTCACTTTTATAATTTATTTTCGCGAATTATAGTGCCACACCGCTTTGTATTCAGTGCTTTTAGTTCAAAGTTTTGCCGCCAAGAAGCAAAACCTCAAGTTATTTGTTTGTTTGAAAACATCATTTCTATTCGTGTAATTTTCCTTACTTAAACTGTGTTACCTTACTTGAATGGGTGTCAACATTTATGTTAATTGTGCTTTGAAGAATCTTACGAGAAGTAAACTATTATTTCTTTAAAATCATTCTCAAAATTAAAATATAATTAACATAAATAATTAATATAATAAATTTGTGGAATACTAAAGAAATCTTATATTCGTAAACCAAAAAAAAAAAATTCTAATTTAAGTATTAAAATAATTATTTTTATGGCCAAAAAACTATAACATATTAAACATTTTCCAATCTCTTTATTGAGAGATTAAAATCGCTTTTCCGTTCAACAGTTTCGGGAAACAACAAAACACACGCAACAATTAAACTCTTCTTTCTCCATTCCGACTCCACAACAATAAATTAATTCATTTTGGACGGAAAATTTCAATTTCCATACGTTAACAAAAATCGAAATCGCAATAACAGCCAGATCAAACAAGCCCAATCAAATCTCTCTCTCTGTCTAAACGAAATATGGTTAAACAATCCATTTTGTTTTAATGTCACACAAAGAAGTGCCTTCATTTCCATTACAAGGTGAAGAAATTAATCAGAAATATTTCTATTTGACGTAGGCAGAAGTTTAATTAAAATGGACACAATAACAGAAAGTGTTTAGACTCGCTCACCTCGAGGGACTGACTAGACGCGAAAATCGCTCCCTTTTTCGAGCTCTGTCTGTGCCCGGCCCAGAGACGCGACTCGGGAAGCTTTTATTAAAGAGCATAACTTCATTAGGCGAGGCGATAAGACAAACAACAAATATTGTTCCATTGATTCTTGAATGGCCTAATATGAAGAAATCCGATGAAAACCTCATATTCAATATTAGGGTATACTGATATACCGCATTGATACATCAATAAGTGCTATATACAAAAATGAGGCTTACCTATATACCAAAATGGTATACTAATATTCATAATGTACAAATAAGAGACCTACCGATAATCTAAAATGATGTACCAATATATACGAACGATATAAAAATGTACCGATGTACCAAAATGATATACCAATATGTACGTTATACAAATGTATCGATACACCAAAATGATATACCAACATGTACGATATACAAATGTACCAATGTACTAAAATGATATATAAATATGAGGCCTACCGATATGAGAAATATGAGACCTGCAGATGAGGGCGTTATATATATATATATATATGGGACCTTCCTAAAACAAGGAAAAAATAATACTAAATTCATCGTTATATTAAACTACATCTCGCGTATCTTAATATATAAAAAATTAAATATATATTCATAGAAAGGGCCGATTTACTTACAAAAATTATATTTAATTAAAAAAGAACTAACTAAAATTTATTGATATTTTAAAATACACATAAAACTTTAAAAAAAATAATGCATTCAGAAGGAAAAAAAATATACCTGTTAGTCCAGAGAAATGCTAAAGGACCATTATATTCTTCTGTTATTACAAAAACATCCAGTCTCACGTATTAAATTAATTATTTTTATGGCCTAAAATCAATAACTTATTAAACATTTTCCAATCTCTCTATTGTAAGATTAAAATCACTTGTCCGTTGAACATTTTCGGGAAACAATAAAACACACGCAACAATCTTCTTTCTCCATTCCGACTCCACAAAAATAAATGAATTCACTTTCGTTGGAAAATTTCAATTTCCATACATCAACAAAAATCGAAATCGTAATAACAGCCAGATCAAACAAACCCAATCAAATCTCTCTCTGGCTGTCTGAAACGAAATATGTGTAAACAATCAATTTTGTTTTAATGCTTCGCGCGTCACAAAGAACCGTCTTCATTTCCATAAGAAGGTGAAGAAATTAATCGGAAATAATTCAATTGAACGCCGTCAGAAGTTTAATTAAAATCGACACACTAACAGAAAGTGTTTAGACTCGCTCACCTCGAGGGATCGACTGAACGCGAAAATCGCTCCCTTTTTCGAGTTCTGTCTGAGCCCGGCCCAGAGCTGCGATTCGGGAATCTTTTTTTAAAGACAACAAGAATTGTTCCGTGGATCTTTGAATGGAGTATGAGGCCTACCGATGAAAACTTCATATTCAATATGAGGTTATGCTGACATACCAAAATGATATATCAATAAGTACGTTATACAAATATGAGGCTTACCGATGTACCAAAATGATATACTATTATGTACAACATACAAATCTACTGATATGCCAAAATTATATGCAACTAAGTGGCTACTGATGAACCAAAACGATGTACAAATATGTACGAAATATAAATCCAATATGCCAAATGATATACCAATATGTACGAAACACAAATGTACCGATATACCAAATGGATGTACCAATGTGTGCTATATACAAATGTACCGATATACCAAATGGATGTACCAATGTGTGCTATATACAAATGTACCGATATATAAAAATAATATACAAATATGAGGCCAACCGATATCAGGAATATGAGACCTACAGATGAGAGCGTCATATATATATATGAGGCATTTCTAAGACAATGAAAAAATCATAAATTTCTTATTATATTAAAGCACATCTCACCTTATCTTTTTAAAAATAAGAGGAAATCTAAAGATAAGTCTGAGAAAATCCTAACAAATGAAAGATATTCAGAAGTTAAAATATTAAATAAATAACGAATAGAAAATGCATTATTTTTTATAAAAATTATTTTTATTTAATTAAGTGAGAACTAACAGTTTGTTATTTAAAATACACGTAAAATATTAAAAAAAATACATTCATAAAGAAAAAACATAGACTTAATAGTCTTCTGAAATGCAAAAGAACCATTATATTCTTAAACAACATCCAGTCTTACGTATTAAATTAATTATTTTTATGGCCAAAAATCAATAACTTATTAAACATTTTCCAATCTCTCTATTGAAAGATTAAAATCACTTTTCCGTTCAACATTTTCGGGAAACAATAAAACACACGCAACAATCTTCTTTCTCCATTCCGACACCACAAAAATAAATTAATTCATTTTCGACGGAGAATTTCAATTTCCATACAGCAACAAAATCGAAATCGTAATAACAGCCAGATCAAACAAACCCAATCAAATCTCTCTGTCTGAAACGAAATATGGGTAAACAATCAATTTTGTTTTAATGCCTCACAAAGAACCGTCTTCATTTCCATGACAAGGTGAAGAAATAAATCAGAAATAATTCAATTTGACGCCGGCAGAAGTTTAATTAAAATCGACGCAATAACAGAAAGTGTTTAGACTCGCTCACCTCGAGGGATTTGACTAGACGCGAAAATCGCCCTCTTTTTCCAGCTCTGTCGGCCCAGAGCTGCGATTCGGGAATCTTTTATTAAAGAGCACAACTTCATCAGGCGAGGCGGTAAGACAAACAACAAATATTGTTCCGTTGATACTTGAATGGAATAATTGGCCTATCGATGAAAACATCATATTCAATATATGAGGGTATATCGATATACCAAAATGATATATCAGTAAGTACGATATACAAATATGAGGCTTATAGATATACCAAAAGGATATACTAATATGTACAATATACAAACGTACCGATATGCCAGAATAAGAGGAATATAATATATACAAATAAGAGGTCAGAATATATACAAATAAGAGACCTACCGATAAACGAAAACGATGTACCAAAATGTACGATATACAAATTTACCGATGTAACAAAATGTATTATATTTATACGATGTACATTTGTATTTACAATATATACATCCGTATCTATGAACGATGTACATATTGCTATACCATTTTAATGAAATGTAATTGTATTCAGATATATAAATGTACCGATATATCAAATAATATACAAGTATGTGGCCAACCGATAAGAGAAATATAAGACGTACAGATGAGGGTATCCTATATATATATACTATATGAGGCATTTCTAAAACAACGAAGCAATAATAAATTTATTATATTAAACTACCTCTCACCTTATCTAAAATCCTAATTAGTCAAAGATATCCAGATTGTTTAAAAATTAAATATGTTGTTGTTGTTGTTGTTTCTTATCCCACTTGGCTGGCCAAGCCCACGAGCCCATATGGACTCATGATTGAAGGGGAAGGAAGCAGCTTCTGTTGTGATGGAGCACCCGTAGGTAGAAGCCTGACTTTTGCTCCGTGACGCTCGTACAGTCATAGGGGACCGGGACCTGCGGCTTAAAGTGGATTCCGAACCACTACAAACATCCATGGCACCGCCGGGATTAATACTGATAGAAAGTGCTGATTTTACAAAATTTACTTTTATTTAATTAATTAAGAATTTAAAACAATATAATTTTATTTTAAAATACACAAATATTTAAAAAAAATTACGTCTTCAAGTTAATAGCTTTCAAAATAATATTTCTTAATAGTCTTGAGAAATGCTGAAAAACCATTATATTCTTAAACAAACACATTCAATTTTGCGTATTAAATTAATTATTTTTATGGCAAAAATCAATCAACTTATTAAACATTTTCCAATTTCTCTATTGAAAGATTAAAATCACTTTTCCGTTCAACAGTTTCGGGAAACAATAAAACACACGCAGCAATTAAATTCTTCTTTTTCCATTTCGACTGCGCAAAAATAAATTAATTCATTTTCGTCGGAAAATTTCAATTTCCATACATCAACAACAATCTAAATCGTAATAACAGCCAGATCAAACAAACCCAATCAAATCTCTCTCTGGCTGTCTGAAACGAAATATGTGTAAACAATCAATTTTGTTTTAATGCCTCGAACGTCTCAAAGAACCGTCTTCATTTCCATAACAAGGTGAAGAAATTAATCAGAAATAATTCAATTTAACGCCGGCAGAAGTTTAATTAAAATCGACACAATAACAGAAAGTGTTTAGGCTCGCTCACCTCGAGGGATTTGACTAGACGTGAAAATCGCTCCCTTTTTCGAGCTCTGTCTGAGCCCGGCCCAGATTCGGGAATCTTTTATTAAAGAGCATAACTTCATTAGGCGAGGCGGTAAGACAAACAACAAATATTGTTCCATTGATCCTTGTGTGGGCGAGAGGGACACTCCACTAATTCAAACAGAGGTCAAGAGTGAGATTTTTCCCGCCATTCCCCGTGGCAAATCGAATTTGATTATGAAAGACGTTATAAGTTCGTTTCCTTTCAATTATTTTTTACGTCACTTCACTCTTTTTTCTTGTTAATTGTGCGGTTGTAGCTTATATATTTCAGCTTTAATGGTTTCTATTCTCTATTAGCGTTGAAGTCCAATTGTTTTGCATAAATTAGACATGATTGAATCGGAACAAACTGTATCAAAACTGTGTTTTTAAACGGGAAAGCCAAACGTGTGTGCATAATGCATATATACACATATATACACAAGTATACATATATACATTATATAAACTTTTAACTGAATTACGCATTTAAAACGATTGGTATACCATCGTAATGTGGTACCAAATACAAAAAATTTTACCAGGAACTTATATCATTTAGAAGTCTAGAATTATGCATTGCAAATGGATTTGATCAGAACGCTATTTTAAACAGCTTTGGGTATACATTGGATAAGCTAAAGATGTGAGCATAATGTATATATACACATATATGTATGCATACAAGTATACGTTATATAAACTTTTAACTGTATAACGCATTTAAAACGATTGATATACCAATGAAATGTGGCAAAAAGTACAAGGAATTTTATCAGAATTTATATCATTTAGAAGTTTAGAATTATGCACTGCAATTAGATTATATCAGATTAAACATTTTGCAATTTCTCTATTGAAAGATTAAAATCACTTTCCCGTTCAACATTTTCGGGAAACAATAAAACACACTCAACAATTAAACTCTTCTTTCTCCATTCCGGCACTACAAAAATAAATTAATTCATTTTCGACTGGAAAATTTCAATTTCCATACATCAACAAAATCGAAATCGTAATAACAGCCAGATCAAATAAACCCAATCAAATCTCTCTCTCTCTCTGTCTGTCTGAGCGAAATATGGGTAAACAATCCATTTTGTTTTAATGCCTCGGACGTCACAAAGAACCGTCTTCATTTCCATAACAAGGTGAAGAAATTAATCAGAAATAATTCAATTTAACGCCGGCAGAAGTTTAATTAAAATCGACACAATAACAGAAAGTGTTTAGGCTCGCTCACCTCGAGGGATTTGACTAGACGTGAAAATCGCTCCCTTTTTCGAGCTCTGTCTGAGCCCGGCCCAGATTCGGGAATCTTTTATTAAAGAGCATAACTTCATTAGGCGAGGCGGTAAGACAAACAACAAATATTGTTCCATTGATCCTTGTGTTGGGCGAGGGAGACACTCCGCTAATTCAAACAGAGGCCAGGAGTGAGATTTTTCCCGCCATTCCCCGTGGCAAATCGAATTTGATTATGAAAGACGTTATAAGTTCGTTTCCTTCCAATTATTTTTTAAGTCACTTCCCCCTTTTTTTCTTGTTAATTGTGCGGTTTATATAAATATTGCTGCTTCTAATGGCTTCCATTCTCTATTATTGATGGAGTCATTATTGTTTTGCATAAATTGGACATGACTGAATCGGAGCAAACTGTTTCAAAAGTCTGTTTTTAAACGTGCAAGCCAAACGTGTGTGCGTAATGCATATACGTAATACGTTACATAAACTTTTAACTGTACAGCTCATTTAAAACGATTGATATACCAATGAAATGTGGCAACAAGTACAAATAATTTTATCATTTTGTAGTCTAATATTATGCATTGCAATTAGAGTTTATCAGAACTCTGTTTTTAAAAGGGTTTGGACATAGCATTGGACAAGCCTAAAATGTATACATAGTGCGTATATACACATATATGTAAGCATACTTTATATTTATGCCTCATTTAAAACGACTGGTATACCATCGAAATGTGGCAATAAATGCAAGTAATTTTACCAGAACGTATATCAATTAGTAGTTTAGCATTATGCATTTTCAAATGGATTTTGTCAGAACTGATATCATTTAATAGTTTAGAATTTTGCATTTGCAATTGGATTTTATCATAACTCTGTTTTTAAATGGTTTTGGGCATATATTGGACAATCCAAAGATGGGCGCTAAATGCATATATAAACATATATACGCACGTATATACGCATACGTTATATAAATTTTTAACTGTATGGCTCATTTAAAACGATTAACATACCATCGAAATGTGATAACAAGTACAAGGAATTTTACCAGAACTTACATCATTTAGTAGCCTAGAATTAGGAATTGCAATTGGAGTCTATCAGAACTTTGTTTTTAAATGGTTTTGGGCATACATTGGACAACTATGCCCAAAAAGTAAATCTAAAGTTGTTGTCATAATGCATGTATACATATACGTTTTATAAACTTTTAACTATATGACTCATTTAAAACGATTGGTATACCATCGAAATATTGCAAAAAGTACAAGGAATTTTATCAGAACTTATACCATTTAGTGGTCTAGAATTATTCATTTGCAATTCGATTTCATTACAACTTACATCATTTAGTAGTCTAGATTTATTAATTTGCAATTGAATTATATATCAGAACTCTGTTTTTATAAGGTTTTGGGCATACATTGGACAAGCCAAAGATGTATGCATAATGCATATATACACATATAGGTATGCATACACGTATACGTTATATAAATTTTTATCTGCTTGGCTCATTTAAAACGATTGGTATACCCTCGGAATATTTCAACAAGTACAATTGATTTTATCAGAACTTATATCATTTAGTAGTCCAGAACTATGCATTGCAATTGGAGTTTACTACAACTTATATCCTTTATTAAGTAGATTACTTTTATTGGTCTAGTTGTTGCTGGTCTACCAAGTAGGATAAGAAAAAAAAATTACGAGAAAAATTTAGCCAGGCTTCCTCCACATAGGATCAAAATAAAAACACTATCGCATTCAAATCATTTTCGTGTTTTTGATCCCCACAATCTGTGTATTCTTGATACAGAACACACATAAGTGAGACCAATATAAAAATATTCATGCAATACGTAAATTTATGTATTTACGTTTGTTTCTACTACAGAAATGACTATATTAAATGGGCCGTTTTCTTTGAAAGTGGTATAAGGCCATTTTTGACAAGTTAGTTAATGATAACAATGAATGCAATCTGCTATAAGCTTTTTATCTATAAACAGTTACGAAAAAAAATTCTTCAAAATGATCATCATTTTATCAATATAAATTTACGCAGTTAATGAAATTATAGATATATTTACATTGAAAGTGGTGTAAGTCCACTTTCAACAAAGACATAATATTTAGTTCAAAATTTATACAACATAATTTCTCTACCACATTTTTATATGTGTGGCAACACTGTTAATGACATGAAAATTTTCGTTCGTTCACTAGAATATTGATAATTCCCTCGTTTGTTGTAGATTAAAAAAAAAAAAAACGTTTGTCAATCGTTTGTTGTAGATTTGAATTAAAAAAACCCAACAAATTAATTAAAATGGCATTACCTGAAGAAATATTGAATTAAAGCATTTTATTTCGTTTTTTTTTTTTTTTTTTTTTTGACATATTCAATAAAAATTTTACTTAAAAATTGGTTGAATTCAAATGAATTCTCATATTTAATATTTCATAAATGTATAATTTTAAATTTTTGTTTTTAAAAGTGGTGTAAGTCTATTGGAGGTCATCAAAAGGATAAATGCGCATAATATAAATAATACATAGACATATAATATACATATTAATAATACATACACATAGTAGAAATAGCTAATATTTTAAACATGATCACAATATAAACTCAAAATCAATTTAATATTTAAAAAACATAAAAAGAGCGTATTAACATATACCAATATTTTTGAAACCATTCCAATACAAACCTTTAAATATATCCATACAATATAAATTTGACTTACACCACTTTCAAAGAAACGGCTTAAATAGTGTTTACACGAAATTTTAATTATACAAATCTGATTTGGTTTTGTATGAATTAAACGTGGTTGAATAGAGGTCAAAGTCTGATATGTTTTTAAATAATATTTTTAACTAATACTTTTTTTGAAGAAAAAAAATGCAATTTTGTTTTTGTTAAAATTTTTTTTAATGTTTATGTTTAGTTAATGTTTCATAATTGAACTAAAAATCCATAATAAGTTAATCTGGCACTGCTCTTTTTTGACAGTATTTTTCTAACAATACGCTATCAAAATAGATATTACGTTCAATAAAATATCGTAATCGTTCCATAAAATATCGTCTGTTCTAATGCAAGCGATTCTTTTATTCTTTTTTTCCCTTTTATATGTTTGACCGAAATTAAATAAATAAATAAAATAAAAATAAATAAATAAATAAAAATAAAAATAAATAAAATGTATACACTAAATTGCATTAAAGCTATTATTTAGTGTTTAATATCGAAGTATTATTGAAACGTTGCCATGGCAACTTTTATATCAATTTTCAGGCACAATTTCAATTTTGTTTTAATTTAAACTGAAAAGGTTTAATAAATAATTCGTAGTAAGCTCGTAATTCATCTCCTATTATAATAATGCGATCTCCATTATTCTCTAATGTTAAGTTTAGTTAGATAATAACAAATATTCTAGAAGTAATATATAATAATAGTCATAGTAATATATTTAAACGATTTCTTTTAAACGATAACTATTAGTAATAAAAGAAATCGTTTAATGCAGAGTTTGTATTTTTTGTCATGATTATTAATATCTGCTTAAAGAATAAAAACGGTGTTTTTTTAAAAAATAAAATATAAAATGGAAAAGGAAATAGATATTTAAGATATTCGTTCTTCCAACTCGTAGCTCAGTGGCAACACACTAGTGTTAGGTAGTGAGCGTTAAGGCGGAGGTTCAGTCCGCTGGTGGCTTTGCTGTAGAATTTGTTTAAAAAAAAAAGTGGAGATTCAACGGCGGTTGTGATGTTCAGCATCTTGCCTCGGGAGTCGGACTACCTGGTGGGGGTTTTAGCGTTTTTCTCCTATACGACACGCAAATGCGGTGTAGTTACCCCTAAAAGTCCTCCCTAAAAGTCAGACATCCACTTACGGGTGCCCCCTCACAATAGAAGCTGCCCATCATTTCCCTTCTTCCATGAGACTACATGGGTTCGTAAACTGAGTCTAGGCATTGCTGTCTACAAAGTGGGATAAGAAACAACAGATATTCATTCACACATTTTTTACGTAGAATTTGTATTTATTGATTATTATAAGATAGATTGGAATTGAAAAAAATTTGCTCGACTATTTTTAATGAGTTTGTCGGGGGTGGGGTGATTTTGAAGAGGAAATTTTCCAATTTTTAAATTTGATTAAACTAATTTGAATAAGCAATTTATTAGTTGGTTTATTATTTAATTTAATTAGAATTTTCTAGTCACCATTTGATGTTGTCGTTGAACATAGACCTCATGTTCCACACAGGTATGCCACAAACAGCCCACCGATGGTCTACGAGAGGATGGCATTGCGTTGCGGGAGGATTTTTAGGAGTAGTTGTTCAAATTCGTGTGCCATCTAGGAGACAATCCTGAAAACTCGTATCAGGCAAAAATTTCGTTCTGATTTTCAAAGGCGAGACGCTCTATACACTTATAATATACAATCACTTATAATATACTTATATATATAATATACAATACTTATAATATACTTATTATATATACAATACTTATTATATTATAATATACAATACTTATTATATTATAATATACAATACTTATAATATACTTATCTATACAATTTTGTCACAATCGCCACCAAATCTTCACGTTTTTCATTATTTTTTTAAAATAGCAATTTAAAAAAAAATATTTATGTTCTTTATTTTGTTTTACCTGAACTTTTAAGCTTCATAGATCAGGAAGTATATATTATATATTATATAGTATTTTTTTAAAAAAATATGTTTTAATAATGACTGATTTAATAAAAATGAGATGACTTATCTATAAATACAATAAAATTTCACTTACTCTTTACGTCTATCATCGTAAATCCTGAGAATACGCATTTTTAATGAGAAATAATGTTATTTATTTTTCGCTTAGATTATCCTTTATAAATATTTTAGGCTAAACGTCATAAACATTTTATTTTATGACATCATTTTCGTTTAGTGGTTTTTTTCCACGTTATCATTGATTTTTCGTATATGATTGAATTGATTTTGAAAGATTAGTTAACTGTAACCAAACAAATAATTATTAATGTTCTTATACAACATCATATTTTAATCACTAGATGATTAGTGTGAAGACGTGATTTTAAAATAACAGCAATTTAAATATTATTATAGTAAATATTTACTTTAAAAATATTTTCGAATATTTATTGTAAATCTTACTTATTTTGTTCAAACATCATCATTTCGTTTCGTTTTAAGGTATAATGATATATTTTCGTTTTACTTTGAAGATACTTTTGAATCTTTACCATTATAAATCTTACTTACTTTGTTAAGACGTCAACATCTTTTGTTTTTAAGGTATAATGTTATTGTATTTTCGTTCTACTTTAAATACACTTTCAAATATTTACCTTTGTAATTCTTATTACAATTTTGTTATAAGAATTACAGTGGTAAATATTCAAAATATAAAGTTAGTTATTAAGACGTCATCATTTCGTTTCGTTTTTAAGATATAATGAAATAATGTTATTGTATTTTCGTTTTATTTTAAATATGTTTTCGAATGCTTACCTTTGTAATTCTTACTTATTTTGTTAAGAACTTTCGCTTATCATTGACTTTTTCGTACATTGGCCCAAATAATTCACCCAAAAATGAACTGGCCTGGGAAGTAATAAGCTTTATTAATTTGATCAGACCGGAGCAGTGACAAGAACAAAACTTTAGACAATGGCAACTTTGATTGGGCAGGCTTTAATTCGCGGGGCTTAAAGAAGAACCCCATCATCCACCCTTGTGCCGTGAAAGTGAGTTCTTCCCCGAACGATTGCATATTCGCCTGCGAAGATCATTACATTTGTTCCGCTAACTCTTTCGCCGGGCCAATCTTATTTCGTTATTAATTATTAACGAGTCGAGATTGATTCGAGCCCAAACGTAATTTGCCTTTGCGGGCTCCTGTATAATTAAGTTTAATTTAATCCAACGAGTAATACCAGTTTAATTGCCTCGGCAACATGGCGGCGTTAATTAAACGAAGTTTTGTTGTTTCACACTTCCCGATAGAGGGCGCTCCCGGTAATAAGCCGAGAGAGCGCGCCAGCCAATAATCCGATAGCGCGCCCAACTACCTTTCCCTCCCGTGAAAGAGAGATATTAGTTTAATTAATGGCGATGAGAAGCAGCAGTCGTTTTGTAATTAAATCTAATTTTAGTCGTATTTAATTTAATTGGCGAACGGGGAGAAGGGAAAATTGTTAAAAAGAATTTTTGCGCTGCTGCTGCTGCAACTGCAACTAATATAACGCGCAGCAGACGACATCGCAGCACGAAAGAAGAAGAACGCCTAATAACTGTATATCTGGAAATGAAGTGAAGAGAGGAGCGGAGGGGGGAAAGGGGAAGAACGACCGACCGACACACAAACAACTTTTCTGCCACTCTTTTCTCCCCAATCTGTTAGTTTCTCAGCGTTGGTATGGCAACAGCGCAATTCGTCGTTTGGTAACTTTCGGAATTCTGTTCTGTTCTAGTGCGTCGAACGTTTGCCGACACGAATACAGAAAACGCTGATGGATTTCCAGAGAGAGAGAGGGAAAAGATGCCGCCTTGAAATTAAATTTTATTGATAAACACAAAATGTAATTAAAAAACGAGGAATGAGGGGGGAGGGAGAAAATATTTTTCCGGCGAATTTGATGCGTTTCGATTCGAGATGTAATTTATCTCTTTCCGCGCGTTCCCCAGAAAATGAGATTTCAAGATTTCTTCTCTAAATTGATTTCATTTTCAAAAGTTATCGTCATGCATTTGCTTCCGAATCGCTTTCTGCTTCAAAAAAAAAAAAATCTTTTTTTTTTCCTTTTTCTTGGATTTTTACCAATGTATAGTATAGCTTATTTCAGACCCAGCAGCCTGATTACCTTTTAATGTTAACGTGGAAAAATTTAATATTTTACAGAGGAAATGGGTTAGTTTTTCATTTAAAAAAAATAGTTCTGTTTTATTAATTTATTATTTTTCTATACTAACGATTGGTTTAAATTGAACTTAAAATAATTTTAGTTAAAGGTCAAACTTTATTGACAATAGAAAAATTACCAGTTCGAATTTTAAAACTATGTCCAAATATAATTCAATCAATCAATTTATCTGATGATTTGTGCGCCTTAAAGATAATTACTGAGTGTTTTTAGTTTTGATGTACAGGGTGATTATAATTAAAGTCCCACTTTCAAAAATGCTGTAAAAAAAGAACCACTCTTCACAAGGAGTTCAAATTTGAACTGAAGATACATGGAGAAGGGGGAAACGGTACATCATCAAAAAAGTTCTAAAGTTTATTAATAGAGGGCGCTGTAAGAGGTGCAAAGAAAGTGAATTCTGTTGCCAGTGATATTTTGAATCGAAATTACAACGTATTTAGCATGAGTTACACATTAAACCATCTGTAGTGTTCAATGTGCTTGATTGGTTCGTTTTTTTTGACGGAAAAAAGGACTTCCTAGTCATTCAACAGTTGTGACACCCATCTACCCCGGCAAGTCATACCAAATTGGATGGAAAAAATCGGTGAAACTTTTTTTTTGACGTCATACCGTTTTCCCCTTCTTCAAGTATATTCATTCAAATCTGAACTCGTGACGAGTAGTTCTTTTTTTACAGCATTTTGAAAGTAGTACTTTAATTATAATCACGTAGAATTTTAAATTATAAAATTAATCTTCACATTTATTATTTTACCTGTGGGTTTGGAATCGAAGAATATTTGCCTCTAACACAGATGGAGAGGAACATTTAATTTGAGACATCGTGGTTAGAGCGTTGAGACACTGAAATAATGAGCTCATTTTGAAATCCAATTAGCAAGTAGAACTGAAAGTTCTTGCGTCTACTCCAGGGGATTGCGCAGATAAATCTATAAGTCGCAATGTCAATCCATTGAATTACGGGAAAGGGAAAGATGTATGATGCTTATAGATGCTGTCTTTAGAGTATTTTTTTCTAAATTGAGGTGTCTTTAGAGAGCAACATTTATTCATCACAGTGGTGTATCCATTCTAAAATGATATCAATAAGTCAATAGGCTTATGTGTTTAACAGTACTTATCTTCACGTTAAGTACATATTATTCACGGGCTTATGTACTTAACGTGAATAAACGTGTTTCCACATAAAAAATATGTAGATTTTGTTAGTGCACGGAACACCGAGAAAACATGTAGGTAACTCGACACCAAATCATCTAAATCATTTATTCATTTATTATTTTTAACGAATTATTAAATATTAAGTATTTTATATAATAGAATATGTGAATTTAACTTAAGATTTTGAAATTTAACTGTGATAATTTTTCGCATTATAATGATATCAATAAATTTGACAGGCTTATGTACTTTACGTGAAGAAATGTGCCTCCCCATAAAACATATATAGATATTGTCAGTGTATGAAAAATCAAGAAAGCATGTAAGTAACGCGACAATGACAAAAATCCTCTAAATCGTTCGTTAGTTTATTATTTTTTAAAGATTTCTTATAATTTTAAATATTTTGTATGAAAGACTATGTGAATTTAACTGAAGTTTTTGAAATTTAACTTGATTTTTTTGCGATATAATGATATCAGTACGTTTGACAGCTTATGTACTGTACGTGAAGAAATGCTCCTCCATACAAAAAATATATAGATAATGTTAGTGTACAAGAAAACATGTAACTCAACAATTACCAAATCATCTAAATCGTTCATTAGTTAATTATTTTATATTTTAAATATTTTAGTATGAAATAATAAGTAAATTTAGCTTAATAACTAATTTTCAGTGTTGTTTCAAGGAATTATTTCATAAAATAATATAAGGGACGTTTAGTGTCCCATTTATTAAAATTTTCTATGACTGCACTGCACAACTGCAACACATAAAGCAATATAGCAAGTATTTACAAAATCATCTTAAACGCTAGTTCGTTTAAAGATCTTTGTACCCTCCGTACTGCCTGGAATCTTCACTGGACTCTGCATACTCCCTTTTCTCTTTCTCCCCCTCCCTCTCCCAATATCGGTTACAAAGTCTAACGGGAAAAAAATCCAGTGCAAAGTCCAAGGTCTAACATAAAGTTTAACCCGTCTTTTAAAGGAGGATCTATAACCTTGAACTCTTCCCCGTTGGCTATGATAAAATACAATATGTAGTTAGAAGATTCATTGAATTCCTCGTAAATGTCACCAAATCATCCAAGTTATATGTGTGCATGCGTTACATAAGTTGTAGTTTCACTTATGTATGCCACGAAAAGCTCACAGATGGTGAAGGAGGGAGGAGATATTTCCGAAAGATTCATTGAATTCCTCTCAATTGTCGCCAAGTCATCAAGTTTTTTTTTTTTGTGTGTGTGTTATATGATTTTAGTTGTAATTGTAGCTATGTGTACTGCGAACAGCCCACCGATGGTGAATAGAGCAAGAATTTTTCCAAAAAGATTCATTAAATTATTCGCTAATATCGCAATCATCAAGTTGTGTGTGTTTTACATCATTGACATTGTAACATCCAAAACATCACATCTATGTATTTACATTTATGTGTGACACTAACAGTCCACTGATGGCAAAAAGGTAGGAGGTTTTTGCAGAAGATACATTAAATACCTCGTCAATGTTGCCAAATACAGTGAACAGCCCACCGATGGAGGACTTTTACGAGATTCATTGAAATCTTAATGAGGTGGCAACATCATCAATTTTTGCGTATATGTGTTGCATTAGTGATGTTGTAGTTCCAATTTTATGAGCCATGAATATCTCACTGATGTTGAAGAGTGGAAGGCAGTGTCTGTTAAAACGACTTTTAGGGAGAAATTGCCTGCATCTGCGTGTCATATGAGAGAAAATCCACAATTATCCCATAAGGCAGCTTGACTACAGAAACGAAACGCTTTTACACGTTCTGTTACAATTATGGAGTAGAGTCTTTATCTTAATTACTAAGACAATTTAAAGAAAGTTGAATAACAATATATAATATATTATTATATAAATTAACTGACACGATGTGCATTTATTAAACAAAGAAATTATTTCAATGAACGTAATTATTAATAGCTTTAATAAAAGTGAATTTCAGTAAGGAAGAAAAAAAGTTAACATTTTAAAAATGCGTTAGCTAATTAATTCTGCATCTTAATTGTCCATGTTGTCTTTTCCGTTCTTAATTAATTAATCCATCTAATTCAACTTACGCGTCCCGAGAAACTAATTATAAGCCGTAACTCAAGGTTATTGAAACACTTTTGTGGGTATCGTAAAAAAAAAAAGTAATTAGTGAGTGATGTTTTTGTAATTAATTAGTCGATGAAGAATTTTAAAACGCAGAGAGTAATTCTGGATTCAATAATTTGAAGTGTTATTCACGAAGAAAACGATCATTATAAAGCAGCGCTGTTTACAACAACTGGAAATTTTAATGAGAATTTGTCATGAATGAATAAATTAGCTGCAAAAGGACAATTAAGCACATACACTAAGTAAGCTTGGTTTGGCGCTCTGTTCATACTTTGGGGTAATTAGACTACTACTACTACTACACCATACCACATCACTGTGCCTAGAGCTGAGTTGGCCCCTTACAGCTTGGGAATGATGTGGATGAGAAGTCTGATTGGGTTCTGTGACGCTCTACGGTCATATGAGCCCGAGACGATAAAGTGGATTCCGAACCACTAGAAACATCCATGTCACCGCTTGGATTTGAACCCGAAATCTATGAACGAACGAGTGCCAGAATGCTAGCCACTCGGCCATCAGGCCCGCGGGCTAATTAGACTGGGACCTTCAGTTTAAAGTGGATTCCGAACCACTAATAAACATCCATGCCATTGCCAGGATTCGAACCTGAAGCCAGAGCGCTAGCTAATTGGTCATCAGTCTGCTACACTAAATAAGTGCCACTTTGATATAAAAACAGACTAGGGCAATTTTATTAACAAATTATCTTGATTTGAAAGTCTGGAACTAAAATCATCTACCTTTCTATGCCATTTACATCGATATTAAGGAAATTATTAAATTATATAACCATCTTTTCAATTTCATATTCATAGAAATCTGCCATCTGAGTTTTGAACTACCACTTTTGACATTGTCATCAATTACCATCAAAGGTTTTTTTTTATAATACCATCAAAGTTTTTTTTTTTTTTTTTTTTACAATAATATGAAATGTTATTCACGAAGAAAACGATGGTTATAAAGCAGCGCTGTATACAACTGAAAATTTTAAGGAGAATTTGTCATGAATGAATAAACAGCTGCAAAAGGACAATTAAGCACGTACACTTAGTAAGTTACCACTTTCATATAAATACAAGCTAGGGTCATTTTATTAACAAATTTATACTTACTTGGAAGTCTGGACCTAAAATCTACCTTTCTATGGCATTTTCACCCATATTAAGGAATTGATAATATTGTATAACCAGCTTTTCAATTTCCTATTCATAGAAATCTGCCGTCTGACTTTCCAACTACTACTTTCGACATCGTCATCATTATCGTGGCCATCACCATCAAAGAGCTTTTCTACATGCAAGCACAAATGATAATCATTTGGAACAAATTCAGGGCGATACGGTGTATGATCAAGTTTTCAAGTGGGTTCAACGAGTATTATCGTGTGGTAAAACGATTCGTCTACTGAGCATGATTTCCTTTTTGTTTTGGATTGCGCGATACAGTTTTTTGAAGGTATCACAACATTTGTCTTGTTATCCCGAGACAAAAATTGACAAGCAAAATACCCTGCCTATCCCACATTGTAGTGCACCTATTGGAAGAATAATAAAAAAATATTTAAATAGCTAAGCGGATTTATTTAAATAATAATAATAAAAAATATCACTAAAATTTATCACTTTTTGACCACGAGATAGTGTTAAACGTATCAACTTCATTTATGGTGTTTTTGGTGCGGAGATCACATTCCACTAAAAAAAAAAAAAAAAGTATGTGTTGCCAGTTGAAATTTTGTCACTGTAGCCGTAACTGTTAAGAGTTTAACTGTTGTTTTTTATATGATTCTTGAATGCATACCTCAAAACACATTAAAACAAAATTTTGTTCAGTTACTGTGAACGGTATGATAGCTAGTTGTTCATATATCGAGAAAGTATTTTATAATTACCCTGTATAATGAAAGCTCAAAATTTAGTTTCTCATATTTTTTTTAAATTTTATTATTTATTTATCCTTTAAGATCTGATTTAATGAAGGTAGACTAACTGGTATAATATTTGTTCACAATAATAGAAGCATTGTCAGTCTACGTACAGAAAAAAATAATTAAAACTATCTACCACTCATGACCCAATAATAGCCTTTCGATAGTACGTAGGAGATCTCGAGTTCGAATCCGGGTCAACATCAGTTAGAATCTTTACTTAGACGAAGAGATTGTGACAGCTTTTTTAAGCGTTTTGTTTACGTGAGACTTTTTTCGTGTTTCCTACCGTACGGCTCACAAATACGGTGGATTGTTAGGGACATACATTAATAGAATATAATATTCTATGAACATCAGACCTCAAAGTAACATTTTCTATTAAAAGAATTCAACAAATCCAAATTTAAACAATTAACTTTCAATAAATGGAGCACATCATTACCAAACTCGTAAAAAAAAAAAAAAAAAAAAAAAAGACATAAGCATGAGGCATAAAAAGCACATGAACTTATCATAAAGTTACTGCTCAATTATAGTGTGTAGAAGTAAATCCAATTGCACAAATCTTATGTTCGGTCTCCACGTTCCTTGCACTGAGAAAGAATCACGCCGTTAAATTTCCAAGCCCAATGTAACATTTTGCGAAAAACACAAACACCATGACAAATTTTATTATTGAATACTGTGAAGAAAAAGAAAATTAAATGTGAACTCATACATGTCAAACAAACAATATAAAACAGGAATTTAAGCATATAATTTTTGTGTCAAAAACATTCATGCATTTACTAAAGAGTACAAAAATTGAAATTTTTATTTATTAATATTTTGTAAGGTATCCTTTAGCTTTAAATACAGATTTAAATCTGTTGGACATTTAATTTACCAATTTTTTGCTAATTTGCGTTCATATTAGTGCCTATTATTCATGAAAGTGCTTTTTAAGACGTTTTTACTTCGAATACCTCAGTTTCAATCTTACCTCCACAGATGTCCTACTTATCGTCTAAATGTTCCACAAATGTTCGATTCTAATTGATGACAATTAATATTTCGATATTGTGGTAATGTATTAAGGTATTCAGGAGTCTTCAAATTTTGTATTGTGAACTATATATTTCTTAGGGTCATTGAAATATGCAATTATTTTGAGACCCGTATAAACAGTACTGGAAAATTAATAAAAGTTGTTGGTTCTTATCCTATTTGGTCGATAGTAACACCTAGAGCAAGTCCATAAATCCATGTGTTCTCATTGAAGGAGAGAAGGGGGGGCAGCTACTGTTGTGATGGAGCACTCATAGGTAGACGTCTGACTTGACACCCTGTCGCTGAAGATTGTGGTCAGTGTCTTTCGGGAAGACTTTTAGGAAGAAATATCCCATATTTGCTTAGATTAACGAAGCAGGATGCTGAACATCACAAACTTCATCGAATCTTTTCGTTTTTTTGAAACAAGTGTCTACAAAAAAGCCGCCAGTGGATTGAACTTCAACCCTAATGCTTACCAATGGTGCACGTTACCACTGAGTCATGAGTCGGGCCTAAAAAATGTAAAACTGTTTGGTTTCCCGCTTCTTGCATATTTTGAGCTGTGCATCTTTTAATTGTCTATCTTTAATATTTTGAATTGTATAACATGGTCTTCTAATTGAAGAAGGTGATCTGTAATAGCTCTCACGCATATATTTACATTGATTATGAAATGTCGAGATTTCTTCGAACTTTTCTTACAACATCAGTAGTTTCTTTGCACTTTTCGATCCATTTTTAGTGCAAATTAACTAAGGTCAGTGACAAAATGGAATAAACTTACAACGCAGAAAAAATATTTAGTTCTGCAGATGACTTTCGTAACGAAAATTCACTTAATTTTACAGTTTTAAGAGAAAAATTGCATGTACGAATACTTTTGATACTTCCGATTACCAACAATTTTATTTATCAGAATAATTGTTGTAATAATATTTCTAAATTATTGTTTCAAAAACGAGAAGAAATTTTCACGCTAAATACTATGGTATTAGTCACAATTTAAAAAATCATGTTGTTGTGCAACATTGACCTTTACTTGTTCGTGAAAGACGGGACTGAAATGTACGAATACATTCGATAGTGCGTGCTAAAGACAAATTTAACCACAAAAGCGAAGATTGATATGCAATAACTATTTAAGGCCACACGTAAAACAATGCTCATTAGCATTTTCTTAGAGTACCTAAAATATAAATTTTAATTATAGGACTAAAAATTTTCTGATGAAATATTCTTCGTTCTTACAAAACTAATTACTTCATACAAAATATTTAACTAGAGCAACCCCTATTTGTTTTGCAAAATAATTAAATATTATTTACGCAACATTAAATTTTATAAAATAAATAAATAACGACTATTTGCACTATTTACAAAATTTGTAAATTCTAAACGATGTGAAGTTCATGTTATTTATACATGCGTAGTTAGAAAACATATATAATTCCTTATTTTCATTTTTATTTACTTTATTAAAGTTACTACATTCATTTATAACATATATATAAACAATATTTTAAAAAATATGTACACAGAATATTTTGTAAGAAAACAATTCGCACAAATATAATCTATAATTGTTATTGTAATTTATTTTGTAGAAATTTTTGTTTTATTTTTAAATTTTTTTTTTTATTTAAAAACAGACTGAAGATTATTAAATAAATTATGTTAATTAAATGTTTTATTAAAAACATTTTGTTAAAATATTATTTATTTATTATTATCATTATTCATTTATATATTATTTATAGTTAAATTCGCAAAAATATAATGTATAATTATGTTATACAATTTATTTTGTAGAAGAAAGTTTTTATTTTAAACTTTTTTTTTTTTTTTTTACTTAAAAAGCAGATTGAAGATTATCAAATAACTTATGTTAATTAAATATTTTATTGAAAACATGTTTTGTTAAATATATTATTCATTTATAATAATGTATAATTGTGGTTGTATAATTTATTTTGTAGAAAAAGTTTTTAAACAACATGTATCTAAAGTTGTTTAATATAAATAAACATATGTATTTAGTCTATTTTTAAAAAAAAAAAAAAATTGTATGCTTAATTTTTTTTTTTTTTACTAAATTTTATGTTTGCCAAATGCTTAGGTTTTTTTTTCTCACATCCAAATTTCAAATGATGAATATATTTAGAAGATCAGATTATTGCAGTCTGTTGTTAATATTTTCGTAAAAACTGTTTTTTTTTCCAATATAAATTTATTTAAAATTTGACACAGTAAAGATGGTTTCATTTTTATTTAAAGAAATTTTTTTTTAAAAAAATGGTAAAAATTATTTTTTTTTAGTATAAAAATTTTTTGAATAATATATTTAACAAAAAATAGGCAAATTTCAATTGATGAATGTTTATTTGGTAGGTTAAATTATTTTCTGTTCTTAATATTCTTGTAAACATGTTTTTTTTTTCAATATAAATTTGCTTAAAATTTGACACAGTAAATGTGATTTCGTTTTTTATTTAAAAGAATATTTTTTAATAAGAAAAGAATATTAAAATAAGAATATTAATAAGAAAAGAATATTTAAAAAAAAATTATATATATATATTTTTTAATGAGTACAAATTTGTTTTCAATAATATATTTAACAAAAAATATTTTTAATAAAATATTTAATTTACAAAATTTAATTGATAATCTGTTTTTTAAGTAAAAAAGAAAAAAAAAATTGGAAGATTGAAAAAAAAAAATTTATCAATATAAGGGAAGAAAGAAATTAAAAAAAAAAGGACAAAAAAAACTCAAACGACGAGGATGGGATTCGAACCCACGCGGGCAGAGCCCAATGGATTAGCAGTCCATCGCCTTAACCACTCGGCCACCTCGTCTTGCTACTGCTCGAGGAAAATTTAATTAAATTGTAATTTAATTAATTTTTTTTGTAAAATTACATAATAAAATGAGATTAAATACATTACAAAAACTTTATAATCATTATATTAAAAAAATCTATGAAATAGCAATGTAATTTTGTTTTGTATTGCTACTTTTAGGTGTTTTTTTCCTAGTAAATTTTCATTACAATTATTTTTAATATAATCTAAAAAATAGGTTTTTTATGTACTATTTTTAATTAAATTTAATAATTAATTATTTGAAAATATTTATTTATAATTTTTTTTAATTAATAAAGTCTGAATAATAAATTATTTTAATTGAAGAATTTTATAATCAGCGTAATATTTTTAATGCAATACACTAGTGTTTTTTTAAAATATTATTCGTCCGAATTTATAATAATCTATGAATAATTCATAAAGAGATATAACACTCTCATAAAAGAAAACCTTTTTTTTTTTTTTTTTTTTTTTTTTTAGTTTGTTACATCATAAAAAAGAATCTCGATGATGCATTTGATACATAACTAAAACTGGAAAAGAATTATTATTTTATTCAATGAAGAAATTAATTAGAAATTTTTTTCGATTTTTTTTTGTCGTGTAACAGATAAAAATAATTAATTAATATTTTCATTTTTCATTTTTATAGACAAAGTATGGTTTTGGATAAGTAATTACAATAATTTGTTTTAATATTTATTAAAGAATTATTTTTAAAGGTTTTTGTATGTTAACTAAAAGCTTGCATTTCCAAGAATACTTACCACTAATTTTGAATATATATTACCGAATGTTTAAATTATTAAATGTACATGTATGTTATTTCTGTAAAATATATAACAATTATTCTTCTAGATTTATCAAATGGCCTTGTATAAAATAATAAGGAATCTGAATATTAAACCGATTGAATAAGCATAATAGGTGCAATCAACGTGCAGCATAATTCAGTTACGAATCCACTGTGGTGTTCGTAGCAGTTACTGCTTTCAAAAACGAGGCGATCCGATAGCGAATGTGACATCGTATGTAAAGCGCATGACTTTGATAGTCAGGTTATCTAGTGGGAATGTTCGTAGTTCTCACCCACAAAAAATGGAATATCCCTCCCTCATAGCCCGCCGGTGGGTGATTTATGGCATATATAAGTGGAACACGAGCTGTGTCCATGGTATACATCGGTAGCCCACTGTTGTATGCAATGTGTACTTACGGCCCATCGGTAGCCACCCAAAATGTTCAACTAATTTTTGATATTCTCTCACTTATCAATTTACCTTTATATAATTAATCTATTTTTCATCATCATGAATGGCGCAACAGCCACATGGTGGGCCAAGGCGTCTGCCAGATTTCGAAACATGAGATGTTTTCTTTTTTATGAGGTAGAGTTGTCAGCCCTACGCCCAACGCTCTACAGTCATGTGAGACTGTGACCTACAGTTTAAAGTGGATTCCGAACCACTACAGACATCCATGGCACCGCCGGGACTTGAACCCGAAACCATGTGGTACCGCACGCCAGAGTGCTAGCCACTTGGCCATTCAGGCCCCTAATCTATTTTTACCAAACATAAAATCTCCTACCCAAATTTGTTTTTCTATATTATATAAATAAATAATAATACTTAAATCTAATTTAAAAAAAAAGTGCAAGCACATTTTCTAATCATATTAAAAAAAAAATCTCTATAGATCAAAATGAATCTCGTTATTATTATTTATCTAAAGGAAAAAAATCTATATTTACAGAAAGATTTTATCTGCCAAAATGATGCGATAGTTGTCTACACATACTTGAATTCCTACAATTCGAATTGCGTTGAATTTTAATTGTGAAGAATTTGTATCGTATAATTTTTGAGAATAAAATGGAGTGCATCCAATAATTTGTCCACCTAGTTCATTAAATGTTATCATCATGAATATTATCATCATACTATCGTGATCATTTGTTGAATATTATTATCGTATTATTATGATCAATCATTGAATATTATCATCATATTACCATGATCATTCATTGAATATAAACATTATATTAAAATGATCAATCATTGAATATTAACACCAAATTAACATGATCAATCATTGAATATTAACATCTTATTACAATGATCATTCATTAAATCATCATGATCAATCATTGAATATTAACATCTTATTACAATGATCATTCATTAAATCATCATGATTAATCATTGAATATTATCACCACATTACCATGATCATTCATTGAATAGAAACATATTACCATGATCAATCATTGAATATTATCACCATATTACTATGATCATTCATTAAATATTAACATCATATCATGATCAATAATTGAATATTAACACCAAATAAATATGATCAATCATTGAATTACATCGTTATGTTATCATGATCAATTATTGAATATTAACATCATATTTCTATGATCAATCATTGAATATTATCACCATATTACCATGATCAATCGTTGAATATTAACACCATATTCTAATGACCAATCATTGAATGTGAAAATGCTACCTTCATTTCATTAAAATAGTAATAACAAATACCTAATTATAAAATTCCATTCTTTTCAAATCCGTATTTCATCACCAGTTTTTCCTATCCTTCAAGGAAAACATGTCTCAATTTAATTTCTTCTCTTGGTCAATTAAAATCGAGCGTCGCAGCCATAAATTTTGTTTACACAGTAGCTGGAGGTCCCTGATAAAAGCAAGTATTTAAAACTCCGTGTCACGAAATGCTACACATGACGCACTGCTATTAAAAATAGCTAATGATTTTCGGAGAGATAGGTAAAACAGATATTGGTTTAGCTTTGCGGGAAATGAATCACACCCATTTTATTAACTATGAAATGCAAATTTTTGGGACTTTATAACTGCGACATCGTCTTTAGTTAAGGATAAATTTTAATTGCTACGAAACCTCGTGCATATTTTAAAATAGTAGTGTTTTTTTATATTGGGTATTTTGGCCAGTGGTAATTCGGCACTAAAAAGGCAGAAATGTATCAGATTCAGCGTTACCCAAGGGGCCTTATGGAGATTGTTACTCTGAATCCACATTTTCCATAGCAGTTTCGAACAACCTTTATTAATACGCTTTTATTAGTTTCACCTGTATGTTTGTTTGCTTGTTTGTTTGTATGTATGTATGTATATAACTGCCTCTTTGGGCTCGATTTTGCCCTACTTTAAGCGATCCGATTTAATTTAAACGTTGTAGATTTATCAAGGACCGACGACACTAAAATATTTTGATAAGTTTATTATCTCATCAGGATTAGGATCACCAGGATTAGTGATTAAAACACACAGCCTTTGAAAAGTCATCTTGATCGGCACATAATTTTACCCATGGAGATCTGCTTCTCCTCATACACGCTATATAATCTGCAAAGAAACATTTACAGACATCTTTCAGATATTCAAACCTACGTGGGACAGCGGCACAACGGATAACGCGCCTGATTAGGAGATTCCCTGTTCGAATCCTGGCTGGTTCGACATATTCGCATTTAGCCTTTGTTTTACTCACAATTAAATTATTGTAAGAACCAGTCCTCCGTACGGGGACCTCATTTAAATATTATAGTTTAAAAACACTAAAAAACATGCTTTTAGAGTTAATCAAACTAAAAAGTAAATAAATTAATAGTTTAACGTGGGATGCTCGATATCAATCGTTATAATTTTTCACTAGTTTCATTCCAAAATGCTACAAAAATTTTTTAATTAGTTTAAAAATGTCAAGCACCCCACGCTTTTAGAACAGTGACATTCCTTTTCTCGTCCGTCATTTTATTCTTATGTTGACAATTATTTTTTACTTTTTAGATTGATTAACTCTAAAAGAGTGTTTTTTAGTTTTTTTAAACTGTTAATTTATTTTATTTTCTCCACCCCTCGCTCCATACCTAGGGCTATGTAACCCCCTGACATTTACAAAGGAGAGAGTAGAAATCTGTGGACTGCACGTAGACCACGAACCACCCACAGACGGGTGGTGGGTAAGTACAGTGTATTTCTGTAGGTTTGTCGCTCTATTGTCATTTTTTGCACACTTGGCTAATTAGACTGGGACCTACAGTTTAACGCGGATTCCGAACTACTAATAAATATCCATGCCACAGCCAGGATTCGAACCTGAAGCATGTAACATCAAAGGCCAGAGCACTAGCCAATGGCCCATCAGGACCGCAGTCCAATACGACTTTTAGGGATGACTGCCGGCATTTGCATATCATATGAAAGATGATGATAATATTCAAGGATTTATCATGGCAATATGATGCTAATATTCAATGAATGATCATGGCAATATGGTGATAATATTCAATGATCATGTTAATATGGTGTTAATATATATGTATATATATATAACGGCGGCATATATATATGTGTGTGTGTGTGCGTGTAAAGATCAAAGGAATTAATGAAATATAAATCATAAATCAAAACTATTGAGATAAATCGCAAAATTTTTAAAGCGATTAAATAATATGAAAGCAAATTATAGATTACTTTAAGAAATAAGATTTATTGACAAAATATCTGAAATCAGTCTTCGGTCTTAATGAAATGCATTGAAAATTGAATAAATGGAGTATGAAACAGAATTTTGTTGATTCTTTTGGGGAAAAAAGCGTCTTGTGTCAATCCTATTCGCTGGGCAGTTAAAGAATTTTGACCCCTGCACTGCTCTTTTTCTTTTGACCACTACTTCAGGTGACCTTGAAGCAGTCCTGAAAGCAGCTGACCTGAGGAAGGGGGATTTTTTGGTTGAAGGGTCAAAGGTCCCATCCGGCCATTTTAACCATCTGAAAGCGTCGGCTGCTTAGAAGTACCGCTTTGACCAAACAGAATTTTTCATTGAGTGTGCCAGAAAATTGGATATTACGATACAAACCAAAATTGTTAATAAGAAAGTTTTTTAAAAATCACGCGCAGAAGTAATTTTTCATGACTTACATTTTTTATGTTTTCTTTTTTAGATTGCTTTATTTATTTTGTGATTTACATAAAAAAAACTTAGTACTTGTACTTAGAGCAGTAGATAAACAAATAGATAAATATGTTGTTGTTTCTTATCCCACTTGGCTGGCCAAGCCCACGAGCCCATACATACTCATGATTGAAGGGGAAGGAAGCAGCTTCTGTTGTGATGGAGCGCCCGTAGGTAGAAGTCTGACTTTGGCTCCGTGACGCTCTTACAGTCATAGGAGACCGGGACCTACAGCTTAAAGTGGATTCCGAACCACTACAAACATCCACGGCACCGCCGGGATTCGAACCCGAAACCTGTGGCACCGAGCGCCAGAGCGCTAGACACTCGGCCATTCAGGTCCCAAATTTGTGAATGCCAACGGCACGCGGTGTTCCCAGGTGGTCACCCACCCAAGTACTGACCCGCGCCCAATAGATAAATATAACACCTATATATGTACACTACGTAAAAAAAGTAGAAGGACACTTGATTTTGTAACAATAAACGAAAAATATTTTATTTTTACTAAAATGTTTTATTAGAAACATTTTACAAATATTTTAAAAATACAATTTTAACATCAGAATTATGATATTCAAACATAAAATATTAATGACAACAAAAATAGTTTCTCTTTTTTGAAACTTTGTAAAAAAAGTAGAAGGACAGCATTATAATGAATGAAAAAATAGGAATGTTCTTCCCATTGGCCTTTATAACTTCAAATATTCTGTTTGGAAGTGAATTGTATAGAGATTGAACTTCTGTTTGACAAAAATTGTCCCACGAGTCATTCAATGCTTCTCGAAGCTGAGTTAGCGAATCAAATTGCCTTCCATCAGCATAAACTCGACGAACTAGCATTGCCCAGAAGTTTTCCACTATATTAAGGTCAGGAACTTTTGGCTGGCCATGGTAAAACATCCACATATTTGTTAGGAACCAATTTTTGACTCCAGTCGCGGTGTGAATGGAAGCTCCGTCTTGCTGAAACTTCCACTCTTCACCCTTCATGTAAAAAAAGCATTTGGCCATATCCGCACAATAGGTGGAAATAGAATTTTAAATAAATCATACACAGAGAAGGCATTTGAATGCTTTAGAAGAAAATAACGACCAAGTAGTATCACCATTGAAGTTCAATTTGTTCACTATTCCTAGTAGCAAAACTAATTTTTCTTTTATTAATTCACATTTGCACAGTTAGTAGAATTTTATTTGAGGCATTCGATCTGATATAACTTATTTGAATGAACAAAAAATTTATTATTGATT
Organism: Caerostris darwini; assembly: GCA_021605075.1. NCBI lineage: Eukaryota > Metazoa > Arthropoda > Arachnida > Araneae > Araneidae > Caerostris > Caerostris darwini. The sequence continues at coordinate 705,327 of BPLQ01013804.1, forward strand.
AGAATTAAAAACAAATAATTACAGCAATTTCTTTGATGAATTACAAAAGATAAATGTTCGTCTTTTATTTGATTCAAAGTTTATAAAGGGCATTCAACTAAATAAGCGATCCTTACATTCAATTGTTGCGAGTAATTCAATTGTTTAATATACTTACTGCTTTATTCTATATCACTGACCGAAATTTGTTATATCTACAAGTAATATTATCTATGCTTTTGAAAAAGAAAACGATATTCGAGAGTTAAATGTGGCAAAAAAAAAAAAAAATTCTGTCATTAATATTACTCGAATGCATGAATTTATATATATATATATATATATATAGGATACTTGAATGTGAGTAAGAAAATATACAGGGCAAAATCACAGAATAGGCGTCAAAATTTGGCGTCAAAAAAAAGTTTCGCCAAGCCAAGTAACTGGTTGTCATTGTAAGTGAAGTAAATTGCAAACAGTACAAGAATCCCAGGTTTCAAAATTTGGCAAAATATTGTCCAGTTGGAGCCACAAAAAAGTCGCCAAATCAAAACGTCCGTATAAAGCATACACTTTTTATAGCAACTGCGAGTTTAGAAATCTTTTTGAGCCATGAGTTTTTGTCGAAAAAATTAATTAAAAATGCATTTTTGTTTCCAAATGTAAGCACGAAATTCTTAAACATTATAACTATGGCAAATAAATTATGCTTTTAACAAAATAAATTTCGGAGTTTCTGTTGTATTAACTAATTTTTAGAATTACCTACTTAGAATTTTATGATACTTTCAATTTAACTTAAATAAACTTTCAAGTTTAAGAAAAACAAATATAGCATAAATTAAAATTTTTTTCTCTTCACTTTCCTTTTAACTATTACACGAAAAAAATAATTGTTTTAAGATAGTTTTAAAATGTTAATGCTTTTATATGTTTATGTAAAAATAAAGAAAAAATATCGGCTGGTTTTTATTCAATTCCTTCTATTAGCTCACACTCTCCCTATATATATCTTGTTCAAATTTTCAATCGTTAATAAAATACTTTTTATTTATCTACTCATGTTCAAATACATTTTTTTTTAATTTGTAGTGGATGGCACTTGATGTTAATACAGTTTTTTCAAATATTCATTCAGGAATTAAATTTAATTAATTCATTTTAGTTTTCTTTAGATTTAAGTTGCATATATCTACCAATAGATGACGCCAGATAAACTTAAAATTATTTATAAAGGTCTTTCTGCAATAGAGTGAAAAAAAAGTAGGAATTGACATTAAATTTTTTTTTTTTATATTACTTTTTTTTTTTTAAACTATAGATTCCTTAATTACAGTGCAATATTGCTTACAATGTAATGCTATCAAAATCACCAAAATTTATGTATTTGTATGATTTTTTTATCTCTTTATGTTTTAATAGTTTTAATTTCATAATCTTCTCATAAAATACAATACATATATTTAAAATTAATTTGCACTAAAAGATTATACAATATCAGTGGAAAAATTTGGAAATCGGTTCTTAATTATATTATATTAATTAAAAGAGATTTTTAAAAATCAACATTTTAAATGTTATTCATCTGTAAATAATTGAAACAGTTTTATAGCATATTTAACTAAAAAATCTCTTTAGCAATACTTTCAAATTATTATTATTATTTTATGTGTGTGTATTAAAATGGTGTTTATCAAATATCTTATTCACACTTTTACTTAGATCAAGTGTCTTTTTGTGATTATCTTAACGAAAAGGATGCGATAAAATACTACTTATCTGAGTTCATTTACACCAAAGTTTAGATAAGATCTTATCAGTCTTATTCATTTTCAGATTCACAAACAGATTAAGTATTAACAGATAAAGTATTTTAATTAAATTATTAAAGAAAGATAAATTATACAGCTTGAAAAAAGATGTACATTTTAAATATTGAAAACAAAACTAATTTACATAATTTGAGTAAATAACAAATTAAAATTTGAAGGATTGCTGTCTGTAAACTTTCTTATTATAATATAAATGCAGCGCGAAGTCGTTGACGAGGTGGCCGAGTGGTTAAGGCGATGGACTGCTAATCCATTGGGCTCTGCCCGCGTGGGTTCGAATCCCATCCTCGTCGGAGTACAAGTTTTGTACTTTTCTAAAGGATCCTTTTCATACATTTTGATTTCATATAAAATATTAAATAGCAAATATTTAATAAATATTTTTAAATGGCTAAAAATAAAATTATCATAAAATAAATATATGAATAATTTATATTTTATGAATAATTTTTAAAGTTGCTTAAGATATTTATTGGGCTGTCAAGAAAGTGCTTCGATTTTTACGAAGTACTAGTTTTTTTATGTTATTAAAAGATGACAACAGAAGTTATTTTTTTGCTGATGCAACAGATTAATAATAGTAAAAATTATAATAGTTTAACCGGGCTTTATTAATGAAGTTTTGATTGAAATTTCGGTTCAAAAATGTATAATAAACTAATAAATCAATGTTGTATATATATATAAATATATCAACGGGCATCAAAATATTTTACGATCTAAAACCGATTAATTACCTCATTTAAATTTTGATTAATTATGCTTGTTTAGATAGATAATGATAGATAAATAATGTTTTAGATAAATAAAGTTTGAAGTTGTGGTATCAAAATATTATTTTATTTAAAAATAATAATTCTCCAATTTATTGTTTTTAAATAAAATAATAATAACAGTCGAACACGAAATTATGAAAATTCATTTTTATTTATTTATTATTCATGGATTTACTTATCAATTAAACGTTAATGGTACCAAAATAATTTTTTTAAACTTGTTATTTCATTGATTAAATATTAAGCTATTATGTTTTATTTAAAAAAATTTCATAATGTAATTCCATGATGGATATTATGAAAATATTAAAAATCACTCAGTTTTTTAATAATATGAATCCTAAATATTTCGGAAATTACTTATAATATTTGTGGATTTTAAATTTTGGAAAGTTTTGAGGAAGTTTTATTATTATAATTATTTTATGTGTTTTTTGCCTTTTCATTTGTTAACATTATTTTCAATCATCTTAAGAAATAAGAAAAGAAGAGCGAAAAAAAAAAAATTTTGTAATATATTTTCCAAAAACACAAAAATCAAAAGACATTTTTTCTCAGAAAAAATCTTTCAAAAGTTATTTATTTTTTTGTACAAAAAAAAGAAAAAAAATTATAATTTTTTTTATATATAATTTCTAGAAAGAAGATAGTTTGTTTCAAGATTGTTCATTGATTGAAAATATTTTTTTTTCAACATTTTTCAAATATTTGTTTTCAAATCTGCTAAATCTTTTTACTCTAAACTATAAATATAATTTAATATAATAATTTAACCTATAATAATAATTTAAACACAATAAATTATTCAACTAAATTATTTCACAGGTGAATAAATAAATTTAGTGGATTAATTAATTTTTTTTGTTTGTTTCTTAATTTTTTCATATGAATCATTTCAAATTAATATTTAGCTTATTTCAAAAGGAATTATTTTCAAATCTTTTTACGATTAGTGAGGGCTGCAGGAGACAATATCAAAAGAATTCGTAATTTACCTTTAAAGATTTTAACATTCTTCTTATTTTTTTTAAAAAATGAGATTTATTTTAATATTTAATTTTCCTTTTTAAATTTAAAATTCACAGATTGAAGTCCTTTCAGAGTAAGTCTTTTATTTTTGTATTTTCAAAGTAATTTTTGTATTTTAATAACTTTAAAGAATTACACATTTTCTTCATTGACGCATCAGCCCTATCGTGGGCCGTCTGCTTGATGGACGATTTTGAGACAAGAGATCTTTTCTTTTTAATACGCTTTTATTAGTTTCACCTGTATGTTTGTTTGTTTGTATGTATGTATGTATGTATATAACTGACTCTTTGGGCTCGATTTTGCCGTACTTTAAGCGATCAGATTTAATTTAAACGTTGTAGACTTATCAAGGACCTACGGCAATAAAATATTTTGATAAGTTTATTATCTCATCATGATTAGGATCGCCAGGATTAGTGATTAAAACACACAGCCTTTGAAAAGTCATCTTGATCGGCGCATCATTTCCCCTGGAGATCTGTTTCTCCTCATACACACTATTTAAGCTGCAAAGAAACATTTACAGACATTTTTCAGAACGAAAACAGTTGATTCTTTTATATTAGTTTCACCTGTATGTTTGTTTCTATGTATGTAACTGACTCTTTGTGCTCGATTTTGCCCTACTTTAAGCGATCAGATTTAATTTAAACGTTGTAGATTTATCAAGGACCGACGACATTAAAATATTTTGATAAATTTATTATCTCATCATGATTAGGATCGCCAGGATTAGTGATTTTATTTTAACTTATGAAGAGCAATTTAACCCATGTAGAATGAAAGTATTCAGTAAAGACATTCAGCCCTACGTGGGACAGCGGCACAACGGATAACGCGCCTTACTACGAATCAGGAGATTCCCTCTTCGAATCCTGGCTGGCTCGACATATTCGCATTTAGCTTTTATTTTACTCACAATTGAATTATTGTAAGAACTATAGTTCCAGTCCTTCGTATCGGAACCTCATTTAAATATTATAGTTTAAAAACACTAAAAACACGCTTTTAGAGTGAATCAAAGTAAAAATAAATTAATAGTTTAAAAAACTAAAAAACACGCCTTTAGAGTTAATCAAACTAAAAAGTAAAAAATAAGTTAATAGTTTAAAAAAAACACGTTTTTAGAGTCAATCAAACTAAAAAGTAAAAAATAATTGTTAACATAAGAATAAAATGACTGACGGGGAAATTAATGTCACTGTTCTAAAAGCGTGGGGTGCTTTGTATGACATTTTTAAACTAACTCTGCATTTCGGAATGAAACTAGTGAAAAAATTATGACGATTGATATCGAACACCCCACGCTTTTAGAACAGAGACATTCATTTTCTCGTCAGTAATTTTATTCTTATGTTAACAATTATTTTTTACTTTTTAGTTTGATTCACTCTAAAAGCGTGTTTGTTAAGTTTTTTTAAAACTATTTTTGAGGGGTAGGGTAGTCAGTCCTACGTCCAACAATCATATTAGATCGGCACGTATGGTTTACAGTGGATTGCGAACATCTATGTCACCGCAGGGACTCGAAGCTGAAACCTGTGGCATCGAACGCCAGAGAGTAGTCACTTGACCATCAGACTCCAAACGATTTATTTAATGATTAACAGTTATTCCTTGATCCTTTCAAAAGGAAAAAAATTGTTATTTTAAGCAGAAAATTTCACAAGTAATATGTATGAAAATTATTTCACAAATAATAATTTCTCATTCCTAGAAGCAACCTCAGATGTAGTAATTATTTTACATTAATAATTTTTTTAGATTTTATCTACTGCAGTGGCTATCTCGTAATCCCTTCATATCAAATAACGAATAATTATTTTTGCAGAAAATTTCACTAGTAACAGTTATTAAAGAACAATTTGCTTATTGGTTCAGCGAATACAATTAGGATTTATTTTTTTATGTATGTAATTTCGCAACTAACAATTCGTGCAATACATTTTACGAGTTACACCTGTTCTCTCAGTCTATAACACTTAAGTTTTTGCAGTCTGTTCACATATTTTTGAAAGAACTAGTTAGGAATCAATTAAGAAGAAATAATTGTTTCATAAGAATTATTTCTCAATTAAGAATTATTAATGTCCGTGAAGAATTTCGTAGATAATTTCTATTCGTAATTTTATCAATCTTTGAAATTATGACGAAAATAACTAATTTAAAGTTTTTCCATATCAAAATAAAGAGAAAAATTATTTTTGAAAAACATTTCATATATAAAAAGACAAAATTCTGTACTGGTATTTTTTACATATTTTTGCAAAGAACTAATTAGGAACTAACTAAGAAGAAATAATTGTTTCATAAGAATTATTTCTCAATTAAGAATTATTAATGTCCGTGAAGAATTTCGTAGATAATTTCTATTCGTAATTTTATCAATCTTTGAAATTATGAAGAAAATAACTAATTTAAAGTTTTTCCATATCAAAATAAAGAGAAACATTATTTTTGAAAAACATTTCATATATAAAAAGACAAAATTCTGTACTGGTATTTTTTACATATTTTTGCAAAGAACTAATTAGGAACTAACTAAGAAGAAATAATTGTTTCATAAGACGAAAATTATTTCTCAATTCAAAATAAACAGAAAAATTATTAATGTCCGTGAAGAATTTCGTAGATAATTTCTATTCGTAATTTTATCAATCTTTGAAATTATGACAAAAATAACTAATTTAAAGTTTTTCCATATCAAAATAAAAAGAAAAATTATTTTTGAAAAACATTTCATATATAAAAGACAAAATTCTGTACTGGTATTTTTTACATATTTTTGCAAAGAACTAATTAGGAACTAACTAAGAAGAAATAATTGTTTCATAAGAATTATTTCTCAATTAAGAATTATTAATGTCCGTGAAGAATTTCGTAGATAATTTCTATTCGTAATTTTATCAATCTTTGAAATTATGACGAAAATAACTAATTTAAAGTTTTTCCATATCAAAATAAAGAGAAAAATTATTTTTGAAAAACATTTCATATATAAAAAGACAAAATTCTGTACTGGTATTTTTTACATATTTTTGCAAAGAACTAATTAGGAACTAACTAAGAAGAAATAATTGTTTCATAAGAATTATTTCTCAATTAAGAATTATTAATGTCCGTGAAGAATTTCGTAGATAATTTCTATTCGTAATTTTATCAATCTTTGAAATTATGACGAAAATAACTAATTTAAAGTTTTTCCATATCAAAATAAAGAGAAAAATTATTTTTGAAAAACATTTCATATATAAAAAGACAAAATTCTGTACTGGTATTTTTTACATATTTTTGCAAAGAACTAATTAGGAACTAACTAAGAAGAAATAATTGTTTCATAAGAATTATTTCTCAATTAAAAGAAAAATTATTAATGTCCGTGAAGAATTTCGAAGATAATTTCTATTCGTAATTTTATCAATCTTTGAAATTATGACGAAAATAACTAATTTAAAGTTTTTCCATATCAAAATAAAGAGAAAAATTATTTTTGAAAAACATTTCATATATAAAAAGACAAAATTCTGTACTGGTATTTTTTACATATTTTTGCAAAGAACTAATTAGGAACTAACTAAGAAGAAATAATTGTTTCATAAGAATTATTTCTCAATTAAGAATTATTAATGTCCGTGAAGAATTTCGTAGATAATTTCTATTCGTAATTTTATCAATCTTTGAAATTATGACGAAAAAATAACTAATTTAAAGTTTTTCCATATCAAAATAAAGAGAAAAATTATTTTTGAAAAACATTTCATATATAAAAAGACAAAATTCTGTACTGGTATTTTTTACATATTTTTGCAAAGAACTAATTAGGAACTAACTAAGAAGAAATAATTGTTTCATAAGAAGTATTTCTCAATTACAAATTATTAATGTGAAGAATTTCGTAGATAATTTCTATTCCTAATTTTATCAATCTTTGAAATTATGACGAAAATAACTAATTGAAAGTTTTTCCATATCAAAATAAAGAGAAAAATTATTTTTGAAAAACATTTCATATATAAAAAGACAAAATTCTGTACTGGTATTTTTACATATTTTTGCAAAGAACTAATTAGGAACTAACTAAGAAGAAATAATTGTTTCATAAGAATTATTTCTCAATTAAGAATTATTAATGTCCGTGAAGAATTTCGTAGATAATTTCTATTCGTAATTTTATCAATCTTTGAAATTATGACGAAAATAACTAATTTAAAGTTTTTCCATATCAAAATAAAGAGAAAAATTATTTTTGAAAAACATTTCATATATAAAAAGACAAAATTCTGTACTGGTATTTTTACATATTTTTGCAAAGAACTAATTAGGAACTAACTAAGAAGAAATAATTGTTTCATAAGAATTATTTCTCAATTAAGAATTATTAATGTCCGTGAAGAATTTCGTAGATAATTTCTATTCGTAATTTTATCAATCTTTGAAATTATGACGAAAATAACTAATTTAAAGTTTTTCCATATCAAAATAAAGAGAAAAATTATTTTTGAAAAACATTTCATATATAAAAAGACAAAATTCTGTACTGGTATTTTTTACATATTTTTGCAAAGAACTAAAGGAAACTAACTAAGAAGAAATAATTGTTTCATAAGAATTATTTCTCAATTAAGAATTATTAATGTCCGTGAAGAATTTCGTAGATAATTTCTATTCGTAATTTTATCAATCTTTGAAATTATGACGAAAATAACTAATTTAAAGTTTTTCCATATCAAAATAAAGAGAAAAATTATTTTTGAAAAACATTTCATATATAAAAAGACAAAATTCTGTACTGGTATTTTTTACATATTTTTGCAAAGAACTAATTAGGAACTAACTAAGAAGAAATAATTGTTTCATAAGAATTATTTCTCAATTAAGAATTATTAATGTCCGTGAAGAATTTCGTAGATAATTTCTATTCGTAATTTTATCAATCTTTGAAATTATGACGAAAATAACTAATTTAAAGTTTTTCCATATCAAAATAAAGAGAAAAATTATTTTTGAAAAACATTTCATATATAAAAAGACAAAATTCTGTACTGGTATTTTTTACATATTTTTGCAAAGAACTAATTAGGAACTAACTAAGAAGAAATAATTGTTTCATAAGAATTATTTCTCAATTAAGAATTATTAATGTCCGTGAAGAATTTCGTAGATAATTTCTATTCGTAATTTTATCAATCTTTGAAATTATGACGAAAATAACTAATTTAAAGTTTTTCCATATCAAAATAAAGAGAAAAATTATTTTTGAAAAACATTTTATATATAAGAATACAAAATTCTGTACTTGTATTTTTTACATATTTTTGCAAAGAACTAATTAGGAACTAATTAAGAAGAAATAATTGTTTCATATTGACGAAAATAACTAATTTAAATTAAATTCAAAATAAACAGAAAAATTATTTTTGAAAAACATTTTTTATATAAGAAGACAAAAATGTATTTTTACAATTTTTGCAAAGAACTAATTAGGAACTAATTAAGAAGAAATAATTGTTTCAATGAATTTTATTTAAGAATTATTAAATGTGAAGAATTTCGTAGATAATTTCTATTTCGTTTTTATCAATCTTTGAAATTATGACGAAAATAACTAATTTAAAGTTTTTCCATATCAAAATAAAAGAAAAATTATTTTTGAAAAACATTTTCATATATAAAAAATACAAAATTCTGTACTTGTATTTTTACATATTTTTGCAAAGAACTAATTAGGAACTAATTAAGAAGAAATAATTGTTTCATATTGATTTCTCGAAAATAATGTCCGTAATTTAAATTATTCGTAATTCAAAAATAAACGAAAATAACTAATTTAAAGTTTTTCCATATCAAAATGAGAAAAATTATTTTTGAAAAACATTTTATATATAAGAATACAAAATTCTGTACTTGTATTTTTTACATATTTTTGCAAAGAACTAATTAGGAACTAATTAAGAAGAAATAATTGTTTCATATTGACGAAAATAACTAATTTAAATTAAATTCAAAATAAACAGAAAAATTATTTTTGAAAAACATTTTTTATATAAGAAGACAAAATTCTGTACTTGTATTTTTTACATATTTTTGCAAAGAACTAATTAGGAACTAATTAAGAAGAAATAATTGTTTCATATGAATTACTTATCAATTAAGAATTATTAATGTCTGTGAAGAATTTCGTAGATAATTTCCATTCGTAATTTTATCAATTTTTGAAATTATGACGAAAATAACTAATTTAAAGTTTTTCCATATCAAAATAAAGAGAAAAATTATTTTTGAAAAACATTTTATATATAAGAAGACAAAATTGTGTATTTGTATTTTTAACAGTTAAAGCTGTTTTCAGGAAAATGTTTCATTTATTTCTCCAAAGGATTTACTTCGAGGAATTATTTCAATATTAATATTAAATTATTTCCTCAGAGAATTTCACAAATTATATCTAATTTCCACGACAAAAAAATAATCCAAATAATAATACTTTGGAGTAATTATTATTATTAATAATAATAAGTAATCATTTTGCTAGAATTATTATTATTATTCTAGTTAAGGGATTACTTATAATTATCAATTAATTAATAATAAATAATCACTTGATGAATTACTAATTTACTTAATTAAGTAAGTAATCACTTACTGCTAATTATTTTTATTCGAATTATCTTTTGTCAATAAAATTATAATAATAATAATAATGAGTATAATTCTAGCAGAATAATTGTTTATTATTATTAATAATTACAAGTAATTATTATTATTTGAATTATTTTTGTTATAAATAATAATAAGTAATCATTTTGCTAGAATTATTATTATTATTATTATTGAGTATAATTCTAGCAAAATGATTGCTTATCATTAGTAATTATTAATATTATTTGAATTATTACTACAAATTATTATTATTGGAATTATTTTTGTCATAAGTAATATTATTATTTTGCTTTAATGTGAATCATTTTATAAACAAGCAAGCAATCTTTATTTGACACAAAATTCCCCTTTGAGCTATTCTGTTCATTTTCGTAAAACCAATTATTCTGTTTAAATAATTTTCCAGGAAACTATTTTAAGCACCACGAAATTGACAGCCATCAAACAATTTGCAATTGTTTTTCTCTCTAACAAAACAATTAGTTCATTCCTTTTGCATAAAATTATAAATATAAATGAAATAAAAATAAAATCTCGCGCATTGAGTAAAAGGAAATCGAGAATGAAAAATATATTTTTAAATAAAAAAAAAGTGAAGTAGAAAGAGTATTAAATAGGAATTATTGCTTTTCAGTGAGAGTGACGCAACATAAATTATTAACAGCGCCGACCTGTGAAAACTAAATACATTTGAGACATTAAAGCAACATGCATTCAAGCCCGTACTTAAAGTGGCAGAGTCTGGTAAAAGCGAATTTCCAATCACGGATGCTATTCTGAGCTAAGTGATCATACTTCAGGGCTTAATGGAAAACTGCTTCTTAAAAGTACTCCTTAAGGAATAAAACTCGTATTTTTCACTGGGAGCTCTAAAAGCAGTTAATAACACAAGAAGCAAGGAAGGTGCATTAAAAAAATAAATAAATAAAAGTTAAAATGTATAAGGGCAAGGAAAAAAAATATAGAATCTCTCTCCCTCTCTTTGCTCTTTCCTCCAAAAGCTTTTGAGTAGAGGGAGCTTGCTACTTTTCTTGAAAGCCTCATAAACAGCAACTTTCATTTAAGTAAAAACGAAATGTTAAATATCAGCGTATTTTGATAAATTAAATTTTTTACCGATAGAGGGCGCAAGGTTGAAATTTTTTTTTTTGTTGTTGTTCTTCTTTCTTCTTTTATTCTGCATTCAAAAAGTAAATAAATTAAAAGAACTTAACATAGATGGAGGTAGAAATTTAAAAATAAATAAGTGGAGGGGAAGTAAGTAAGTAAAAAAAAAAAAATTATGAGAACGTATCCGTAAATGATTTAGTGCACTTTTTCCCTGCTTTTTTTCTAGTTCTTTTTTAACTTGGGAAATGCTCAGTAGTTAGAAATTTATCGCAGCTTTCCATTAGGATAAGTAACTGCACACTGCTCTTGTACGTAATAAATATGCAAGTCCATTTCAAATAAACCTATATGTGCTGCATGTACCGAATGTTTCACAAAAAAAAAGGAAAAAAACAAAAAAAATCATTTGTGTTTCCCCAATAGAAAGAGGCCAGAGAAGAAAAACAGAAAACGAAGAAGTGTATTAAGTAATGAAGTTTTTCATTGCAAATTTTTCTCTTATCGAACACCGTTTTTATAGCCCCCTTTTATTGCCCCTCTCTTACAATTTCCAATGTTTTTTAATCGATCAAGTAATGGAAGGTAGTTCTCCTGAACCATAAAGAACTGTCTGAGGCCTCTCTTTTACTTTGCCCTGCATTTTAAATGCGTTAAATCCTTGTATGTTGTTTAAGGATTTCTCCAGAATAAAATAAAAAAACGTTTTGTAATTTTAAAAAGATACAAATAAACATTTAATAATTCCGTTATATTTATAAAATATAATCTAACCATAACCTAATGCACAGTTGGCATTTGAATCATGTTTGTTTCGAAAGAAATTAGAGATTTAATTTTACAGATTTCAATTACAATTATAGGTTCAATCTTACAGGTTACAGTTAAAATTACAGGTTCAATCTTACAGATTCAATCTTAGAGGTTACAGTTACAATTACAGGTTCAATCTTACAGGTTACAATTACAATTACAGGTTCAATCAGATTACAATTACAATGACAGGTTCAATCTTACAGGTTACAATTGCAATTCAGGTTATCAGGTTACAGTTACAATTACAGGTTCAATCTTACAGATTACAATTACAATTACAGGTTCAATCTTACAGGTTACAGTTACAATTGCAGGTTCCGTCTTACAGACTACAATTATAATTACAGGTTCAATCTTACATATTACAAATACAATTACAGGTTCAATCTTACAGATTACAATTACAATTACAGATTCAATCTTAAAAGTTACAATTACAATGACAGATTCAATCTTATAGGTTACAAATACAATGACAGCTTCAATCTTGCAACTACGTAAGGTTAAGCATCTTTGCTTAACTGGTGATATAATGAACTATATTTTCTATCCTGTGTGGGTTCGGGTTAGAACAACCCCATTGTAGCCCATGCATGTCGTAAATGGCAACTAAAATGGGTACCCAGTGACCGAGAGTATAAATGAGTCAGACGTCTCCCTTTGGTTGGCCGATGTCTCTGTGCCGCAAGGTCAAAGCCAAAAATAATCTGCATTTTTAACCCTTTATCATAACTCGTCGGTTTAACACACGGGTTCATAGACTTGGTCTAGATGTTGCTGTCAACGAAATGGGATAAGAAACAACACTATACTTTCTATGTTTAAGTAGTGCGATTGTTAATTTTGTATAGGAAGAAATATTGCCACTACCGTTATTTTAAGATATAACTCCGCCAGTAACGAAGTATTAAAATGGCACATGGGCGATTAGTGTCAGCCTGAAATCCTTTTGTGTGCTTAAGAAGTTGAAAAGGAAAGGATGATTGGTTGGTTTGTCGCTCTACAGTCACTTTGTGCAAACTTTAGGCTAATTAGACCGGGGCTTACAGTTTAAAAGGAAAAGATGAAGAAATAAAGTGGTACATTCGTAAATAGAACATTTGAAATGGAATATATATATATATATATTTTATATATATATATATATATATATATTCTCAAAATTCGTGTGTAGAATAATTTACAAGGATGTGTGGATGCTCCTAGTACAAAGCGTGGTTTCAGTAAAAAATAAAAAGAAATTCCAAATTGAATCATTATTTGCTAAGAAATCACGCAATTTGTCATAAATTAGGTTTTATGCCAATTTGGCGACTTTTCATGGTTGGCGATATTATGGTGGATGCTAAATTTTACACTGTTCATAGACAAATTGAAGTAAAATAAATAAATAAATATGGCATACTGAGCGATGAATTGCAACCACCTAAAATTTTATCTAATAAATAAGAAAAATTTGATTGACCAGCTGTATTCACATATTCAGCTGTATGTTGCTAGCTCCTGAGTGGGAGCGCCAACAAATTTATTCACTAAATGAAACAACCAAGAATATCGTTTATCCACATGCACTACAATAAATAATTTTCCATTATTCAACTTAAAAAGCAAGCGATTACTTTTCCGAAATATTTAAAATTATGTTTTTAAACTTTTAAAGTCAAATATTTGTGATTAGTTCTACGACTTTTATAATATAAAATAAACATTTAATGATGACGCATTAAATAATTCCCTCTATTATAATGCGCACTTTTAAACTAATTACTCAAATTAGCATGCCGGTTTAAAAAAAATTTCCCTTATTTTTTGTAATTTGTCCTTGAATGCAATAACTTTTAAAGGTTCAATTCAGGAAGTTTTTAATGTTAGTTCTTAATGAATTGCAAAATATAGTGATAGGAAAACTAACTATTTTAAATTAACTGTCAATGAATGAATTTAATTTATGTTTTTAATTTATTTTGTTTTATTTAAATTCAGTCCAAATTTATCTTTCAAACGAATAAATCAAAATATTTTTTTTTCTTAATTCATTTTTGTTGTTGTTTATATTTAATTTAGAGCACATGTAATTAGTAAAAAGTCATAAAATGTAAAGAAACTACAATTGATTTAATTAATATTCATCAATTTGGAATTTTGAAGTTTCATAAAGTGAAAATAATTATGTATTTGTGCTGTGTAAATACATAAATGTTAAGTTTATTATTAAACTAAAAAATGTTAATTTTCTTATTAATTTAATTTCTTTGACTTAATAATTTGAGTACTTTTCATTTAAAAATTCATATTTTGATGTTGTTTAGAAATGCATTGGACTGTTTTGGAAGATTACGTGTTCGGAGGTTTAAAACTTGGAAAGCGAAGCCCATAAAATTATGGGTAAAAATACCCCTAAAATTATTTAAAAAATTATTATTATTATTATTATTTAAAAAATTATTATTATTTTACCCATAAAATTATGGGTAAAAATATTTGATGGATACTTGGTGATTATTATATTTTTCTTTCCAATACACTTCCTTTAAAAGTTTTCCAGCTAAATTCTTTATGTAATTACATAAAACACTATATATTTATTATATACAATACCATACAATTAACACATACAATCCCATTTATTTAATGTATACAATATCATATACAATCCCTTGTATGTATACAATCCCTTGTATTTATTGTTTACAATACTATGTAATTAATGTATAAGTATTCTTATTTCTTATCCTACACTTCTCCCCAAAATAATTTTTTTAATTAACCTTTTTTGCTTACAAAGCACTTCTTTTAAAAGTTTTACAGCTGAATTTTCTATGTAATTGTATACAATTCCAAGTAGTTATTGTGTACAATACCATGCAATTAATGTATACAATCCCTTATATTTAATATGTACAATACCATGTAATTAATATATACAACACCATGTAGCTAAAGTATACAATACTATGTAATTAATGTATAGATTTACATTAATCTAATTTCTTATCTTTCACTTCTCCCCAAACTAATTTTTTTTAATTACAAAGCAATTTTTAAAAAAGTTTTTCAGCTGAATTCTCTATGTAATTGCATAAAATCTTATCTATTTAATTATACAATACCATTAAATTAATATATACAATACCATGCATTTTATAGATTCAATACTATGCAATTCATGATTCTGTTCCTATTCTTGTTTCTTTCACCTCTCCCAAAATTAATTTTTTTAATAAGACTTTTTATTGATGGTGCATGTCCTTTAAAAGTTTGTGAACTAAATTCTAGCTTATGGAGAGATTTTAGTTGAAAAACTTTTAAAATACATAAAAACATACATAAATAAAAAAAAATATACATACATACAAAAATACATAAACTTTAGTGCACGTAGTTTTTATACATACATGCAAAAATACATGCATACACAAATATACATCATGCATACATAAATATACATCATACACATAAATATGCATGCTTAAAATTCATAAACTTTAGTAATTACATAGAATCCCATGTATTTAATGTATACAATACCATGTAACTAATATATGAGATATCCTGCATTTAATGTATACAATACCCTGTAATTATTGTACAAGTCTTCCTGTTACAAAATTGTACCATGCGATGTATAGATATAATCACACATAACCTAATGCAACAAACCTAACATAACCTAATGTATACAAAAATCCAACTAGCATTGTGAGGATCCTACCATGCAGGGATGATCAGGATGCACAACCTTAAACTTATCCCTTTTTTATCTTATCCATCTTCCCTCTGGATAAATTTCCTTAACAAGGCCTCTCGGTTTCCAACGCACTCGTCTTCAGATGTTCTGCAACTAAGTCATCCCAAAACAAACTTCTGATTGCAATAATTTGCGAAACAATATTTTGTTTGAGTCAACTAAAGCCAAGAAAACCCACCCCACCCCTTCTCTCTTTTTCCTTTTTAGCTTTACTTACTTACTTACTTACTTACTTTACTTACTTATTTATTTATTTATTTGACTACTCTTCTTGATAACTTTTGAAACGAAAAGAATCGATTCTTTTTAAGAGTGGGGAAGAAGAACGAGCTAGTTTGTATTCCGAAGATTCTCTCCTTTGGCCCCCCTTTTGCCTTTCTGCTTTATTAGTGTACACGTACAGACAGGATCATTGCCTTGTTGTTTTTCTCTTGCTGAGGTTTTTTGGGCGAATGTGATTTGGTAAGAACTTCACAAAAATTTGTTTTTTCTTTTTCTTCATTCTTTCTTTTTTTTTTTTTTTAACTCAGGAAAATGTGTTAGCTGAGCAAAGCAAGCGGAAAGTAAATTAACTGAAGAGATGCTACAGTATACTACAGTGAAGTTTGTGGTTCGTTACCACTTACACAGTTGGTCTCTCTCTCTCTCTTCCTCTTTACCAAAAAGAGGGATATATTGACCGAAAAAGACTTTCGACTTCGTTAGACCAACAAGAAGGGGGACAGTCGGACTTAATTAGATGTTCAGGTGCGACAGTCGACAAAACACTGTGAAATTGCGTTAATAAAGCCCCCTCTCCGATACGAGAAAACAAGTTAAAATTCTTTGGGTTCTTCGCAGTCGGGTCCCTTTTATTTGACTGGATTTTATGCGCTCTCGTGAAGAATAAGAAATCGAGTTGTTGTTGTCATCGTCGAACGAAAAACTTTGAAAGTTTTTGAATTATTAATTGAATAGATTGTTTTAAATTGCGAGCATGAAACTACAGTACTGCAGAACGAACTCTTTTGTCAAGTGATGTAAAAATTGGTCTTTTTTTTTCAGTAAAAGAGATCAATACTTAAACGCAATCCTTTTAAAGCAGTTATAAATTACCATGGTCCCAAAAAAATGCACTTGCTTAGATGTAATGAAATTTAAATTTCACAAATATCAGAAATGAAATAAATGTAATTTGTACACTATGAAGAAATCTAAAAAAGAAAATAAAAAGTCCAATATGCCAAAAAATTGGCTTAAAGTTACAAATTATAATATATCAAATTATGACAAGAAATCAATACTTAAACACAATCCTTTTAAATCAGTTATAAATTACTACGGTTGCAAAAGATGCACTTGCTTAGATGTAATGTAATTTAAATTTCCCAAATATCACAAATGAAATAAATGTCCTTTGT
Organism: Caerostris darwini; assembly: GCA_021605075.1. NCBI lineage: Eukaryota > Metazoa > Arthropoda > Arachnida > Araneae > Araneidae > Caerostris > Caerostris darwini. Next base: position 722,677 of record BPLQ01013804.1, read on the forward strand.
ACACTATGTGAAAATATATTAAAAAAAATAAGAAGTCCAATATGCAAAAAAGATTGGCTTAGAGTTGCAAATTATTATAATGCTAATAAAACAATGCTTTTGGAACAGGAAAACAACGCTTTTGATTAGTTGTATTGAAATATAAATCCCCCAAATATTTGGAATTAAATAAATTTAATTAGTTTATTTTAGAGAAAATAAAAAATAAAAAAACTGAAATCTGCTCGGCAAATTTCAATTTATCATATCTCAACATTCGAGAACGGAGGAATATACTCAGGAATATGCCAATGTTTCGTAATGCACGAGATATATGAAGCAATTGATTGGAATGTTACAAGAATTGCCAAATTCAATAGTCACAACATAGCAATGTTGAATAGATCAAGAATTTCTAAAAGAATGTACAAAAGTAAGATAAATGTCGTCGTAAATGAAGAATGAAGTATTCCCAATTCTGCAAGAAAAGTTATCATATACAATAGCCAGAAGAATATATCAAAGTTTGAAAATATTAGTCGAAAATGAGGGATGAAGTATTCCAAATTCTACAGGAAACGTTATCACATACAATACCCCAAAGAATATATCAAAGTTTGAAAATATTAGTCGAAAATGAAGGATGAAGTATTCCAAATTCTACAGGAAACGTTATCACATACCATACCCCAAAGAATATATCAAAGTTTGAAAATATTAGTCGAAAATGAAGGATGAAGTATTCCAAATTCTACAGGAAACGCTATCACATACCATACCCCAAAGAATATATCAAAGTTTGAAAATATTAGTCGAAAATGAAGGATGAAGTATTCCAAATTCTACAGGAAACGCTATCACATACAATACCCCAAAGAATATATCAAAGTTTGAAAATATTAGTCGAAAATGAAGGATGAAGTATTCCAAATTCTACAGGAAACGCTATCACATACAATACCCCAAAGAATATATCAAAGTTTGAAAATATTAGTCGAAAATGAAGGATGAAGTATTCCAAATTCTACAGGAAACGCTATCACATACCATACCCCAAAGAATATATCAAAGTTTGAAAATATTAGTCGAAAATGAAGGATGAAGTATTCCAAATTCTACAGGAAACGTTATCACATACAATACCCCAAAGAATATATCAAAGTTTGAAAATATTAGTCGAAAATGAAGGATGAAGTATTCCAAATTCTACAGGAAACGCTATCACATACAATACCCCAAAGAATATATCAAAGTTTGAAAATATTAGTCGAAAATGAAGGATGAAGTATTCCAAATTCTACAGGAAACGTTATCACATACAATACCCCAAAGAATATATCAAAGTTTGAAAATATTAGTCGAAAATGAAGGATGAAGTCCAAATTCCAAATTCTACAAAGTTTGAAACGTATTCCAAATCAGGAAACATACAATACCCCAAAGAATATATCAAAGTTTGAAAATATTAGTCGAAAATGAAGGATGAAGTATTCCAAATTCTACAGGAAACGCTATCACATACAATACCCCAAAGAATATATCAAAGTTTGAAAATATTAGTCGAAAATGAAGGATGAAGTATTCCAAATTCTACAGGAAACGCTATCACATACAATACCCCAAAGAATATATCAAAGTTTGAAAATATTAGTCGAAAATGAAGGATGAAGTATTCCAAATTCTACAGGAAACGCTATCACATACAATACCCCAAAGAATATATCAAAGTTTGAAAATATTAGTCGAAAATGAAGGATGAAGTATTCCAAATTCTACAGGAAACGAAACAAAGAATATATCAAAAGTTTGAAAATATTATCACATACAATACAATACCCCAAAGAATATATCAAAGTTTGAAAATATTAGTCGAAAATGAAGGATGAAGTATTCCAAATTCTACAGGAAACGCTATCACATACAATACCCCAAAGAATATATCAAAGTTTGAAAATATTAGTCGAAAATGAAGGATGAAGTATTCCAAATTCTACAGGAAACGCTATCACATACAATACCCGAAAAAAAGAATATATCAAAGTTTGAAAATATTAGTCGAAAATGAAGGATGAAGTATTCCAAATTCTACAGGAAACAAAGTTTGAAAATATTATCACATACAATACCCCAAAGAATATATCAAAGTTTGAAAATATTAGTCGAAAATGAAGGATGAAGTATTCCAAATTCTACAGGAAACGCTATCACATACAATACCCCAAAAAAGAATATATCAAAGTTTGAAAATATTAGTCGAAAATGAAGGATGAAGTATTCCAAATTCTACAGGAAACGCTATCACATACAATACCCCAAAGAATATATCAAAGTTTGAAAATATTAGTCGAAAATGAAGGATGAAGTATTCCAAATTCTACAGGAAACGCTATCACATACAATACCCCAAAGAATATATCAAAGTTTGAAAATATTAGTCGAAAATGAAGGATGAAGTATTCCAAATTCTACAGGAAACGTTATCACATACAATACCCCAAAGAATATATCAAAGTTTGAAAATATTAGTCGAAAATGAAGGATGAAGTATTCCAAATTCTATGAAGGAAACGCTATCACATACAATACCCCAAAGAATATATCAAAGTTTGAAAATATTAGTCGAAAATGAAGGATGAAGTATTCCAAATTCTACAGGAAACGCTATCACATACAATACCCCAAAGAATATATCAAAGTTTGAAAATATTAGTCGAAAATGAAGGATGAAGTATTCCAAATTCTACAGGAAACGCTATCACATACAATACCCCAAAGAATATATCAAAGTTTGAAAATATTAGTCGAAAATGAAGGATGAAGTATTCCAAATTCTACAGGAAACGCTATCACATACAATACCCCAAAGAATATATCAAAGTTTGAAAATATTAGTCGAAAATGAAGGATGAAGTATTCCAAATTCTACAGGAAACGCTATCACATACAATACCCCAAAGAATATATCAAAGTTTGAAAATATTAGTCGAAAAAATGTATTCCAAATTCTAAGGGATACCCCAAAGAATATATCAAAGTTTGAAAATATTAGTCCAAATTCTACAGGAAACGCTATCACATACAATACCCCAAAGAATATATCAAAGTTTGAAAATATTAGTCGAAAATGAAGGATGAAGTATTCCAAATTCTACAGGAAACGCTATCACATACAATACCCCAAAGAATATATCAAAGTTTGAAAATATTAGTCGAAAATGAAGGATGAAGTATTCCAAATTCTACAGGAAACGCTATCACATACAATACCCCAAAGAATATATCAAAGTTTGAAAATATTAGTCGAAAATGAAGGATGAAGTATTCCAAATTCTACAGGAAACGCTATCACATACAATACCCCAAAGAATATATCAAAGTTTGAAAATATTAGTCGAAAATGAAGGATGAAGTATTCCAAATTCTACAGGAAACGCTATCACATACAATACCCCAAAAGAATATATCAAAGTTTGAAAATATTAGTCGAAAATGAAGGATGAAGTATTCCAAATTCTACAGGAAACGTTATCACATACAATACCCCAAAGAATATATCAAAGTTTGAAAATATTAGTCGAAAATGAAGGATGAAGTATTCCAAATTCTACAGGAAACGTTATCACATACAATACCCCAAAGAATATATCAAAGTCTGAAAATTCTAGGCATAAATGAAAAAAATGAAGTATTCCAAATACAATAAGAAGCAATATACAACTCTAGTATAAGCACGCGAAAATGCCAAAAGTGATAAATGTGAAAATTCAAGAAGAAGGAATTGATCAACGCAATACGAGTACTTATAGTTATTGGGTATACAAATATGCTTCAAAACTACATACTACAAAACACTTCAAACAAAAGCCAAATTCTCCAGAAAATTCCATAAGACTAATGTTCTTCATCAAGCATTTCAAGAGTTAAGAGACTCAAAGTACCATTTTCCACCAAAATTTGAAATGGAGTTTCATTTGCTTGGCCCTCATTTTCGGATAACGTCCCGGACCCCTAAACAGGACAACATCATGTTCACACATGATAATTAAAGCTTCAATATCTAAATTGTATTGATAAAAAAACGCCACTTAAAAGCAGAATTTTCGATAAACAGATTGATTTGATTTTCCGCAATAGCAGAAATGTAATAAATATAATTTATATTCTTACCAAACATGCATTATATATATATTTTTTTAATAGTAGGGTGCTTTATCCTTTTAGATAGAAATAAAAAAGCATATGCAGAATCATATGAACTGTAAAGAATACTTCGGACAATAAATATTTTTAAACAAATGCAACGTCAAAATGCACTTCTAACATGTACTATCTTTATTTTAAAGTAACATTATTTTACGAATTTTATTTCTGATTGTTCTTAGCTCATATACTTACTATACTTTAATAAGAATAAAATATTTACAAATGGCCCATAATCTGTTCGAAAGAGAAATCTGAAGGCCGTGAGTTCGATCCTCACCCGGGGCAGTCTGTTTTTTGAATTGTATTACTTCGTTGTTTAGTGAACAACGTTAATAAAGAGGGATTGAGATTCGCAACTCTGTTATAATAGATGATTAGGGCCTCAGCACGACGAGTGAAATTTTTAACGTTTAAATAAAAGTGCAGATTAAATGAGTAGAAACAGAGCCATCCACCTCGAGCCTCGGTAGCGCAGTAGGCAGCGCGTCAGTCTCATAATCTGTTCGAAAGAGAAATCTGAAGGCCGTGAGTTCGATCCTCACCCGGGGCAGTCTGTTTTTTGAATTGTATTACTTCGTTGAGTGAACAACGTTAATAAAGAGGGATTGAGATTCGCAACTCTGTTATAATAGATGATTAGGGCCTCAGCACGACGAGTGAAATTTTTAACGTTTAAATAAAAGTGCAGATTAAATGAGTAGAAACAGAGCGTTCCACCTCGAGCCTCGGTAGCGCAGTAGGCAGCGCGTCAGTCTCATAATCTGTTCGAAAGAGAAATCTGAAGGCCGTGAGTTCGATCCTCACCCGGGGCAGTCTGTTTTTTGAATCGTATTACTTCGTTTAGTGAACAACGTTAATAAAGAGGGATTGAGATTCGCAACTCTGTTATAATAGATGATTAGGGCCTCAGCACGACGAGTGAAATTTTTAACGTTTAAATAAAAGTGCAGATTAAATGAGTAGAAACAGAACGTTCCACCTCGAGCCTCGGTAGCGCAGTAGGCAGCGCGTCAGTCTCATAATCTGTTCGAAAGAGAAATCTGAAGGCCGTGAGTTCGATCCTCACCCGGGGCAGTCTGTTTTTGAATTGTATTACTTCGTTAGTGAACAACGTTAATAAAGAGGGATTGAGATTCGCAACTCTGTTATAATAGATGATTAGGGCCTCAGCACGACGAGTGAAATTTTTAACGTTTAAATAAAAGTGCAGATTAAATGAGTAGAAACAGAGCGTTCCACCTCGAGCCTCGGTAGCGCAGTAGGCAGCGCGTCAGTCTCATAATCTGTTCGAAAGAGAAATCTGAAGGCCGTGAGTTCGATCCTCACCCGGGGCAGTCTGTTTTTTGAATTGTATTACTTCGTTTAGTGAACAACGTTAATAAAGAGGGATTGAGATTCGCAACTCTGTTATAATAGATGATTAGGGCCTCAGCACGACGAGTGAAATTTTTAACGTTTAAATAAAAGTGCAGATTAAATGAGTAGAAACAGAACATCCACCTCGAGCCTCGGTAGCGCAGTAGGCAGCGCGTCAGTCTCATAATCTGTTCGAAAGAGAAATCTGAAGGCCGTGAGTTCGATCCTCACCCGGGGCAGTCTGTTTTTGAATTGTATTACTTCGTTGGGTGAACAACGTTAATAAAGAGGGATTGAGATTCGCAACTCTGTTATAATAGATGATTAGGGCCTCAGCACGACGAGTGAAATTTTTAACGTTTAAATAAAAGTGCAGATTAAATGAGTAGAAACAGAGCCATCCACCTCGAGCCTCGGTAGCGCAGTAGGCAGCGCGTCAGTCTCATAATCTGTTCAAAAAAGAGAAATCTGAAGGCCGTGAGTTCGATCCTCACCCGGGGCAGTCTGTTTTTGAATCGTATTACTTCGTTGTGAACAACGTTAATAAAAGAGATTAAGATTCGCAACTCTGTTATAATAGATGATTAGGGCTACACCACGACGAGTGAAATTTTTAACGTTTAAATAAAAGTGCAGATTAAATGAGTAATTCCAGTAGCAGTAAAAGTCTCATAATCTCGAAAAGAGAAAACCTCGAGCCTCAGCACGACGAGTGAAATTTTTAACGTTTAAAAAAAGTGAGTAAAAGTAGAACAGTTCCACCTCGAGCCTGGTAGCGCAGTAGGCAGCGCGTCAGTCTCATAATCTGTTCGAAAGAGAAATCTGAAGGCCGTGAGTTCGATCCTCACCCGGGGCAGTCTGTTTTTTGAATTGTATTACTTCGTTTAGTGAACAACGTTAATAAAGAGGGATTGAGATTCGCAACTCTGTTATAATAGATGATTAGGGCCTCAGCACGACGAGTGAAATTTTTAACGTTTAAATAAAAGTGCAGATTAAATGAGTAGAAACAGAGCATTCCACCTCGAGCCTCGGTAGCGCAGTAGGCAGCGCGTCAGTCTCATAATCTGTTCGAAAGAGAAATCTGAAGGCCGTGAGTTCGATCCTCACCCGGGGCAGTCTGTTTTTTGAATTGTATTACTTCGTTGATTAGTGAACAACGTTAATAAAGAGGGATTGAGATTCGCAACTCTGTTATAATAGATGATTAGGGCCTCAGCACGACGAGTGAAATTTTTAACGTTTAAATAAAAGTGCAGATTTAGAGTAGAAACAGAGAACATTCCACCTCGAGCCTCGGTAGCGCAGTAGGCAGCGCGTCAGTCTCATAATCTGTTCGAAAGAGAAATCTGAAGGCCGTGAGTTCGATCCTCACCCGGGGCAGTCTGTTTTTTGAATTGTATTACTTCGTTTAGTGAACAACGTTAATAAAGAGGGATTGAGATTCGCAACTCTGTTATAATAGATGATTAGGGCCTCAGCACGACGAGTGAAATTTTTAACGTTTAATAAAAGTGCAGATTAAATGAGTAGAAACAGAGCGTTCCACCTCGGGCCTCGGTAGCGCAGTAGGCAGCGCGTCAGTCTCATAATCTGTTCGAAAGAGAAATCTGAAGGCCGTGAGTTCGATCCTCACCCGGGGCAGTCTGTTTTTGAATTGTATTACTTCGTTTAGTGAACAACGTTAATAAAGAGGGATTGAGATTCGCAACTCTGTTATAATAGATGATTAGGGCCTCAGCACGACGAGTGAAATTTTTAACGTTTAAATAAAAGTGCAGATTAAATGAGTAGAAACAGAACATTCCACCTCGAGCCTCGGTAGCGCAGTAGGCAGCGCGTCAGTCTCATAATCTGTTCGAAAGAGAAATCTGAAGGCCGTGAGTTCGATCCTCACCCGGGGCAGTCTGTTTTTTGAATTGTATTACTTCGTTGGGTGAACAACGTTAATAAAGAGGGATTGAGATTCGCAACTCTGTTATAATAGATGATTAGGGCCTCAGCACGACGAGTGAAATTTTTAACGTTTAAATAAAAGTGCAGATTAAATGAGTAGAAACAGAGCGTTCCACCTCGAGCCTCGGTAGCGCAGTAGGCAGCGCGTCAGTCTCATAATCTGTTCGAAAGAGAAATCTGAAGGCCGTGAGTTCGATCCTCACCCGGGGCAGTCTGTTTTTTTTTGAATCGTATTACTTCGTTTAGTGAACAACGTTAATAAAGAGGGATTAAGATTCGCAACTCTGTTATAATAAATGATTAGGGCTACACCACGACGAGTGAAATTTTTAACGTTTAGATAAAAATGCAGATTAGATGAGTAGAAGTAGAACATTCCACCTCGAGCCTCGGTAGCGCAGTAGGCAGCGCGTCAGTCTCATAATCTGTTCGAAAGAGAAATCTGAAGGCCGTGAGTTCGATCCTCACCCGGGGCAGTCTGTTTTTTGAATCGTATTACTTCGTTTAGTGAACAACGTTAATAAAGAGGGATTAAGATTCGCAACTCTGTTATAATAAAGGATTAGGGCTACACCACGACGAGTGAAATTTTTAACGTCTAGATAAAAATGCAGATTAGATGAGTAGAAGTAGAACATTCAACCTCGAGCCTCGGTAGCGCAGTAGGCAGCGCGTCAGTCTCATAATCTGTTCGAAAGAGAAATCTGAAGGCCGTGAGTTCGATCCTCACCCGGGGCAGTCTGTTTTTGAATTGTATTACTTCGTTGAGTGAACAACGTTAATAAAGAGGGATTGAGATTCGCAACTCTGTTATAATAGATGATTAGGGCCTCAGCACGACGAGTGAAATTTTTAACGTTTAAATAAAAGTGCAGATTAAATGAGTAGAAACAGAGCGTTCCACCTCGAGCCTCGGTAGCGCAGTAGGCAGCGCGTCAGTCTCATAATCTGTTCGAAAGAGAAATCTGAAGGCCGTGAGTTCGATCCTCACCCGGGGCAGTCTGTTTTTTGAATTGTATTACTTCGTTAGTGAACAACGTTAATAAAGAGGGATTGAGATTCGCAACTCTGTTATAATAGATGATTAGGGCCTCAGCACGACGAGTGAAATTTTTAACGTTTAAATAAAAGTGCAGATTAAATGAGTAGAAACAGAGCGTTCCACCTCGAGCCTCGGTAGCGCAGTAGGCAGCGCGTCAGTCTCATAATCTGTTCGAAAGAAAGAAATCTGAAGGCCGTGAGTTCGATCCTCACCCGGGGCAGTCTGTTTTTTGAATCGTATTACTTCGTTTAGTGAACAACGTTAATAATAGAGGGATTAAGATTCGCAACTCTGTTATAATAAAGGATTAGGGCTACACCACGACGAGTGAAATTTTTAACGTCTAGATAAAAATGCAGATTAGATGAGTAGAAGTAGAACATTCAACCTCGAGCCTCGGTAGCGCAGTAGGCAGCGCGTCAGTCTCATAATCTGTTCGAAAGAGAAATCTGAAGGCCGTGAGTTCGATCCTCACCCGGGGCAGTCTGTTTTTTGAATTGTATTACTTCGTTGAGTGAACAACGTTAATAAAGAGGGATTGAGATTCGCAACTCTGTTATAATAGATGATTAGGGCCTCAGCACGACGAGTGAAATTTTTAACGTTTAAATAAAAGTGCAGATTAAATGAGTAGAAACAGAGCGTTCCACCTCGAGCCTCGGTAGCGCAGTAGGCAGCGCGTCAGTCTCATAATCTGTTCGAAAGAGAAATCTGAAGGCCGTGAGTTCGATCCTCACCCGGGGCAGTCTGTTTTTTGAATTGTATTACTTCGTTTAGTGAACAACGTTAATAAAGAGGGATTGAGATTCGCAACTCTGTTATAATAGATGATTAGGGCCTCAGCACGACGAGTGAAATTTTTAACGTTTAAATAAAAGTGCAGATTAAATGAGTAGAAACAGAGCGTTCCACCTCGAGCCTCGGTAGCGCAGTAGGCAGCGCGTCAGTCTCATAATCTGTTCGAAAGAGAAATCTGAAGGCCGTGAGTTCGATCCTCACCCGGGGCAGTCTGTTTTTTGAATGTATTACTTCGTTTAGTGAACAACGTTAATAAAGAGGGATTGAGATTCGCAACTCTGTTATAATAGATGATTAGGGCCTCAGCACGACAAGTGAAATTTTTAACGTTTAAATAAAAGTGCAGATTAAATGAGTAGAAGCAGAGCTGTCCACCTCGAGCCTCGGTAGCGCAGTAGGCAGCGCGTCAGTCTCATAATCTGTTCGAAAGAGAAATCTGAAGGCCGTGAGTTCGATCCTCACCCGGGGCAGTCTGTTTTTTGAATTGTATTACTTCGTTGGGTGAACAACGTTAATAAAGAGGGATTGAGATTCGCAACTCTGTTATAATAGATGATTAGGGCCTCAGCACGACGAGTGAAATTTTTAACGTTTAAATAAAAGTGCAGATTAAATGAGTAGAAACAGAGCGTTCCACCTCGAGCCTCGGTAGCGCAGTAGGCAGCGCGTCAGTCTCATAATCTGTTCGAAAGAGAAATCTGAAGGCCGTGAGTTCGATCCTCACCCGGGGCAGTCTGTTTTTGAATTGTATTACTTCGTTTAGTGAACAACGTTAATAAAGAGGGATTGAGATTCGCAACTCTGTTATAATAGATGATTAGGCCTCAGCACGACGAGTGAAATTTTTAACGTTTAAATAAAAGTGCAGATTAAATGAGTAGAAACAGAGCCGTTCCACCTCGAGCCTCGGTAGCGCAGTAGGCAGCGCGTCAGTCTCATAATCTGTTCGAAAGAGAAATCTGAAGGCCGTGAGTTCGATCCTCACCCGGGGCAGTCTGTTTTTTGAATCGTATTACTTCGTTTAGTGAACAACGTTAATAAAGAGGGATTAAGATTCGCAACTCTGTTATAATAAAGGATTAGGGCTACACCACGACGAGTGAAATTTTTAACGTCTAGATAAAAATGCAGATTAGATGAGTAGAAGTAGAACATTCAACCTCGAGCCTCGGTAGCGCAGTAGGCAGCGCGTCAGTCTCATAATCTGTTCGAAAGAGAAATCTGAAGGCCGTGAGTTCGATCCTCACCCGGGGCAGTCTGTTTTTGAATTGTATTACTTCGTTGAGTGAACAACGTTAATAAAGAGGGATTGAGATTCGCAACTCTGTTATAATAGATGATTAGGGCCTCAGCACGACGAGTGAAATTTTTAACGTTTAAATAAAAGTGCAGATTAAATATATGCCTTCAGCATATAATGCGGTCGAATCGGCATGTAAAACGAAAGAGAAATATTTGCATGATTTCCAATACTTTGTGCAGCAATCATGCAAATTATTTCTTTACAGTAACAGAAAAAAGTACAACATACATAAATATTTTTATACACATCCATATACTTTTTATACACAATTACACCATTCAAGATTAGTGAAATTTAAAATTTTTAAAAATGTTATCAAATTCATAATGCTATTCTCGTCCACTTTGGAGTAAACCATATATGGCCTTCTTTAAATAACAAACATTATCAGTCTTAATTTGATCTATAAATCCCTGTGTCTGCTTCATATAAATACGTTCTTTAAGATTAGCATACGAATAAGCATATTTTATTTCAAGCTGACTGGGGCCTGAATGGCAGAGTGGCTAGCGCTCTGGCGCTCGGTACCACAGGTTTCGGGTTCGAGTCCCGGCGGTGTCCTGGATGTGTGTAGTGGTTCGGAATCCACTTTAAACCGTAGGTCCAGTTCTAATAGGATTGTAGAGTGTTGCGGGGGCATTGTTATTCCGCGTCCGTATCTTCAAGTTACACGCGCCCTCTTGGTAACGCAAAGTGAGTAACGTGTGCGCAGCGCTTGCCTTAAGGGATCCAAAGACCAAGCTGTGTAAGTGTTTGCCAGCTGCATTAGAGAGAAATATCAAGCTGACAGTGGATGCATTTTAATATACAAACAAATATTACAAAAGACATTATAATATGTGAAAAGTTTACAGCTGGGCTGAAGGTTTCCTCATATGTTTCAACTTTTCTTTTGTTAAGTCCTTGGCCAACTAACCTAGCTTTATATCTACCTACAAATTACACCTTTTTTGTTCTCTTAAGAGTATAGACCCATCTGCATCCAATTACCTTAGAATTTTTAGGAGCGGGTGGCTACTTCCCCTGCTTCTCTATCCTTCATTACCTGAATCTCATCAGCCATTGTCTCTTGCCATTTATCTGACTGGGGAGACTTTAAAGGCCCCTCTAAAGTGCCGGGGGACTAAAATTTGAATATTAGATGCTTTTGGATGATTTGCTAGATGTTATATTGTAGAATTAGGGGGCCTGAATGGCCGGTACTGGCGTTCGGTACTACCCCTCTGGCGCTCGGTACCACAGGTTTCGGGTTCGAGTCCCGGCCGTACCATGGCTGTTTGTAGTGGTTCGGAATCCACTTTAAACCGTAGGTCCCGATCTAATATGACTGTAGAGAGTTGGACTGACAACCCTACTATGCAGGGGCCTGAATGGACTATTTTTTAGGGGCCTGAATGGCCGAGTTGCTAGCGCTCTTGTGCTCGGTACCACAGGTTACGGTTCAAGTCCCGGAAGTGCCATGGATGTGTGTAGTGGTTCGGAATCCACTTTAAACCGTAGGTCCAGGTCTAATAGTATCGTAGAGCGTTGCGGGGGCATTATGACTCCGCGTCCGTGGCTTATCTTCAAGTTGCACGCGCCCCCTGGGTAATGCAAAGTGAGTAACGTCTGTGCAGCGCTTGCCTTAAGGCATCCAAGACCAAGCTATCTAAGTGTTTGCCAGCTGCATTAGAACAACATCTACGGTAGAATTAAAGTCAACAAATTTTGTGTAATATTGTATGTTATTGTCCTTACAATATTTCTCTGCGTCATTGTAAGATCGTAGTCTTACTTTTTGTCCTTTAACTCGATAGTAAACATCGTATCTCCCTTCATTTTTACGTAAAGCAGCTTCTCTGTAAAAAGGAATAGAACTACATGGCTTTAAATTAGATGAACTCGTGTCAGGGATTGATTTATCTAAATCATCGCTGATTGTAATCTTTTCAGGCCTATTTGAATCATTTGAGTCGTCGTCACAAGCATATGACGCAAGGGGCTCATTTAGTCTGAATTCTGCCCAATTTTTAATTTTATTGTTTAAATTGGTAAAATTAAAAATTTCATTTGCTAGTAGTTTAGATTCATTAAAACGCACACTGTAAGTTTCAATTAGTTTTTGTTATTCTACTCACTAAATATGATATCCTTTAGTGGATCGAGCATAACCTAGCTTTATCCCGTGCTTAGCACGTAAATCTAATTTAGTTCCCAGTTGCTTAGGTGTTCCTACATATGCATGGCATCCAAATACTCTAAAATACGACACATTCGGCTTATGGCCAAAATAAATTTCATATGGAATTTGATTTAAATTTTTGGCATATTCTATTTTTAACAAGGGGCCTGAATGGCTGAGTGGTTAGCGCTCTGGCGTTCGGTACCACATGTTTCGGGTTCGAGTGCCATGGAATGTGTAGTGGTTCGGATATCACTTTAGGTCCCGGCTCTGTTACTCCGCGTCCGTAGCTTATCTCAAGCTACCTCCTGGGTAGTGCTAAGTGAGTAACGTTTGCAGCGCTTGCCTTAAGGCATCAAGACAATTGTCTAAGTGTTTGCCTGCTGCGCAACAAATAATAATAATAATTTTAAGACCTGAATGGCCGAGTGGCTAGCGTGCCATGTGCCATGGATGTTTGTATTGGTTCGGAATCCACTTTAAACCATAGGTCCCTGTCTAACAGGATCGTAGAGCGTTGCGGGGGCATTGTTACTCCGCGTCCGTGGCTAATCTTCAAGTTACACGCGCCACCTGGGTAATGCAAAGTGAGTACGTCTGTGCAGCGCTTGCCTTAAGGCATCCAAGACCAAGCAGTCTAAGTGTTTGCCAGCTGCATTAGAAAGAAGAAGAAAAAAATTTTAACATAAGAAAAACATACCAATGCCTGTAACCAAAAACATTTATCAACACCGCCATCATTAAGCATAGCTTTTAAACTATCCATGGCAGTTAAATTAAAACGTTCGGATACGCCATTAACTAATTTCTTGATCATTTAAGTATTTTGAAAATTTATTGTAACAAAAGTCCATACCATTATCACAACGCGCACTAATAATTTTACGATTCAAGACACTTTCAGCATTAGCTTGAAAAGTTTTAAAATACTTAAAAACTTGGGATTTTTATTTAATAGGAAAGCAAATCACCATTCTGGAAAATCATCAGTAATCGGCAAGATATATTTGGCTCCACCATAAAATTTTATTGGTAATGGACCACATACATCCATGCGTAACAATTGTAATGGTTTAGTACTTCTTATTCGACCAATAGATTTAAACGAAACTCGTTTAGATTTAGCTAATTTATAGTTTTCACAATTTAATTTCTTCTTTTTAAAATTTGGTAAACCATTTACAGCAGAAACTTTGCTAGTCTTAATCAAATAATCAAAATTCACGTGACAAGATCTTTTATGACAAATTATAACATCTCCAGAACGATGTGTGTTTATCTCTTTAACATTTGAAATTTCAGCATTTTTATATAAATTCTTAAAGTTATATTCAAGTTTTAAGAAATATAAACAGTTGCATCTTTTAGCAAAAAATAACTTATTGCCGTCTGGTGCAAAGAACCATAGGATTCCATCTGAACATTTAAAACAACAATTTAATTGTTCGAGAATAGAAATTATACATTAATACATACATTATCTAAAATAATACAATTCTTTGCACCATTCACATTTACATAAAATTTCACTGTACCAATATCTTCTATAAGACTTTCTAAACCACGAACTGCTAAAGACATACACTTAGTCACAAAAGTAAGTATGCAGAGTGTATGTGATGATGTCCTATGAAAAAAACAGACCTACAATATTAGTTTTCAAATTAACGATTTATTTCGATTACAGCAAAATCAAACTTAATAACAAAATGAAAAGTAATTAAAAAATACAAATATTTAATTAGCAAGCTGAGCTTAACTTAAAATAGGATGTAATTTACATCATAAAAGTAAGTATGCAAACAAAAACAAAGATATTAATATTGCAAATTTTACAATTTTTCAAAAAAATTAGTAATTTGTTGGATAGCCTTTGACCTTTATAACAGCTCTCAATCTAGATGGCACTGATTTTATTAAATTTTGAGTGACAGAAGATGGTATTTTCTGCCACTCCTCCAAAAGGGCTTTTCTTAGATCATTCTTAGTTTTGATCTCTTGCTTTCTAATTTGGCGATCGTGATAATCCCACAAGTGTTCAATGGGATTAAGATCAGGTGACTGCGGTGGGTTTTCAGCTGTTTTCGCACGTGATATAGCAGCCATTCCCGAACAACCCGAGCAGTATGTTTGGGATCATTATCTTGTTGGAAAGTGAAGGATCCATCGAGTCCCAATTTAGAAGCACTTTGGCTTAGATTATTCTTCAAAATATTCAAATAGCTATATTGATTCATTATTCCGTCGATTATAATTAAATTTCCTATTCCAGTTGCTGCCATGCAACCCCAAATCATAATCAAACCACCACCGTGTTTTACAGTTCATCTCATGTTCTTTGGTTCTAGAGCTGCATTTGCCTTCCTCCAAACTTTTTGGTGTCCATCTGACCCGTGGATGTTGAATTTACTTTCATCCGAAAAAATCACGGAATTCCAAAAATTTGTGTCCTGCTTTACATTTTCTTTTTCAAAATCTATTCTCTTTTTGCGATTCACTTTGCTAACACATGGTTTACTTCGCATATTTCGACCATGGTATCCTGCCTTCCGTAACACACGGCGAATTGTTTCAAGATTGCATGACTTCGCAAAATTGTTTTTCACATCAGTTGTCAATTTTGGTGCGTTAATCGTCGGATTTTTTTTCACATTTCCAACAATAATTCGCCTTTCTTGATCCATCAAAATGGGCGGACGTCTTGCTCATGGCTTGTTTAGAGTATTTCCCTCAGCCTGGAACTTTTCTATGATTTTTTGCACTGTTGCAGGACTTTTGCCTATGATTTTAGCAATTTGTCTTTGGGACTTGCTTTTCTTATAGAGTTTTATTATTGCACCCTTTAGATCTTTTGATAATTCTTTTCCATGTGGATCCATTGGTGAATTGTTGATGTACTTAAAGCTAAAACTTACAAGCTTTGTAGCAGAACTTCTAAACTTATCACTGAAATACGAAAAATTACTCGAGAAGTTTCATTCAGCCTATTTAAAAGTCAAATATTCAGAGTGCATACATACTTTTGTGATTTAAATTTCTACTGGTAGTTAACAAAATTACTCTTAAAGTTGATGATGATGATGAATGAAGTGGTATATGGGGATGTGAAGCAACAAGGACTATAATCCCCTAATCACTATATATATATATATATGAACAGTTAGTTTCCCAAATTTTTAATATGTCACTCTCCACAACGCTCTACGATCGTGTTAGACCGGGACCTACGGTTTAAAGTGGATTCCGAACCACTACAAACATCCATGGCACGGCCGGGACTCGAACCCGAAACCTGTGGTACCGAGCGCCAGAGCGCTAGCCACTCGGTACTCTTAAAGTTTTTTAAAATATAATAATTTGGTTTATTTTTCCTTACTTTATGACTTGAATCAGAAGCTATAACCAAAATAATATTTTTCTTATATTTATTTGAGAACTAGAGCTTTTTCACTTAAGCTATGAGTTGCATACTTACTTTTGTGACTAAGTGTAGATTTACCAACAACACTTTCTAGATCAGGTAACAAATTAGCATTGTTACAAAAATGTTGGGTAGCAGCAGTATCAATAATGCAATTAAATTTATCAGTTAATTCATTTATATTAATTTCTGTAACTAAACTTTCATGTTTATCACGGTTATTAAATCTATACTCATAATTGGCCTTTACATTAAAGGTATTTAACTTTAAAGAATTAAGAATTAAGATATTTACAATCCCGTTTTAAATGACCCATCTTTTTACACACATAACAAGAGCCAATTTCCTTATTAAATTTAGATTTAAGCTTATTCTTGCAATCACAAACTCTTGAAATATCAGTAACTTTGTTAATTTTATGTTAACTACAAAGGCATCAACACTATTATCTATTTCAACTTTATTCATTTCAGTTTTAAGATGTCTAATCCCATTCTCCTCTGCATTTAATTCCATTTCAATTTTATCTAACTTAAAATCTTTATCAGGCCATCTATACAAAATTTGTACTGTACCTTGAAAGTCAGGTGGGAGTGTCCTTATCGATTGAAACGCAGGGTACATATCTTCGAGAGGGTGTCCAGCATCCATTACACGCTTGACATGCTTACGGATTCTTTCTATGAATATAGCAATAGTGTCCTTCTTGACATCAAATTTTATTTGGAAAAACTCGTCCATTAGGCGAATCACAGAAGTTCTCGACTTAGGCTCGGATTGTTCTTGAAGCAATTTCCACTCTTTAGCTGCATCCTTTAAGCTTGATAACAAAGTCTTGTGTGACTAATCCTCAATGTCCTGCAGTGCGGACGGACATCCCATGAGTGATCTACTCATGGATGGAGGGAAAGGGGGCAGCTTCTGTTGTGATGGAGCCCCCGTAGCTAGAAGTCTGACTTTTGCTCGTTGACGCTCTTACAGTCATATGAGACCGGGATCTACGGCTTAAAGTAGATTCCGAACCACTACAAACATCCATAGCACCGACCATTCAGGCCCGTAGTAAATATTAGAAAACGCACGATCTTGTCGCTGTGTATATTCCGATCTTTCACGACGAGTCGAGGTCTCCTCTAATTTCGGCTCACTTCCATCGATAAAGGACCAACAGCCATGGTCCATTAGTAGAAACCTCATGTTTTCTTTCCAAGTGCTCCAGTTTGTTTGGTTGAGCAAAGGAAAACGCTCCGTTCCAATAGGATCCATATCAGGCAAAAAGTCAAATCTGATTGGCGGCCACCGTCACAATTATCAAATTATAATCCCACTGCTTTACTCCACTGAGCGGGCCTGAATGGTCGAGTGGGTATCACTCTGGCACTCGGTACCACAGATTTCGGGTTCGAGTCCCGGCGGTGCCATGGATGTTTGTAGTGGTTCGGAATCCACTTTAAGCCGTAGGTCCCGGTCTCATATGACCAGTAAGAGCGTCACGGAGCAAAAGTCAGGCTTCTCCCTACGGGTGCTCCATCACAACAGAAGCTGCCCCCTTTCCCTCCATCCATGAGTAGATCACTCATGGGATGTCCGTCCCGCACTGCAGGACATTGAGGATTAGTCACAAACAAACTCTACTGTGCTGGCTGGGCCCATAACCACTGTCGGAAAATTTAAACCGAGTGCCGCGGTGTAGAGTACAGCAGAAGCAATAATCACTACATTTTAATTTAATTTAATTTAAGAAAGTAAATTTTATTATACATAAAGGTAAAAAAGTAACACTTTACAAAAGCCATACTTTTGGTTTTTAACTTAATTATGATCAAATCATGTTACCTGCAGCCAGCCGTCCACCGAGCTAACAATAGAAGATGAAGATGTTGAAGATTATTGGAGCACACTGACCCCGTCAGGGGCCTCATCTCCGGCGGTGACAAACATGAAAGAATGAAAACATTGGCAAAGCCCAGAGATAAAACAAATTCAGGAGGATTGAAAAAGTTCAGCACTTAATAAAAATAGAAAATAGGTAGGTTAGAGCAGGATATTCCTAGGTCTTTTAAAAAGAGAGTGCGGTTCATATTGCTCGATCTCTTGAATGGCCGGATGTTGGTGGTAGTCGATATTATTGAAGAACATTTCTGCAAGTTTTTTTCGGTACTCCTTGCGAGGTAGCAGTGATATAGTTCTTTGAATAGCAACGTTTCTCATGAACCAGTTGGCATTCGTTATTTGTAGTCGAGTCGTCGACTAATAGTCGAGCTAACAATACTTGATTTACATATCCATGTTCCGACGTCATGACCAGTTATATGCCTTCAGCATATGACGTCGGATCCGGTTGTTAAACGAAAGAGAAATATTTGCATGATTTCCAAGGGTAACAAGAAGTTGAGAGGGCCGTAGATGAATACTTTCACAACCGTCCATACTCTCACTTCCGGGAAGGAATACTGATGTTGGAGAAACGTTGGACCAAGTGTGTTGAAGCCAAGGGTGATTATGTAGAAAAACAAGTAATATACAAAAAAAAAAAAAAATTAAAAGTCAATTATAATTTTTTTTCACTATATTGCAGAAAAGTCGTTTATAAATAATTTTCATTCATTTTTTAAAGTTTATCTGGCCCCATCTATTGGTAGATACATGCAACTTAAATTTAAACAAAACTGAAATTAATGAATTAAATTTAATGTATAAATTAATATTTGAAAAAACTGTATTTACATCAAGTGTCATCCACTACAAGTTCAAAAAAAATGCATTTGAACTTGAGAGGATGAATAAAAAGTATTTTATGAACGATTGAAAATTTGAACAAGATATATATGGGGAGAGTGTGAGCTAATAGAAGGAATTGAAATAAAATCATTTTTTAATTGAAAGTCGCGGTCTTTCATTGTCATTCCGAGAACTTTTCACCTTACCCTCGTAATAACAAGATTACGAGTTATTCACTGTCGAGAAATCTATTTCACCAAAAAGAAAATGATTGAAAGAAATCTTCGTATTTTTTATTGCGTAAAAAGATCATTAACGTTTTATTAAAATTTTTTAATTCTTGATAAATTGATAACTTAATATAAGGATAAAATATTGCAATACTTTATAACGTATTTTTGTAATTACGTTATTTGAATTTTTATAAAATTTATTGAAAAGTATAAATTGATTTCACTACATTCACATGACATATTGACTTTGTTAAATATTTGTACTACTGTGTTCAAAGGTAAGACCATTTTCAATTTAAAATTACTGGGGCATATGGAATTTCATTTTTTTTCTTTTTTAGGTTGCTGGCACTGAACTTGACATCTGTGGGAAATTTGACGTCAAAATATTCATTAGTGTTTGAGTAACGCTTGGCTTTGTGAGACGCTAAAACTGATTCCAGTGATTTTTTAAATGTCTGAAGTAATTGAGCAAAGAACTTGCATTAAATTTTGTTTGCAGAAACGTATAGAATGCTGCAGAAGGCGTTCGGTGAGCATTTATATAAAGGAAAGAAATGTTTAAAAGTGGTATAAAGAGTTCAAAGAAGGCAGAGAATGCGATGAAGACGAAGAACCCTCTGGTCGACCATCCACCTCAACCGACGAAGCACACGTCCAAAAAATTAAAGATTTGGGGCTTGCAAACCGTCGATTTACAATTAGAGACCTTGCTGATGATGTTGTAATTTTAAAAGGATCGGTCAATTCCATTTTGAGCCACAAACGTGTCAAATCTCGATTGGTACCGAAAACACTGAATGCGCCAGCTCCCACTACATTGATTCTTCGTGACGTTTTCGCCAAAAATGAAACCCATATCGTTACACAAACACCGTATTTACACCGTGGGACTTCTGACTATCCCCTAAACTCAAAAGACCACTTCGGGGACACCGTTTTGAGTCGATTGAACGTGAATCGCCGCGCGCTTTGACGGCCATCGCTGCCGATGACTTTTTAGTATGCATTGAGGATTGGAAAAAAAGTTGGCATAAGTGCAGTATATCCGGAGGGGATTACTTTGAAGGCGATGAAATAAATTTGGAAGAATAAATAAAGAGTTTTTGGGAAAAAAAAGTGATTGATCTCTTTGGGCACAGTAATATGGATAAACTACATCATTCGGTGAGCATTCTTATACACTGGTGTGCAAAACTTAAGCAACAATGTAAAAATTTAGCAGATAGCCATGAAATTGCAGAAAAGGAGGTCTGGAGAACAGTACAATGAACACGTAAGTCAGTAGAAACGTCATGCGTATGCAAATATCAGGAACGAAACGCCGAAGGCGATGAAATAAATTTGGAAGAAAAAAATAAAGAGTTTTTGAAAAAAATTATTGGTTTTACTTTTTGGGTACAGTAGTATAATATTTCTGAAAAAAAAAATGTAGAATTATTTAATATTGGAAAACATTTTTGCAAGGAATGTTCATATTTAATTCTGATTACAAATCATAGCATTCCATTATTGGTAGCCAGTTATTTAATAATTTTCAGTTATCAATAAAAGGATACATTGCGTGGAATATTTATTTTTTCGAAAAAAAAATAAATTCTTTCAATAAGAAAGACAAATTTTTATTTCTGATATCCTGAAATTCATGTAATATGCCTTGATAAAGTTGTACGTCTATTAGTCATTTTTTAAATTGGTTTTATTTCATTTCTTCTTTGCGAATCAAAAAGGTAGCCTTTTTAAAATTGTTATATTTTTATTTAATATTGATATATTTTTATTAATTATTTAACTTCTTTCTTTCTTGATGTAGCTGATGATAGCCCACTGCAAATTTGTCTATGCAGTTTTTTTTTTTTTTTTTTTTTTTTTTTTTTGTGTAGTTTAATTTTGTACGCTTTGGTATACCGTTATAAGTATCACAAATATGTAAATAATTACCCATTTTTGTTTATGATTATCGTTTGTCATTTAAATTGTTTGATCTGTGCAGTGTTTAGGTTTGATTTGTCGCTCAATGATCATTTTGTTCACACTTTAGGCTAATTAGACGGGGAGTTATAGTTTAACATGGTTTCCAAACCACTAACAAACGTCCATGTCACCGCCAGCATTGTAACCTGTAGCCTGTGGTATCAAAGACCAGGGCGCCGGCCACAGCGGCCTGATGGATATGGCCGAGCCATTTGGCCATCAGCCCGCTACAGCGTTCAGGAGGACTCCTGGTCCACTCAAGTTTGAATCCGTTGATGGCATCAATTGAAATCACTGCTCTCTGGAATTGGTGGTGATTGTGACAACAGGTATAAGCGTCTTGCATTGAGAGTCAGCTAGTCTGAATTTCCCGTTTTTATCCCATACAATTCGCAAATATAGGGACAGGCATGACTGAATGTCCTCTCAGACTACAATTTCGCTCTTAATTGCTCATAAGTAAGTTGTTCACGGAGAAAAGGACAATGATTCTTATCAATTTACAGCAACAACAAAAATTAATTAATCAAAATAAAAAACTGAAATAAAAGAAATTAAAAACTAATTTTATTGTCAAAATTTAAGCGAGGGGAACGCATTAAGCGATTTTAATGCATAGTGTTACCAGCCCTACGGCCAACAATCATATTAGAGCGGACCTACGGCTTAAAGTGGATTCCGAACCACTACTAACAACCATGGCCCCACCGGGACTCGATCCATGAAATCTGTGATACCTAGAGCCAGAGCGCTAGTCACTCGGCCATCAGGTCCTTCACATCTCTCTAGAAAATCATAATTTTAATAAATTTTCACAATTCATATCTATTTCAATCAAGGCTCAAATTTTTTTTTTATTACTATTATTAAAATTGACTTTGGGGATGTTCTAAAAAATAAAATAATTTCTTTTCGAATATTTCTCGAAATATTCTTAATGAAAGGAGAACGACTTCCGTCGGTTGCTCCCTCTGAAGCTCCAGTCAATTTGTGCACTTCCCATTTAATTTATTTAAACGTTTCTTCTTTATTCCTAAACACTCTTCAGAAGAACACGCGCGGGGAACAACTTAAGAGTTCCAACTGTCATTAATACTCCCAACGATAATCGATAAACCCGATGCGCACTTGCGATACGATTAATCTGTCTTCCGATACCCTCAATCATCATCGATAAATCTACATCTCAGTTTAAGTTGTACCGAGGAAGACCAACAAGGAAGACAATCCATCAGCAGGCAACAAAGATTCCCTCCGAGTCATTACCGGGTCCTGCCCACTTTTTCCCTTTCTTACTTTTTCCCTCCCTCTACCTAAAAGAAGAAATCCCTCTTTAATAAATATACAACATGATATAAATAAATAAGGATCGATTCTGCACTTAACATTAGCCCAGGCCACTCGGGGAGATCCCGCCCGATTGAGCCATCAGCTTTTTCCCTTTTTAAGTGGGGGTAGCAATTACCGAGGAAGAAGTCGGTCCGCATTAAGTGCATTAATGTATTCTTTGGGAGGTTTTTGTTTGTCGTTTAGCTCTGGTTTGTATGTCGCAACCGTTTCCGATAGGGAGGAGGAGGGAAAAAATCTGAGACGATGAGGGAAAAGGTAGAGAGGGGTTGTCGTTAATTGTCGGGGATGAAAATTAAAGGTTGCTTCGCGATGTCTTGTGTGCATTGCGAGAAAGTAGAGCATCGGAAAAATGAAAATGAAAAGATCTAAGTGACGTTTATTAAGTTGCTTCGCATATTCATTTAATTGAGACAAGGCAACGTGTTTTAAGTTGCCACCTGAATGACAAGAGAAATGTTTAGTGCACAAAACCATGTGAGAATTATAGGCGGAAAAAAATGCTGGTATATTTATTTGCCTTTTATAATAATGTATTGATCTATAATTTAACTCTCACAAATGAAGAGTTGTTTGTGATAACTTAAAAGTCCTTCACATATTCGCTTTATCTAAAGTTGGCAGTATTTTTAAAGCTGTCACATAAGTGGCAAATCAAATCTTTAGTGCCCTACACTTTATGACAAATAGGAAAAAAAAAATGGTTTATTTATTTGCCTTTTATAATAATGAATAGATTATTGAAATATTTGTAGTTCTATAGCTCAGCAAGTAAATACAAAATAGTTATGTTTAGAATATCGTTTAACTCTGTTTTGTGTGCTTCAGTCATTTCCCGATTAAGATGATGAAAGATAGATAGGGAGAGATTATCGCTAAAAATTGTTTGTGAACAATCTAAGATGGTGAGAAAGAACGAAAGAAAAATACTAGTTTATTTATTTGTCTTTTATAATAAGATTTATTATCAACAAAATATTTATAATTATATACTTCAACAAAATAATACAAAATAACATCTTAAAAGTCGTTTAACTCTGGTTTTGTGCTTCAACCACTTCCGATTGGGAAATAGGGAGCAATCTAAGATGATGAAAGATAGATAGGAGAGATTAGATGGCAATGATGAATTGTTTGTGATAAATTAAAAGTCCTTCACATATTCATTTAATTGAGGCAAGGCAAGGTATTTTAAGTTGTTACCTGAATGTTTAGCACACAACACCATATGACAAGTATGAACGAAAGAAAAATACTAGTTTATTTATTTGTCTTTTATAATAATGTATTATCAACGAAATATTTATAGTTATTTAGTTCAGCAAAATAATGCAAAATAGTTCTGTTTAAAATATCGTTTACCTCTGGTTTGTGTGCTTCAGCCATTTCAGAATGGGAAATAGGGAACAATCTAAGATGATAAAAGACAGACAGGAGTGATTGCCGCTAATCGGAGAGTGATGAGTTGTTTGTGATAACTTAAAAGTGCTTCACATATTCATTTAATTGAGGCAAGGCAAGGTATTTTAAGTTGTTACCTGAATGTTTAGCGCACAACACCATATGAGAAGTATGAACGAAAGAAAAATACTAGTTTATTTATTTGTCTTTTATAATAATGTATTATCAACAAAATATTTATAATTATAGACTTCAACAAAATAATACAAAATAGTTCTGGTTATAACTATGGTTTGTGTGCTTCAGCCATTTCTGATTGGAAAAAAGGGAACAAACTAAAGATGATAAAAGACAGATAGGGAGAGATTATCGCTAATCGGACAATGATGAATTGTTTGTGATAAATTAAAAGTGCTTCACATATTCATTTAATTGAGGCAAGGCAAGGTATTTTAAGTTGTTACCTGAATGTTTAGCGCACAACACCATATGAGAAGTATGAACGAAAGAAAAATACTAGTTTATTTATTTGTCTTTTATAATAATGCATTTATTATCAACAAAATATTTATAATTATATACTTCAACAAAATAATACAAAATAGTTTTGTTTAGCATGTCGTTTAACTCTGGTTTGTGTGCTTCAACCACTTCCGATTGGGAAATAGGGAGCAATCTAAGATGATGAAAGATAGATAGGGAGAGATTATCGCTAATCGGACAATGATGAATTGTTTGTGATAAATTAAAAGTCCTTCACATATTCATTTAATTGAGGCAAGGCAAGGTATTTTAAGTTGTTACCTGAATGTTTAGCGCACAACACCATATGAGAAGTATGAACGAAAGAAAAATACTAGTTTATTTATTTGTCTTTTATAATAATGCATTTATTATCAACAAAATATTTATAATTATATACTTCAACAAAATAATACAAAATAGTTTTGTTTAGCATGTCGTTTAACTCTGGTTTGTGTGCTTCAACCACTTCCGATTGGGAAATAGGGAGCAATCTAAGATGATGAAAGATAGATAGGGAGAGATTATCGCTAATCGGACAATGATGAATTGTTTGTGATAAATTAAAAGTGCTTCACATATTCATTTAATTGAGGCAAGGCAAGGTATTTTAAGTTGTTACCTGAATGTTTAGCGCACAACACCATATGAGAAGTATGAACGAAAGAAAAATACTAGTTTATTTATTTGTCTTTTATAATAATGGATTTATTATCAACAAAATATTTATAATTATATACTTCAACAAAATAATACAAAATAGTTTTGTTTAGCATGTCGTTTAACTCTGGTTTGTGTGCTTCAACCACTTCCGATTGGGAAATAGGGAGCAATCTAAGATGATGAAAGATAGATAGGGAGAGATTATCGCTAATCGGACAATGATGAATTGTTTGTGATAAATTAAAAGTCCTTCACATATTCATTTAATTGAGGCAAGGCAAGGTATTTTAAGTTGTTACCTGAATGTTTAGCGCACAACACCATATGAGAAGTATGAACGAAAGAAAAATACTAGTTTATTTATTTGTCTTTTATAATAATGCATTTATTATCAACAAAATATTTATAATTATATACTTCAACAAAATAATACAAAATAGTTTTGTTTAGCATGTCGTTTAACTCTGGTTTGTGTGCTTCAACCACTTCCGATTGGGAAATAGGGAGCAATCTAAGATGATGAAAGATAGATAGGAGAGATTATCGCTAATCGGACAATGATGAATTGTTTGTGATAAATTAAAAGTCCTTCACATATTCATTTAATTGAGGCAAGGCAAGGTATTTTAAGTTGTTACCTGAATGTTTAGCGCACAACACCATATGAGAAGTATGAACGAAAGAAAAATACTAGTTTATTTATTTGTCTTTTATAATAATGGATTTATTATCAACAAAATATTTATAATTATATACTTCAACAAAATAATACAAAATAGTTTTGTTTAGCATGTCGTTTAACTCTGGTTTGTGTGCTTCAACCACTTCCGATTGGGAAATAGGGAGCAATCTAAGATGATGAAAGATAGATAGGGAGAGATTATCGCTAATCGGACAATGATGAATTGTTTGTGATAAATTAAAAGTCCTTCACATATTCATTTAATTGAGGCAAGGCAAGGTATTTTAAGTTGTTACCTGAATGTTTAGCGCACAACACCATATGAGAAGTATGAACGAAAGAAAAATACTAGTTTATTTATTTGTCTTTTATAATAATGGATTTATTATCAACAAAATATTTATAATTATATACTTCAACAAAATAATACAAAATAGTTTTGTTTAGCATGTCGTTTAACTCTGGTTTGTGTGCTTCAACCACTTCCGATTGGGAAATAGGGAGCAATCTAAGATGATGAAAGATAGATAGGGAGAGATTATCGCTAATCGGACAATGATGAATTGTTTGTGATAAATTAAAAGTCCTTCACATATTCATTTAATTGAGGCAAGGCAAGGTATTTTAAGTTGTTACCTGAATGTTTAGCGCACAACACCATATGAGAAGTATGAACGAAAGAAAAATACTAGTTTATTTATTTGTCTTTTATAATAATGGATTTATTATCAACAAAATATTTATAATTATATACTTCAACAAAATAATACAAAATAGTTTTGTTTAGCATGTCGTTTAACTCTGGTTTGTGTGCTTCAACCACTTCCGATTGGGAAATAGGGAGCAATCTAAGATGATGAAAGATAGATAGGGAGAGATTATCGCTAATCGGACAATGATGAATTGTTTGTGATAAATTAAAAGTCCTTCACATATTCATTTAATTGAGGCAAGGCAAGGTATTTTAAGTTGTTACCTGAATGTTTAGCGCACAACACCATATGAGAAGTATGAACGAAAGAAAAATACTAGTTTATTTATTTGTCTTTTATAATAATGGATTTATTATCAACAAAATATTTATAATTATATACTTCAACAAAATAATACAAAATAGTTTTGTTTAGCATGTCGTTTAACTCTGGTTTGTGTGCTTCAACCACTTCCGATTGGGAAATAGGGAGCAATCTAAGATGATGAAAGATAGATAGGGAGAGATTATCGCTAATCGGACAATGATGAATTGTTTGTGATAAATTAAAAGTCCTTCACATATTCATTTAATTGAGGCAAGGCAAGGTATTTTAAGTTGTTACCTGAATGTTTAGCGCACAACACCATATGAGAAGTATGAACGAAAGAAAAATACTAGTTTATTTATTTGTCTTTTATAATAATGGATTTATTATCAACAAAATATTTATAATTATATACTTCAACAAAATAATACAAAATAGTTTTGTTTAGCATGTCGTTTAACTCTGGTTTGTGTGCTTCAACCACTTCCGATTGGGAAATAGGGAGCAATCTAAGATGATGAAAGATAGATAGGGAGAGATTATCGCTAATCGGACAATGATGAATTGTTTGTGATAAATTAAAAGTCCTTCACATATTCATTTAATTGAGGCAAGGCAAGGTATTTTAAGTTGTTACCTGAATGTTTAGCGCACAACACCATATGAGAAGTATGAACGAAAGAAAAATACTAGTTTATTTATTTGTCTTTTATAATAATGGATTTATTATCAACAAAATATTTATAATTATATACTTCAACAAAATAATACAAAATAGTTTTGTTTAGCATGTCGTTTAACTCTGGTTTGTGTGCTTCAACCACTTCCGATTGGGAAATAGGGAGCAATCTAAGATGATGAAAGATAGATAGGGAGAGATTATCGCTAATCGGACAATGATGAATTGTTTGTGATAAATTAAAAGTCCTTCACATATTCATTTAATTGAGGCAAGGCAAGGTATTTTAAGTTGTTACCTGAATGTTTAGCGCACAACACCATATGAGAAGTATGAACGAAAGAAAAATACTAGTTTATTTATTTGTCTTTTATAATAATGGATTTATTATCAACAAAATATTTATAATTATATACTTCAACAAAATAATACAAAATAGTTTTGTTTAGCATGTCGTTTAACTCTGGTTTGTGTGCTTCAACCACTTCCGATTGGGAAATAGGGAGCAATCTAAGATGATGAAAGATAGATAGGGAGAGATTATCGCTAATCGGACAATGATGAATTGTTTGTGATAAATTAAAAGTCCTTCACATATTCATTTAATTGAGGCAAGGCAAGGTATTTTAAGTTGTTACCTGAATGTTTAGCGCACAACACCATATGAGAAGTATGAACGAAAGAAAAATACTAGTTTATTTATTTGTCTTTTATAATAATGCATTTATTATCAACAAAATATTTATAATTATATACTTCAACAAAATAATACAAAATAGTTTTGTTTAGCATGTCGTTTAACTCTGGTTTGTGTGCTTCAACCACTTCCGATTGGGAAATAGGGAGCAATCTAAGATGATGAAAGATAGATAGGGAGAGATTATCGCTAATCGGACAATGATGAATTGTTTGTGATAAATTAAAAGTCCTTCACATATTCATTTAATTGAGGCAAGGCAAGGTATTTTAAGTTGTTACCTGAATGTTTAGCGCACAACACCATATGAGAAGTATGAACGAAAGAAAAATACTAGTTTATTTATTTGTCTTTTATAATAATGGATTTATTATCAACAAAATATTTATAATTATATACTTCAACAAAATAATACAAAATAGTTTTGTTTAGCATGTCGTTTAACTCTGGTTTGTGTGCTTCAACCACTTCCGATTGGGAAATAGGGAGCAATCTAAGATGATGAAAGATAGATAGGGAGAGATTATCGCTAATCGGACAATGATGAATTGTTTGTGATAAATTAAAAGTCCTTCACATATTCATTTAATTGAGGCAAGGCAAGGTATTTTAAGTTGTTACCTGAATGTTTAGCGCACAACACCATATGAGAAGTATGAACGAAAGAAAAATACTAGTTTATTTATTTGTCTTTTATAATAATGGATTTATTATCAACAAAATATTTATAATTATATACTTCAACAAAATAATACAAAATAGTTTTGTTTAGCATGTCGTTTAACTCTGGTTTGTGTGCTTCAACCACTTCCGATTGGGAAATAGGGAGCAATCTAAGATGATGAAAGATAGATAGGGAGAGATTATCGCTAATCGGACAATGATGAATTGTTTGTGATAAATTAAAAGTCCTTCACATATTCATTTAATTGAGGCAAGGCAAGGTATTTTAAGTTGTTACCTGAATGTTTAGCGCACAACACCATATGAGAAGTATGAACGAAAGAAAAATACTAGTTTATTTATTTGTCTTTTATAATAATGGATTTATTATCAACAAAATATTTATAATTATATACTTCAACAAAATAATACAAAATAGTTTTGTTTAGCATGTCGTTTAACTCTGGTTTGTGTGCTTCAACCACTTCCGATTGGGAAATAGGGAGCAATCTAAGATGATGAAAGATAGATAGGGAGAGATTATCGCTAATCGGACAATGATGAATTGTTTGTGATAAATTAAAAGTGCTTCACATATTCATTTAATTGAGGCAAGGCAAGGTATTTTAAGTTGTTACCTGAATGTTTAGCGCACAACACCATATGAGAAGTATGAACGAAAGAAAAATACTAGTTTATTTATTTGTCTTTTATAATAATGGATTTATTATCAACAAAATATTTATAATTATATACTTCAACAAAATAATACAAAATAGTTTTGTTTAGCATGTCGTTTAACTCTGGTTTGTGTGCTTCAACCACTTCCGATTGGGAAATAGGGAGCAATCTAAGATGATGAAAGATAGATAGGGAGAGATTATCGCTAATCGGACAATGATGAATTGTTTGTGATAAATTAAAAGTGCTTCACATATTCATTTAATTGAGGCAAGGCAAGGTATTTTAAGTTGTTACCTGAATGTTTAGCGCACAACACCATATGAGAAGTATGAACGAAAGAAAAATACTAGTTTATTTATTTGTCTTTTATAATAATGGATTTATTATCAACAAAATATTTATAATTATATACTTCAACAAAATAATACAAAATAGTTTTGTTTAGCATGTCGTTTAACTCTGGTTTGTGTGCTTCAACCACTTCCGATTGGGAAATAGGGAGCAATCTAAGATGATGAAAGATAGATAGGGAGAGATTATCGCTAATCGGACAATGATGAATTGTTTGTGATAAATTAAAAGTCCTTCACATATTCATTTAATTGAGGCAAGGCAAGGTATTTTAAGTTGTTACCTGAATGTTTAGCGCACAACACCATATGAGAAGTATGAACGAAAGAAAAATACTAGTTTATTTATTTGTCTTTTATAATAATGGATTTATTATCAACAAAATATTTATAATTATATACTTCAACAAAATAATACAAAATAGTTTTGTTTAGCATGTCGTTTAACTCTGGTTTGTGTGCTTCAACCACTTCCGATTGGGAAATAGGGAGCAATCTAAGATGATGAAAGATAGATAGGGAGAGATTATCGCTAATCGGACAATGATGAATTGTTTGTGATAAATTAAAAGTCCTTCACATATTCATTTAATTGAGGCAAGGCAAGGTATTTTAAGTTGTTACCTGAATGTTTAGCGCACAACACCATATGAGAAGTATGAACGAAAGAAAAATACTAGTTTATTTATTTGTCTTTTATAATAATGGATTTATTATCAACAAAATATTTATAATTATATACTTCAACAAAATAATACAAAATAGTTTTGTTTAGCATGTCGTTTAACTCTGGTTTGTGTGCTTCAACCACTTCCGATTGGGAAATAGGGAGCAATCTAAGATGATGAAAGATAGATAGGGAGAGATTATCGCTAATCGGACAATGATGAATTGTTTGTGATAAATTAAAAGTCCTTCACATATTCATTTAATTGAGGCAAGGCAAGGTATTTTAAGTTGTTACCTGAATGTTTAGCGCACAACACCATATGAGAAGTATGAACGAAAGAAAAATACTAGTTTATTTATTTGTCTTTTATAATAATGGATTTATTATCAACAAAATATTTATAATTATATACTTCAACAAAATAATACAAAATAGTTTTGTTTAGCATGTCGTTTAACTCTGGTTTGTGTGCTTCAACCACTTCCGATTGGGAAATAGGGAGCAATCTAAGATGATGAAAGATAGATAGGGAGAGATTATCGCTAATCGGACAATGATGAATTGTTTGTGATAAATTAAAAGTCCTTCACATATTCATTTAATTGAGGCAAGGCAAGGTATTTTAAGTTGTTACCTGAATGTTTAGCGCACAACACCATATGAGAAGTATGAACGAAAGAAAAATACTAGTTTATTTATTTGTCTTTTATAATAATGGATTTATTATCAACAAAATATTTATAATTATATACTTCAACAAAATAATACAAAATAGTTTTGTTTAGCATGTCGTTTAACTCTGGTTTGTGTGCTTCAACCACTTCCGATTGGGAAATAGGGAGCAATCTAAGATGATGAAAGATAGATAGGGAGAGATTATCGCTAATCGGACAATGATGAATTGTTTGTGATAAATTAAAAGTGCTTCACATATTCATTTAATTGAGGCAAGGCAAGGTATTTTAAGTTGTTACCTGAATGTTTAGCGCACAACACCATATGAGAAGTATGAACGAAAGAAAAATACTAGTTTATTTATTTGTCTTTTATAATAATGGATTTATTATCAACAAAATATTTATAATTATATACTTCAACAAAATAATACAAAATAGTTTTGTTTAGCATGTCGTTTAACTCTGGTTTGTGTGCTTCAACCACTTCCGATTGGGAAATAGGGAGCAATCTAAGATGATGAAAGATAGATAGGGAGAGATTATCGCTAATCGGACAATGATGAATTGTTTGTGATAAATTAAAAGTCCTTCACATATTCATTTAATTGAGGCAAGGCAAGGTATTTTAAGTTGTTACCTGAATGTTTAGCGCACAACACCATATGAGAAGTATGAACGAAAGAAAAATACTAGTTTATTTATTTGTCTTTTATAATAATGGATTTATTATCAACAAAATATTTATAATTATATACTTCAACAAAATAATACAAAATAGTTTTGTTTAGCATGTCGTTTAACTCTGGTTTGTGTGCTTCAACCACTTCCGATTGGGAAATAGGGAGCAATCTAAGATGATGAAAGATAGATAGGGAGAGATTATCGCTAATCGGACAATGATGAATTGTTTGTGATAAATTAAAAGTGCTTCACATATTCATTTAATTGAGGCAAGGCAAGGTATTTTAAGTTGTTACCTGAATGTTTAGCGCACAACACCATATGAGAAGTATGAACGAAAGAAAAATACTAGTTTATTTATTTGTCTTTTATAATAATGGATTTATTATCAACAAAATATTTATAATTATATACTTCAACAAAATAATACAAAATAGTTTTGTTTAGCATGTCGTTTAACTCTGGTTTGTGTGCTTCAACCACTTCCGATTGGGAAATAGGGAGCAATCTAAGATGATGAAAGATAGATAGGGAGAGATTATCGCTAATCGGACAATGATGAATTGTTTGTGATAAATTAAAAGTGCTTCACATATTCATTTAATTGAGGCAAGGCAAGGTATTTTAAGTTGTTACCTGAATGTTTAGCGCACAACACCATATGAGAAGTATGAACGAAAGAAAAATACTAGTTTATTTATTTGTCTTTTATAATAATGGATTTATTATCAACAAAATATTTATAATTATATACTTCAACAAAATAATACAAAATAGTTTTGTTTAGCATGTCGTTTAACTCTGGTTTGTGTGCTTCAACCACTTCCGATTGGGAAATAGGGAGCAATCTAAGATGATGAAAGATAGATAGGAGAGATTATCGCTAATCGGACAATGATGAATTGTTTGTGATAAATTAAAAGTGCTTCACATATTCATTTAATTGAGGCAAGGCAAGGTATTTTAAGTTGTTACCTGAATGTTTAGCGCACAACACCATATGAGAAGTATGAACGAAAGAAAAATACTAGTTTATTTATTTGTCTTTTATAATAATGGATTTATTATCAACAAAATATTTATAATTATATACTTCAACAAAATAATACAAAATAGTTTTGTTTAGCATGTCGTTTAACTCTGGTTTGTGTGCTTCAACCACTTCCGATTGGGAAATAGGAGCAATCTAAGATGATGAAAGATAGATAGGAGAGATTATCGCTAATCGGACAATGATGAATTGTTTGTGATAAATTAAAAGTGCTTCACATATTCATTTAATTGAGGCAAGGCAAGGTATTTTAAGTTGTTACCTGAATGTTTAGCGCACAACACCATATGAGAAGTATGAACGAAAGAAAAATACTAGTTTATTTATTTGTCTTTTATAATAATGGATTTATTATCAACAAAATATTTATAATTATGTACTTCAACAAAATAATACAAAATAGTTTTGTTTAGCATGTCGTTTAACTCTGGTTTGTGTGCTTCAACCACTTCCGATTGGGAAATAGGAGCAATCTAAGATGATGAAAGATAGATAGGAAGAGTTTATCGCTAATCGGACAATGATGAATTGTTTGTGATAAATTAAAAGTGCTTCACATATTCATTTAATTGAGGCAAGGCAAGGTATTTTAAGTTGTTACCTGAATGTTTAGCGCACAACACCATATGAGAAGTATGAACGAAAGAAAAATACTAGTTTATTTATTTGTCTTTTGTAATAATGGATTTATTATCAACAAAATATTTATAATTATATACTTCAACAAAATAATACAAAATAGTTTTGTTTAGCATGTCGTTTAACTCTGGTTTGTGTGCTTCAACCGCTTCCGATTGGGAAATAGTGAGCAATCTAAGATGATGAAAGATAGATAGGAAGAGTTTATCGCTAATCGGACAATGATGAATTGTTTGTGATAAATTAAAAGTGCTTCACATATTCGCTTAATCCAGACGTGGCAATATTTTTTTAAAGTTGTCACATGAGTGACAAATAAAATCTTTAGTGCACCACACTTTATGAAAAATTAAAGGGGGAAAATACTAGTTTATTTATTTTCCTTTTATAATTATGTATTGATCAACAAAATCTTTATAATTATTTAGACAGTAAAATAATACAAAATAGTTCTGTATATAATATTGTTTAAACTCTGGTTTATGTACTTCAGCCATTTCCGATTGGGAAATAGGGAACAATCTAATATCATAAAAGAT
This sequence comes from Caerostris darwini, assembly GCA_021605075.1. Lineage (NCBI taxonomy): Eukaryota > Metazoa > Arthropoda > Arachnida > Araneae > Araneidae > Caerostris > Caerostris darwini. The sequence goes on from BPLQ01013804.1 coordinate 756,789, forward strand.
AGAAAGGGAGAGATTTCTGCTAATTGGAGAGTAAACATCTTAAAAATATAGACATGGCAATATTTTTTTAAAAGTTGTCATATGAGGGACAATCGGAATCTTTAGTGTACCCCAATTTATGAAAATTAAGGAGGAAAAAAAATACTGGTTTGTTTATTTGTCTTTTACAACAACTAATTGGACTACGAAATATTTATTGTTATTTTTATAGTTATTCAGTCAACAAAATAATACAAATTAACTCTGGTTAGGATATCATTTAGATCTAGTTTGTATGCTATAGCCGTTTCAGTTGGGAAATAGCTTATAATCTAAGAAGATCAAGACAGACAGGGAGAGATTGCCGCTAATCGAAGAGGGAATGGTTGTTTATGACATATATTTTTTTAAATGTTACATGTGTGTGTCAAGTGAAACGTTCAGGGTACCGTAGCATATAGAATTATTAAGAAAAAAAGCATATCGGTTCATTTGTTTTGATTTTTAATTGTAATGTATTGGTTAACAAAATATAAAGTACAACTAAGTAAAAATATTTAAATATTGTTTGTTTCTATATATTAGTTGAAAATTTTTAGAACTTTTCTAAAGGTTAACTAAGAAAATCATCTTATATGCGGATTCGCTCCTCTAGCAAAATCAATAAACAGTACTCTCCTGTAATATGTACTTTAAAAACAATACTTTTACGTAAACCGTGTGCAAGCGATCAATCGTCAAATATCACTAAACATAGCATGTTTTAATCTCTTTAGTTTATATTTCTTAAGTTAACGAAAAAATAATAATTTTAATTGAAATGAACTATTTGTTTAAAGAAACTGGGTTGTTTTATTTAAAAAATTGCTTATATTAATAGTTTGTTGCGGATATTGTAAATTCTGATGTAATGGAAAAGTATCAGAACATATAAGTACCAGAAATAATAATGAAATGCCTTAAATAATTAACGCGTAAAAATAACATCTGTGTCAAAATCAGAGTTTTCGAATAGTTTACAGTGATTTGATCCGAAAATTATTTCAAATGATTCCAACATTTTGACCTCATGGCAAAATATTTGCAAGTTACAAAACAATTTTTTTTTCTTTCCGATTCCTATACAGGTTTGGAACTTTAGATTAGTTTTTTGAAGAAAAAATGTGCTCTTAGCTTATACACCTATCGGCTTATATTCGAAAATATACGTTACCTTAAAATAGGAATCAAGTATTAATGTAAGCTTTAGTGGTTTCTTAGAACTTTTTTTTAAGTTGGAATGTATGAAAATTTTTTAAACAACAAATTCAAAACACTCATTTGAAATCACTGGCCCAAAAATCTGTGAACTAGCAATTAAATAATTTCGACTGATCATCAATCATGAATTTGAAATGTAAATCAAAGAGCTGTAAAACGAATGGTGAAACAATTGCTCGTTAAAAAAGTAGAAAGGACAACGAAGGAAGATACCTTATTTCACTCTATTTAATTCGATAGGCAGGTCGATTCGAAATAAGGCATAGTTCTTTCCATTTAACTTTTAATCTTAATAAGAAATAATACTTACTATTATGAAATATATATATATACACTCAAGAGCCAAAACATTATGACCACCCCTATATTTTGCAATGAACTCTCCTGGATGACGTGGAAGGCACGTGATCAGGTGGAAGTGGTATTTAACTGGTATTAAGTGGTGGTATTAATCCATGCCAAGGCGAATTGAAGCTGTTTTGCGCGCCAAAGGTGGGCCAACTCGTTATTGACAGGTGGTCATAATGTTTTGGCTCTTGAGTGTATATATATAACATTTCGTATGAAAAATTTTAATGTTTATATATTTCGCAAAAATTGTTTATATAAAATAAATAAAAATATGAAGGGACACATGTTAAATGTATTTCACAAAACATGAGTCCTACTACTGTAGTGTACAGGTCGGGCAACCAAATTGTAAATGGTTGTGGTTGGGTTGAGATTCTTGAGGCACAGGTTGGGGAACTCACAGCTTTATTTACACGCGCACAAACACCACATACATACAATTAGAGATATACAATATTTAACGCATTTAAAGACAGTCAAATAAAAATTCGTGGGAGGATTCCACCATAAGCCGAAAACCTGAAACTTGACTTTGCGCAGAGTGGGCGAAATAAACTTCCTCTCGAGGATGAGAGACTATAAACTAAACGTTTCTCGGGAGTACCGGTTGCGCAGTACTTCTTCAATGGTGAGAGACTCGAAGCCTAATGCTCATATCTCCTGAAAGCTACAGGGGCCAATGTGTAGTCAGTCAATGTGTAGAAGGAAGCACAGTTATACTACTACAATATTATATTATATTTTCTCACATAATGATAGCATTGTTTGTTAATTATTAAGTCATTTTAAATATTTGAAACTCTATATTACATTATGCACTCAAGAGCCAAAACATTATGACCACCCCTACATTTTGCAATGAACTCGCCTGGATGACGTGGAAAGCACGTGATCAGGTGGAAGTGGTATTTAACTGGTATTAAGTGGTGGTATTAATCCATGCCAAGGCGGGTTGAAGCTGTGTTGCGCGCCAAACGTGGGCCAACTCGGTGGTCATAATGTTTTGGTTCTTGAGTGTAAGTTACAATGGTTCTGAAAGAAATCAAAAAGTTAGATCAATAGGCTAACAAAAAAAAAATTATATTACCTTAAATATAACATTCCTTGAAAACTGTACATCTAATAATTACAAAAAAAGAATAAAGAAAGGAACTGTCTGAAGTAAAAGAATAACAAACTCTTTTACAAAGAAAATGTAATGAAAATTTCAATACAACTAGTAATTTTTCTAAAAAATAAAACTTTAAAAAAATAGGATAGATAGGGGTAAAAGTATATTCTTGAATTCCAAATCTGCAGTGATAAATTCAAATAAAATATCTAATATTAAAAACAAATCTGAAAATTTTAAGTAAAATTCAAATATGTTGAACAAATGGAATATATTATGTAAATTTTATGATAAGTTATTTTCTAAAATGATTCAACTGGAAATTTCGAGACGTGCTTCCAAGTCGATATTCAAATGGATTCAAAGACTATAAATTTGGAAAACAAGTTGAGAAATTTTAAAATTCTTTTAAAGTGGCACAACTAGAAATATTAAAATATATGCATATTTTTGGGAATATGCATATGGATGAGTATTCTAACACATGATCAATGGTACATTATAAGATATTTTAAATAATGAAAAATAAGGATGCCTTCTGAAATAAAATAAGAACAATTTTAAGAAAGAGGTCCTTTCATTTTTTTTGCTCCCGAAATCATTTTCCTCAATTGAAAAACAAATAGAATTTTAGATTCCAGAAAAGTTTTGGTGCAAAATGAATGAAATTTGAGTTTGAAACTATACGTCAATTACGTATAAAATTCCTTAATAAATTATTAAAAGATATAAGACGTAATAAAAAATGTATCACCGAAGTCATGTTGGTTCTTTCTAATGGAATCAATATAAAGAAGGCTTAATCATTTTCGAAAGCCCCACAACAAAATATATTTGGTGAAAGAATAGGTATTGGTTAGATATAGATATACACTCAAGAGCCAAAACATTACGACCACCTGTCAATAACGAGTTTGCCCACCTTTGGCGCGCAACACAGCTTCAACCCGCCTTGGCATGGATGCCACAAGTCCTTGGTAGATGGCCGGAGACAGATTGTACCAGATGTTTAAGCAACGGTGACGCAAATCCGAGATATTGCGAATTGGTGATCTTTGAACTCTGAGCTGCCGTCCCACGACATCCCAAATGTGTTCTATCGGATTGTGTTAGGCGGCCAGGACATTAACTGGAAATCAGCATCGTGTTCCTGGAGCCACTCCAACACAATTTTAGCCTTGTGACAAGGGGCGTTGTCCTGTTGGAGCATTCCATTTCCAGCTGGAAAACAGAGGCCATGTAAGGGTGCAACTGGTCCGCAATGATGTTCAGATACCCTGTAGTATTCATGGTCTGCTCTACCACAACCACGGGTCCCAGAGAAGCCCAAGAGAACGTCCCCCAAAGCATAATACCGCCACCACAGACCTGTGTATGGCCTACTGTACATTGAGGGAGCAACTGTTCGCCTGGAAGACAGCCATTACAATCTGCCCTCTATCAAAGTCGCTTAGATCCGCAGCCTTTCCCATCACACACAGAAGAAAGTGAAAGAATGATTCTTCAAACTCTCCAGCAGCAGTTAAATACCACTTCCACCTGATCACGTACTTTCCACGCCGTCCAGGCGAGTTTATTGCAAAATGTAGGGGTGGCCATAATGTTTTGACTCTTGAGTGTATATTGTATATCAATACATAACGATTGCGGGATATATGGAAATGAGCCCGCTTATATGTTGGCCAAGAACAGATCACAAATGATGCAAACCGATCCTCCTTTATGTTTGCAGCATATAAAGCGATGTATATTTTTCTCTATTAAATCCAATCGTTTCAGTTGTACAGAGAGAAGGCTTCTGAGATAAAGTGGAATTCCCTATTGAATAAATCAGGCGGCATAATGACCAACTGGCTAGAGCTCTGGTCGTTGGTACCGAAGTCTTCAGGTTCGAATCCTGGCTGAGGCATGGATGTTTGTTTGTGGTTCGGAATCCACGTTAAACTGTAGGTCCCGGTATGTTTAGCCTAAAGTGTGCACAAGATGAGCATAGAGCTACAAACCAAACCAAACCAAACTATTGAATAAGTCAACAAGATTTCCCAGTTCCTGGCCTAGAGCTGTCGGTGTGGCCTGCTTTAGACTTGTCACGGGCCATGACTACTTACAGAGTCACCTGTATAGAATAGGACTGGATTCTACAGATATTTCCCCACATTGCAGCTGTGGCGTGCCCATGACTGGAGAGCACCTCATCATATGCCCTACTGTTCTTAACTGTATCCCTTTTTGAGTTACTTTCAATGCCTTTAGTGATTGTTTTTGTCGTTCTTTTTTTACCTCACCAAAACAATCCTCCAAAATAAAACTAGAAAGGTTCATATAAACTTTTTCTTACCATTCCAGTTCCAGGATTATTGAAGAGAGATATCCAAAGAGGCGGGCTGCAGACAATTCATTCCAATATTCTTATTTAAATACTTTATTTCAGCATATTAAAGACGAGAAGATACAATAATTTATAGACAGACATACAGACAGAGAAAGCGCATCTTAGCGCGGCTAACTACTAACGAGGAAGTACAGTTCTTAAACCGAAGTACGGTTGGTTACAGTTAAGAGAGGAAAAGTGTTCACGTGACATACAAATCAAAAAGTTCTTGTTCGGCATCATTTTCGACATTCTCCCACCTTTGAGTTTCAAGAGAATAATGAAACTCAAAATCATAAGTCCAACCGCTTAGGAGATCTTAGGATTCTTCCACAACGGGATGTCTGATAAGTATCACTATTATCACACCTGTCATATGGTTGACAGGCAATAGATTGTGGACAATCACTGGATTCGATGACAGTCACTGGATCTGATGTGGAATCATCAGTGTCGGGGCACTTGCTGCGGAAGGAGTCAGATAGTGGAGTCCTACTCTGCAAGGCACACCTTTCATCTTGTCTAACTTAAGTTCTAAATGAACAGCACGAAAGATAGCACAAGTAAATAAGACAATCCAACATTTTTGTTGTCTTTCAAAAACAATGGTCCACACAGATCTACACCAATGACTTCGAATACTTGAGCTTCTCTTATTCTATCTTCGGGGAGTGGAGCACTAATAGATTGAAGAGGATGTATGGAAAATCTTTTGCATCGGAGACAGTTTCTAATGACTTGACGAATAGTCTTTCTGCTTTTTATAATCCAATATTCTTCTCGTAACGTAGACATCAAGACTTGTATACCTGCATGGCAAAGTTCAACATGCTTGTCAAATATTAATTTGTCTACTATATGATGCTTTGATGGTAGCAAAATTGGATATCGAAAACTGTCTTGATCTTTTCTTTGTATAATTCTTGTCTTTACTCTAAGGAGATCATCTGGATCTAAATAGGTCTGTATTGAAAGATTTCTGTTTTTCTCAAAACATTCTCTTTGAACCTTTCTTAAAATTATTTTCTCGGCTTTATCACATTCTTCAACATTTAAGTTACAAAAAAGTTCTTTCATTTACCCTTTTCTTAATATTGTTGATGAAACGAAGTATCCACCCCATAATTCTTACGATCTTTTTGTAAGACGAAATTCTTAAAAAAATATTCAAAAGTTTCAGTTTCGATATTAGATGCAGATATAACAACTTTTCTTTTTTCTGAATTAACAACTTCTAAATCAGGAAACACTTCAGAAGTAGGCCATTTTTCAAAAGATTGATAGAGCCAACTATGTCCCTCCCACCATTGAGATTTCACTAATTCTTCGGCATTGCAACCTCGTGAGGGAAGGTCAGCTGGATTTTGATGACCAGGTACAAATTTCCATGAAGTTATTTCAGATAATCTTCTAATTTCTTTTTCAGGATCACCTTCTATCCACCATAAGAAGTGTAAATAGTCTCTGTCCTTTTCATGTAAAGATATTTGTAAAACTGTTCGACGAATATCTGCAGTGACACCGATGTTACCCAACCTAAATCGATTCAAAACAGCTGGAATCAGTTCAATGAGATTGGGTCCTTTTTCAATACAATCATTCAAAGATATAGAGTTATTAACACGAGCTGAACCATCAAAAACTGGTCTTATTTTGGTAGTAGAATTTTCTTTTATGACAGCTCGATGCGGCAAATAGTGTACACTTGAGACTTCATAACAATTTGGATCAGGTACTATTTCTTCGATAACACCTTCTTCTTCCCATCCTTTAAATACTTGTTCATACTCTACTAAACAGTTGTTTGCATTCAAATTTTTAACAGTATTTTTTAAACGTTTCTGAGCCAAATATTTATTATCAGGAATTGAAGGACATCTATCTATCCAAGGAAGAGATACTATATTTCTTCCGTCATTTTCTCTGCTAACTGTTGATTCGAAATGTTCCCAAACTAATTTCTGCATTTCTTCTTGAGATCGCTTTTTGCTAGGATCTAAAATACCCAACGAATCTAAATTCCATAAGTCTGTAATTTTAGCATCATTTATGTGTAATAACAGAACAAGAAGAGAACTATCTAACTTAGCATCAGAAATTTTTCCCATTACTGTCCATCCCAGAATTGTCTGAACAGCTACTAATCCACATGGAAGATGTTCCACTTTTCCTGTAAATAACTTTCCTGCAACATCTGCCCCCAATAAAACATGAATCTCATTAGTATTTTGTTCATGCAAGCAAATTTTGCTTTTAGGCGAAATGTCACTCAAAAATATTCTTTTATCTTTTAAATCATTTATACAGTCTGAACTTCTAATTTTTGGAATTGATGCACAAATTTTGTTTTGATCCATTACTTCTATTTTGATATTATTCCTTTTATCTAAACTACTTAATTGTATCAAATAACGGTTATGGCGTTCAGTAATTTCTGTTCCTCCAAATAGCCCATGAGTAATCAATTCTTCTCCTTTTATATCAAAACCCATATTTTCAGCAGCAAATTTTGATATATAACTTCTTTGCGATCCGGTATCAATAATTAAACGAATATAATGTTCTAAGTTTTTATTCTGGATTCGAACTACTAATGTTTGTAAATAAACTTCATTCAAAGATGACTGATTGGTAAGAACAGTAGTTTCTGAAGATTCATTTTTATTAATTTGTTTCTGTTTAAATTTTGAAAAGCACATGATCGAAGAATGTTTTCCTGAACAGTGGGAACAAATTACATTACTCTTACAAAATCGAGAAATATGTTTTTTAGTTTCAAGACATTTAAAACAAGCTCCTTTTTTTTCATCAAAATATTTTTTCTTTCTTCAATAGACAAATTTATTGCGTATTCACAAGTAGAACTAGGATGATCCGATGACTCACAAAAACGCAATTAGTTATATTTTTATTTCTCTCTTTAACATTAGTCGAAACTAATTCTGCTACTGAAGGAATTCTTTCCCAGCCTAATTTATTACTTCTTGAGCCGCGGTTGTTTACTTTATCGAGAGGCGAAAAGGGCCGAGGTCGAAAATCAGAAGTGATTGCGAAATTATTGCTCATCATGACTGCGCGTTCTCTCGATCTCAAGGTCAAAGCTAAAAACTTCAGTAGTTCTTCGATATTATTATAAGCATTTTCATTCTCAGTTTTATTATATTCTATAAGAATATCTTGAGGAAGGGCTTTTAGAATTATTGGGCAGAGAACTGCGGAATAATTTTCTGTTTTCAAATCTAAACTTTCCAAACTTCTTAATTCTGTTAGAATTCTGTCATAGAATTTTCTAAAAGAACAAATATCGTTGGAATTTCTCAATGATTTTATGTTTAAAATATTATTCATATGAGTATGCATCAATAGATCATTTCTTGCAAATCTTTCTATTAATAATAAATTAATTGCCGAATCATACGTAGAAGCAGAAATAGAAAAACCTTCTACAGTATTTAAAGCAGTACCACCTAAATGTGCTTTAAGGTAATTAAATTTATCTACTTTATTTAATAAATCATTATTGTGAATGGCAGATTCAAAACTATTCCAAAACGTTAGCCACTGATTGATATCACCATAAAATTTTGAAATATTTAATTTCGGCAATTTTACTCTTACACTATCCACTTGTTTCGACTCATTTAATTCTTTATTTTGTTCGGAACGTGTTTCGCATTTATTTTCACTCAATTCTTTTTTTAACAAGCGAATTTTTTTTATTTGCACGAAATTTCCACAGGGCAACTTTTTCATCATATTCGTCTGTATTTTCAATTTCAGTTTCAATATCTTCTACTTCGTAAAGAGGTTCTAATTTGTTATCTATCTCTTTCAAAGAGTCATGTTTAGAAGTTAGCATTTCAACTAATTCTTCTAATTTATCAATATCTATTTCTTCAATGTTCGATAGTTCCGATTCTAATTTTGTTAGAATTTTTGTAACGGATGTTCTAGAAACACTCCGTTTCTTTTTAACAAATATAATTTCTCTTTACTATTTTCGTCACTCGCCATTTCAAAATTAAAAGTATCTCATCTAAATATTAACTGACTACAATCCCGGCAGGGATGCCAAATTTTACCTCACCAAAACAATCCTCCAAAATAAAACTAGAAAGGTTCATATAAAATTTCTCTTACCATTCCAGTTCCAGGATTATTAAAAAGAGATATCCAAAAGGGCGGGCTGCAGCCAATTCATTCCAATATTCTTATTTAAATACTTTTATTTCAGCATATTAATGACGAGAAGATACAATAATTTACAGACAGACATACAGACAGAGAAAGCGCATCTTAGCGCGGCTAACTACTAACAAGGAAGTACAGTTCTTAAACCGAAGTACGGTTGGTTACAGTTAAGCAGAGGAAAAGTGTTCACGTGACATACAAATCAAAAAGTTCTTGAATTCCTTACATTGTTCCTTACATTGTGATTAGCAATAACCCATAAATTAAACCACGACTTAACAATAAAGATTATGCTCTTTATAAATTAAAGAGTTATAATTTAATAATTATAAAATGGGACAGAGTTTACAATAATGGTGCACTACATATATTTATTTGCAATTAATCAAATCACCATGTGACAATAATAGCTGTCATACATGTTTACATATCTGTTATTTTACATAAAGGAAAGCACATTGCAATATTTTGAGAATATTATTAAAAATACTACTTCAAAATACATTTTCTCGTAAGATTGAATTGAAGGGTAGAATTTAATAGCAGGCTGGGAAGTCAACCAACTAAGACTTACCATCAAACACTATTTTTAATCTACCTTCTCTTTTGAATGCCAGAATCTCATGGAGACAAAAGAAATCTTAGATTCTCAGTATAAGTTCATAACTTATGTTCTCTCAGGAACTTGTCAAGAATTAGCGAGGTTTAGGGAATATTCTGGATATCAAAGACGATCAAAATTCCACATCGAGGCATCAAGATCTAGATTTCTTTGACTATCATAGCCGGCAGGAGGTCTCTTCTCTTGGACTTGACTCTCGCAAGAAGTCGCTGTTTTAGGATTCGTGTCTAGATTCCTTTCTTCTGGAATTTTAAACGCATCATCACAAGGATAACTTTTTACTCTCTCATACAGAACTTTGCTTTAGCACTTCTGCGGCGCTTAGGATTGACGTTGCTTTGGGCTCAGACTTTCTGTGTTGACACAGATAGCCAGGGATTACCTCTTTTTTACCTCTCTGTCTCTGTTTGTGACTTTTCGCCTCCATTCAGATAATTTTAATTCATCGTGATGATAATCTCGATTGTTCTGCTCTCTCCACATATCCGTCTATCCTTTCTTAAGCTCACCCACACTTTTAATAAAACCAGCCTCTATTATTTATACCTTAAAATCCGCTCAGATGCTTATATGCCTTCCCATTGGTGAGGATGATATCGACACCTAATCAGACCAAGCAGAGAGGCTAGTCTTTTGGAAATCAAGGATCGATTTCTCTCACACAAGAGTCATCTCACAAAACGTCTGGGTAAACACGGATTAGCACTACACCCACACATACACCTTAATTCCTTTGAGGCAATATACACTGGTCAATAAATATCGTTGAATGCCAACTTCTAAATGGTCAATGATTTTGATCGTTGGAAGACTTCGTCGACAAACATCCTCTCTCAACTGCAATACAATCTGGGATCACTTTGAGCTCGAAAAAACACACATTCAAAACACGAAAAAACACACATTCAAAATACGAAAAACACACACGAAAAAACAGAGCCGCACATTCTATATTTTTGGTAAACATATCCAGACTATCTGTGGTAACAAGATAGCGACAAGTTAGGAAAAGATTATTCTTTGATTTTTCTCCCGCCAACATCCACGTGAAAGTGAAAATTTTCACACACATACACTATACTATATAAATACAAAACCTCTTTGCGTATATATATTTATATATATAAAATATTAATGATAATTTTAAGCCACATATTTAAATTATTTTCAAATACACTTTAACACAACACATTATAGCAATAAATTTTCTACCAATTGATTTTCGGACTAATACTTACCACAACAAGAAAACATTTTTTTTTAATTACACCGAGGACTGGGTCATATTGATCATTTCCCTGTGAACAGCCAATACAAACTAGCCTTGAAGAAGGCTCGTCGTGTGGGCTGCAACGATGAATGCTGCTGCTGATTTAGCACTACCCGTGTAGCTTGAAGATATACTGCGGACGCGAGTAACACTACCCCCACAACGCTCCGCGATCATATTATTCCGGGACTTACGGTGTAAAGTGGATTCCGAACCCCTACAAACATCCATGGCACAGCCGAGACAAAAATCCGCAACCTGTGGTACGGAATGCCAGAGCGCTAGCCTCTCGACCATCACGCCCACAGCAAGAAAACAAGCAAAAGTTATTTTAAATTTGATAAACTGCTTTAAAACCATACGATGACATTTTTTTTTTGTTTATCGTTCAATATGATTTGCCAAACATATTACTATAAACATAACTTTAAAAAAAATCACATGTGTTTTACTAAAACAGTACTAAATCAGTAACTAATAGTGATATCTTTTTTCAATCGAAAATCTATCAGAATATTTTTTTTCCAATCTGAGATCAGTCAATTAATCACTTTTTTAATGTTGTCCAACTGAACAACATTGAAAAGGGGCAAAAACAACTATAAATACTTTTCAGTACAGTTCCACTTTCAACAAGTCTTCATTTTAAGTTCTTACTCAGCTATTCAACGAACTGTGACTTGTATAAAACCAATCAATTCAGACGCCGTCAGACTTTAATTAAAATGCGAAACTGAATTCATATTCGATTCAGACAATTGTTGGATTCAACAATGAAGAAACAAATCTTAATGGAGGTGCAGGTCTGGCAGTAATAAATAGCAATCAAAACACAACATACCATAACTCTCTCAGTTCACCATAATAAGATGTGGAGTACATTAATGGGTAGGTGGTGCAAAGGTGTTTTATTATATCATGAATAAGCTTTTAGACATTTATGTGTTTATTTTTTGTTTGCCTGGAAGCTCCACTCCTTATTCTATCCGCCCACCGATCCTCGCGTTTTTTGTTTAATCAACTACTTAGCTTGAAACTTCAAATGTTGAGCCTTACGCTACCAAATTTAATAGATCATTCCTCCGCTCGTACAGTTCATGTTAATATGCAGGGTGATTATAGTATAATTAAATTAAAATCCAAATTTTCAAAATTCTGTAAAAAAAAAAGAACCACTCGTCACAATTAGTTCAAATTTGAACTGTAAATACTTGAAAGAAGGGGACAACTTTATGGCATCAAAAAAAAATTTAAAAAAAAAATTCTACCGATTTTCCCCATCAAATTTGGTATGACCTTGCTGTAGTGAACGGGCGTTTCACTAACAGTGAAGCTTCCAATGTTGAGATGTATGTTAGCAAATTTAACATATTCGTCCGCCCATACAGTTACGTTAATATATATATATATATATATATGTATATATATATATATATGTATATATATATATATATATGTATATATATATATATATATATGTATATATATATATATATACATATATGTATATATATATATATATACATATATGTATATATATATATATATATATATATATATATATATATACATATATCTATATATATATATATATATATATATATATATATATGTATATATATATATATATATATATACATATATGTATATATATATATATATATATATGTATATATATATATAAATATATGTATATATATATATATATATATGTATATATATATATATATATATACATATACAAGATTATAAAGTCCCACTCTCAAATGCTGTAAAACAAGAACCACTCGTCACAATGAGTTCAGATTTGAACTGAAGATACTTGAAGAAGGGCAAAACGGTATGGCATGAAAAAAATGCCAAAACAAGTTCCACCGATTTATTCCAGCCAATTTGGTATGACTTTGCCGTGGTGGATGGGCTTTTCACTAACAGTATCACAACTGTTGAATGAGTTATACGTCATTTTCTCCGTCAAAAAATCGAAACAATCAAGCACATTGAACACTAAAGTTGGTTGAATATGCAATTGATGCCAAATACATTGTAATTTCGGTTCAAAATATCACTGGCAGCCGAATTCACTTTCTTTATGCCACTTACAGCGCCATCTATTAATACACTTTGGAATTATTTTTGATGCCATACCATTTCTCCCCTTCTTCAACTATCTTCAGCTCAATTTTGAACTTATTTGGACAAGTGGTTCTTTTTACAGCATTCTGATATATATAAAAGTTCTTCATATATATATATATATATATATATATATATATATATATTGTTCAACATCGTTCAGCATCATGCTCTACTTATCCGAAACCTGTGGTACGGAATGCCAGAGCGCTAGCCTCTCGGCCATCACGCCCACAACAGGAAAACAAACAAAAGTTTTAAATTTGATAAACTGCTTTAAAACCATACGATGACAATTTTTTTTTTGTTTACCGTTCAATATGATTTGCCAAACATATTACTATAAACATAACTTTAAAAAAATCAATAGCCAACCGACTGAAGATCAGAAGGCGATGACTTTTTTTTATATATGTTCTGCATTGCGTGTCTTATGGAATAAAACCCGGAAAACTCCCCTAAGCAGCATGACTGTCGATGCTATATTTTGTTACAATCTCTAACCCTTTAAGCCCGAAAACGGCATGATACAGTGAGGCATTTTTGGAAATTTTTTTTCATGGAAAAGCCTAACCTGATTGTGCTAGTGTCCAACCCCATGCTCAGGAGAGGCATAGATTATTTTCATTATTTTTTTAGTGTCATTGGAATCAATGTCAACCAAAAATTTAAAAAAAAGTAAAATTTAAGTATAAAAAAAATTTCAGGTCTTAAAGCAAATATGGAACGTCACCAGGGGATTCGAACCTGATCCCTTCTGCCACACCATCTACCTCGTATTATAACTAGGCCATGAGTCGGGTGAGTTTAAAACTTACTTAAATCCTAAAGTCCTTAACCACCCACTCTTTTTTATATGTGTCTTAAAACTTTCAACTTGATTTGATTTATTGAAATGGAGGCAATTGGCTTCAATTTCCTAAAATATTTGGCGAGACTGTGCAGATGTAATGATTGAAGAAATGATATAAAAAACAATATTAATTAGCAATTTTTTTAACAATTTTTAGCAATTTTAATTTAGCAGTTTAGTAATTTTAGCACTTCTTTGCAATTTGTTGATGCGTGAAACGTTTCATATTCCTTTTAAAATATATGGATGCCAACGGCCATACCATGCTGAATATACCGGTTCTCGTTAGATCACCGAAGTCAAGCATCATTGGGCGCGGCCAGTACTTGAGTGGGGGACCACCTGGGAACACCGCGTGCCGTTGGCATTCATAAATTTGGGACCTGAACGGCCGAGTGTCTAGCGCTCTGGCGCTCGGTGCCACAGGTTTCGGAAGGTTCCTATGACTGTAAGAGCGTCACGGAGCCAAAGTCAGACTTCTACCTACGGGTGCTCCATCACAACAGAAGCTGCTTCTTTCCCCTTCAATCATGAGTACGTATGGGCTCGTGGGCTTGGCCAGCCAAGTGGGGTAAGAAACAACAACAACAACAACAAACAAAATATATGTTCTCATAACAATGCCCTCTAGATAGCGTTTGTGACTGTAAGATTTTGCGTGATTTTTTTTTTTCTCTTTACCTTAAAAATTTGTGAACTATTTTTTTCTTTTTTTATAATTCTATTATTATAATAATAATTTAGTTATTCTAGGACCGTACTTAAAATAGCGCCTAATTTTAAATGAATGTTCATCACACTTTTCTTACTTATTAATTGCTTTTTAACTGTGCATCCCGATTGAATTGTACGAGAGTGCCTATCGGAAAAAGACATGATAAAAATAAATATTAATTTTCTATAAATACAAAAAAAAAATTAAATTATGCAAATTATATTTTGATGAAGACAGAACCGTTTGAAAAAATAAGTATTCTTTTTTTAATTATAAAATTAAAGTGACAATGAAGAAATAAGATCTTTAATGAAATATCAAGAAACTTTCATGAAAAGGCGTTAATGAACACATTAATTATATTTTTAATAAGATAGAAATTCAAAGAATTGTTAGAATTATTAATATTTTCCTAATAAACAAGCACATTTAATAATGAAATAAGTACAAGAGGTAATGAAATTAAGTCTTATAAAGCTTAATAAACATTAATTTTTAATGAAAATTGCTAAATTGAAAATGATATAACTCAATTGCTAACTTGAAAATGCTAATTGCTAAATTGAAAATGATGTATTTCAATTGTTTAATTGAAAAGGATATAACTCAATTGTTAACTTGAAAATGCTAATTGCTAAATTGAAAATGATGTATTTCAATTGTTTAATTGAAAAGGATATAACTCAATTGCTAAATTGAAAATGCTAATTGCTAATTGCTTAATTGAAAATAATGATATAACTAATTAAAATGTTAAAATTTAATTATTTTATTACAAAAAAAAATTAATTGGAAAAGGTGTAATTTGTCAGAAACGAATGCAGCATAGCTTTCACTTTTCAATGATGGGGTTCAGACAATAGAATTTTGAAAAGCCACTGATTTAATTCTACTGGGTAATACAGAAAATAACACAAAAATAACTGCAACCGTCTTGCTTTTCAATCCCATTCGCAGCTCTACTTTTGGCACATTCTCACCCACAAGCTGTGACGACGTGTAGGAAAACCAATCAAATCAGATGGCATGAGATTTTAATTAAACCGCACCAATCAATTCGGATTCGATTTCGGCAATCGTCGGCATCGCAGGAATTCCTCGCGAACGAAGAAGAAGCAAACCGTAATGGCGGGAGAGGGTAACTCATTGCAATAAATAACAACCAAAATGCAAAAGAACAAAAAAACACTTAGATAGCTCTCTCTCTCTCTCTGACATAACAGGCCAAGGGGTCTGCCCGGTAATGCATGGATAGGTGGAGCCCAGACTAAATTGGAGGGAAAGGAAATGTATTCATTAATCTAATGGTATCTTCCCGGTTGTGTGTATGTGTGTATCAGAGAGAGTCTATTCGCTATCGTTTCCCGTCTGGTTCTTAGGCTTTGAATCTCTGTAGCTGCTACTGTTGCAGTTATTGCAGCTTGTGGAAAGGCTATGACTGGAAAAGATTGATCAGGAGGGTTGTTGGAGGGGAGGGGTGGCGAAGGGGGTCTGGAACATTCGGCAAATTGATCCTTATCTGGTGAGATGGCTGTTAAGGGAAAGAGGTGGTGTTCGGTTGAAATTTGTGTTGAGCTTTATGGATATCGTGAGTTGTTCGATGAAAGATGGATGTCTTTAATGTTGAAGGAAGGCATTTTGGGGAATGTTTAATGAGGGCGAACTTCTTTTGAAAGGAACAAAGCAGTGTTCGGTACGCTGCTTTGTAGACAACGTCACTCAGCGGAATGTTCTGTTTGAATATAATATGTCTATTTTTAAAATACTGGCAAATAACGATAAAAATATATCTTTATTTTATAAAAAAAAAAAAAAAGAGAACCACCTTAAGCTCCTTCCGCTTTAAGGTGACTTTCTATTGGATATTAAATTACGCAGTTCGGTAGTTTGAAACAAGGAGGAACAAAATATTAATACCATTCCAAAACCCAGAATCTAATAGTATTTTTTTAAGTGAGTTAAATTAAATTTAAATTTTTATGTTCATATTTTTTTAATTTTTCTGCTTTGTTTTCAGAAAGTGTTTCAACACAGACATTGGACATCCTTTATGGTATGAGAGGTGGCAGTTGTCTTGTGATCTGAGCGTTTGAGTATCATATAGACGAAATATCTTTGTTCGATGAAAGATGGATGTCTTTAATGTTAAAGGAAGGCATTTTGGGGAATATTTAATGAGGGTGAAATTCTTTTGAAATGGAACAAAGCAGTGTTCGGTATGCTGCTTTGTAGACAACGTCACTCAATGGAATGTCCTGTTTGAATATAATATGTCTATTTTTAAAATACTGACAAATGAGGTTGAAAATATTTCTCTATCTCATAAAAAAATTGAGCTCTTTCCACTTTAAAGTGGGTTTCTATTGGATATTCCATTTTGAAGTTAGGTCGCGTGAAAGTAGGAAGAACAAAATAATAATACATTTCAAAGCCTAGAATCTGATATTTTTTTTTTAAAATGAGTTAAATTAAATTTAAATTTTACTACTAAATTAAATTTAAATTTTCTGCTAAATTAAATTTAAATTTTTCTACTAAATTGAATTTTGACTACTAAATTGAGTTGAATTGAAACTTTTACTGCTTGCTTGAAACACTGTTGCTGATAGTTTTGAGAAAGTGCTTCAACACTAAACACTGAACATCCTTTATGGTATGAGAGGTGGTTATTGTCTTGTGATCTGTGCGTTTGAGTATCGTGCAAAAGAAAACTCAGAAAATTCCAACTGGCCATTCCAATCATATTTTTAAATAGTTAAGAAGACTTTCCTCATGATAATAAAACATTATTCCATAGAATGCCAACCAATCGGAAGCATTAGTGGGCAGTATACCACCTTCGATTGACTGACTTTCTACGGCATGAGATTATAGTGTCTCAAGAAAACCCACTTTTAAGCCTGAATACATATAAAAAAAATTTAATGATATCTTTAAGTGAAGTTCTATTGAAAGGAACAAAGCAGTGTTCTTTCAAAAGCTTGTAGTTTGTAGACAACGTTGCTTTGCATTGTAGACAACGTTCTATTTATCTATTCTGTTTGAATAAATATGCCTATTTTTAAAATGCTGGCAAATGAGTTTAAAAATATATTTATTTTATAAAATATTGAGTTCTTTCCGCTTTAAGATGGGTTTCTATTGGATATTTCCATTTTTCAGTTAGGTCGCGTGAAAAAGAAAAAGAACAAAATAATAATACCATTCCAATACCCAGAATCTGATAGAATTTTTTTCAAATGAGTTCAATTAAATTTAAATTTTTCTGCTGAGTTTTTTAAAAAAGTTCTGCTTGGAATTTATGGAGTGTTTTCAGAAAGTACTTCAACATCAAAAACTGGACGTCCTTTATGGTAAGGGAGGTGGTTATTTTCTTGTGATCTGTGCGCTTGAGTATCGTATAGAAGAAACATCTTTGTTCGATGATCAATAGATGTCTTTAATGTGAAGGAATGCCTTTTAGAGAATGTTTAATGAGGAGGATTTAATTTAATAATAAATAAGATATTTTCAACCTAATTTGCCAGCATTTTAAAAATAGGCATATTATATTCAAACAGAACAGGCATATAGAACTTAGTCTACAAAGCAGCATACAAAACACTGCTTTGTTCCTTTCAAAAGAAATTATGGAAGAAACAAATAAAAATAAAATTACCTCATTATATCCATATGGAAACAAATTGAAATAAATGATATTATGCAAAAATTATTTATTTCGTTAAAATTTACTTTATATTGTTTGTTAGGGTCTGATAGTCGAGTGTCTAGAGCTCGGTACTACAGGCTTCGGGTTCGAGTCAAACCGGGGTGTAGTGATTCGGAATCTACATTAAACCGTAAGTCCCGGTCTAATATGACTACAAAGCGTTGGAAACATCTCCTGTCTCGAAATCTGGTAGTTAGCTGAGCGGTAGCAGTAGGTAGATGACCTTGGCTTACCATGGGCTGATGATAATGATTGTTTGTTATCTTTCTACCAATAATTCTTAATATTTATTATATCAGATTGACTGCGATTCCTCCATGTCATCAGAATAAAAAGCATCAAAAATATCAATTGTATGAGAAGAAACATATCCACTGAGAAATAAATTAAAACAAATAATACGATGTGTGACATGATTATCATTTGTTTCTTCTACAGTGGAATTCATTTTTCAAATCTTTTTTTAAATAATATATTTATTGATATAGCTATAATTTTAAACTATATATCAGGTATAGTATATTAGTATTATTATACATACTACAGTAGATATACATACTGCTTAGTATATTATTCTTCAAATGATCATGGTATTTTTAAATAATCAAATATGTTTAACACAGCATAATGAAGTAAAGCATTCTGAATCATTATTTCACAAGAATAATATTTTATGTGCTTCTATAGTTAGAATGTGCAACCTCTTTTAGTAGATTTTATTATGCCAGTATGAAAAGAATTAAAGATTTATTTGCGCCTCATTATCCGTTAACTGATTAATTTTACTGAATGGTTCGTTACTCATATGAATAAAAGCAATGTTTACTGGTAGAAAAAGTGAACCGTTCATCTATTAATGCAGCTGCGGGTTATAAAACTAGTTCTGAGAATAGATCTCGAAATAAGATATTCATTAGAGTTAGTTTAGAAATATTGTTTTTACATTAGAGTAAAATTTGTATACATCTTTTGTTCTTGTTAAAAAAAAATTATTATCCACGTGATTTTAATACTTACAGTAAGACTTTGCCTAAAGGGGGATGGATGTTTCATCATAAAACATAGAGGACACGGCAAAATCGCATTCCGCAAGATTACTTTCCCTGAAAACAAGTAATATATAAAAAAAAAATTTTTAAGTCAATTCCTACTTTTTTTTCACTCTATTGCAGAAAGTCCTTTATAAATAATTTTCATTCATTTTTTTAAGTTTATCTGGCGCCATCTATTGATAGATATATGCAACTTAAAACTAAAAAAAAATAAAATTAATGAATTAAATTTAATGAATGAATTAATATTTGAAAAAACTGCATTAACATCCAGTGTCATTCACTACAAGTTCAAAAAAATGTATTTGTACTTGAGTGGATGAATAAAAAGTATTTTATGAACGATTGAAAATTTGAACAAGAAATATATAGGGAGAGTGTGATCTAATAGAAGGAATTGAAAAATGTATTATGTATAAGAAAGTATGCATTAAGAAAGGTGTTAAAAAATATGAATCACAATAATGATTTAAAATATTTTTTTTACGTTAGATGTTAAATGTTTATTAAAAAGTTATATCCATAATCGTAATCATATTATCCGTATGATTATAATATGTACACGAAACTCATGCCGAATGCGAGCTAATACGTTGCGAATTAATATATTGTCGATATGGCGAATTTGCATTCCGTAAGGATAACTTTTTCTAAAAAATATGTGTTATGTATAAGAAAGTATGTAAGTATGAAGAAAAGTATGTATTAAGAACAGATGAATCACAGCAATGTTTTAAAATAAATTTTCAACATTGGATGTTAAATATTGATTCATATTAATAAAAAGTTATATTCATAATCGTGATCATATTATCCGTATAATTTTAATATATATGTACTACATCAATACATTGCCTATATGGCAAAATCGCATTCCGCAAAGATATCTTTTCCCGAAAAAAAAGTATTACGTATAAGAAAATATGTATCATGAAGAAAAGCATGTATTAAGAAAATATGAATCACAGCATTGATTTTTTAAATATTTTTTTTTACATTAGATGTAAAATTTGTATATATCTCTTTTAATAAAAAACTACATTATTTATAAATTTTTATTATGATTATCTATAAATTTAATATATATATACAGTAAACCCTTTTTGAATGTGGGGATAATGTCCTCGATACATATCGCGCAGGCCCTCAAAGACAACTTCCATTGAAAAATGCGTGACATGTATAAGAAAGTATGTATACATTAAGAAAAAATGAAATATAGCAATGATATTTTAAATATTTTTTACATTACATTCTATTACGTTTTAATGCTATTTCTAATTGTATTGAAATGAACAAGAGAAGCTTTAAAATAACTCCTAAGTGAATATGTAAAGATAATCGCTTTAACAAGAAAGTTGCACCTGAAGTAAAATCAGCAATTGTTAGTGCACTAAAGCTATAAAAGATTTAATTGCTTCTGAGCTATGGAAAGCTGATAAATCATTGGTTTTGTATTTATTCAATAGAATTGCTGATAAGGATTTTTATGATCATGTGTTGTTCATCCTGCCAGAATTCTACTTTACATATCGTGGAGGATTCAAAATTTGGTCTCTGCTAATTTTTTTTAGAAGGGTTTACTATTTCTAGAAAAATCTTGTATTGAAGTAAGTAAACAAAAAATTTGTATATGATCTCCGAGTGTAATAATTACAATGTCTGATTATTGTTGTGCCAGCAAAATTAATCCTTTGCATGGACCATGCTTTATAGGTCCAAACAGCTGGAATTTTACTTTAATTGTGAGGAGGATGATATTTCTAGGATTTTATGATCATGTGTTGTTCATCCTGCAGAATTCTACTTTACATATCGTGGAGGATTCAAAATTTGGTCTCTGCTAATTTTTTTTTTAGAAGGGTTTACTATTTCTAGAAAAATCTTGTATTGAAGTAAGTAAACAAAAATTTGTATATGATCTCCGAGTGTAATAATTACAATGTCTGATTATTGTTGTGCCAGCAAAATTAATCCTTTGCATGGACCATGCTTTATAGGTCCAAACAGCTGGTAATAGAATTGCTGATAAGGATTTTTATGATCATGTGTTGTTCATCCTGCCAGAATTCTACTTTACATATCGTGGAGGATTCAAAATTTGGTCTCTGCTAATTTTTTTTAGAAGGGTTTACTATTTCTAGAAAAATCTTGTATTGAAGTAAGTAAACAAAAAATTTGTATATGATCTCCGAGTGTAATAATTACAATGTCTGATTATTGTTGTGCCAGCAAAATTAATCCTTTGCATGGACCATGCTTTATAGGTCCAAACAGCTGGTAATAGAATTGCTGATAAGGATTTTTATGATCATGTGTTGTTCATCCTGCCAGAATTCTACTTTACATATCGTGGAGGATTCAAAATTTGGTCTCTGCTAATTTTTTTTAGAAGGGTTTACTATTTCTAGAAAAATCTTGTATTGAAGTAAGTAAACAAAAAATTTGTATATGATCTCCGAGTGTAATAATTACAATGTCTGATTATTGTTGTGCCAGCAAAATTAATCCTTTGCATGGACCATGCTTTATAGGTCCAAACAGCTGGTAATAGAATTGCTGATAAGGATTTTTATGATCATGTGTTGTTCATCCTGCCAGAATTCTACTTTACATATCGTGGAGGATTCAAAATTTGGTCTCTGCTAATTTTTTTTAGAAGGGTTTACTATTTCTAGAAAAATCTTGTAATGAAGTAAGTAAACAAAAGATTTGTATTTGATCTCCTAGTGTAATAAGTACAATAGCTGATTATTGTTGTTCCAGCAAAATTAATCCTTTGCATGGACCATGCTTTATAGGTCCAAACAGCTGGTGTAATATCAGCAAACTCTGATTGAAGTTAAATACTTTGTCCTGTTCAAAAGATTATTAATGCTATAAAACCTAATTGTATGAAGTTGTGTGATCAAGTGTTATTGAGTAAATGTCTTCATGGCAGGGCACAAAGAGCTAATGGAAGTTTCAATAATGTCTGATGCTCAATATTGCCAAACAATAATTTTATTGAAGTTCGGAAGCATTGCTATGTTGACTCCAACTATGAAAGTTGACTCCAACGGAAGGGCCGAGACACGATTGTATGCTAAACGGTGCAGCCAAACAGGCATGTACTGCATCATCAAATGTTTGCAAATTTTTTGCTGGAACTTGGTTGAATACGGAACACTGCAGCAGCAACAGCACGATACAAGGTAACAAAGATCAATATGCACACCATCTTGGAAGATGAGGAATCATTACATTGGGTGTGACAAGTATAAGCTAAGTAGTATGTTTATTACTCAGTAATTAAGCAACCTCTTACGGCATGAGGGGCACGTACAGTAAGTAACATATGTAAAGTACTGACATAAGTACATACATAATGTACTACACATAAGTACATGAGGGGTGAAGTGTTGCTGCTTTGCATCCATATTGTGATGCCACAATTTGAAATGATTACGCCAAGGTCATTGAAGAAGATAAAAACAGCACTTTTGATATTGTTTCAAAAATTCAATTAAACACAAGTAAGCGTGATTCAATTTAACACAAGTGATTGAATATTAATAGTCTAAATATATATCTTTCTTTCTTGGAAATAAACTCAAAATTATAATACCGAGAATTTCAGTGTAAAAGCCGGTAAGTTTTAGAATTTTTTTAAAAGTTAAAGTACGGGGGTCGGCTTATATACGGATCCGCTCGTAGTAAAAAAAATTAGATACTTTATCGTCAGCCGAGCTCAAGTGATCAATCGACAAATATAACTATATATAACGACAAATAAACAACTTCATTTTATTTATTCCTTTAGTTTATATTTCTTAAGTTTATGAAAAAAAAAAAATTTTAATGAAATGTGTTATTCGTTTTGTGGAAATGAGTTTTATTTTCGAAATTGTTTGTATTACTGATTTGCTGCATCTTCGCCAAAATTAAAAATCTGATGTTGGAGAAATTTTAGCCTGGTTAACAGAAAAGTACCAAAACGTACAGCAGAAATAATAATAGAATGTAAATAATGAATAAAAATTACAGGATTTTTTTCATTTCTGCTAATATACGGGTTTTTGAGCTTTAAAAAATTTTTTGAAGAAAAAGTTTATACTCAATTAATTAATCAATTTATACTCGGATCGGCTTATGTTCGAAAATATATTGTATTTATTTATATACAATTGCTATCAACATTAGTGATATATTTCTAATACATACACGAACGTTACTAATACATTTCAAATACATAAATCAACATTAATACACATTTTTTTCCATTTATTTTCAACGAATATTCTGGAATATTTTGGAGGGGAGGAGTAGAAATTGCTATGTCATGCCATTATCATGTCACCACAATACTTATAAATACATGAACATCATTAAAATAGAATAAGCATCTAAATGTTTTATAAATGTTTCAAAATGTTCCTTTGTTTGGTTTTTTTTTT
This sequence comes from Caerostris darwini, assembly GCA_021605075.1. Classification (NCBI taxonomy): domain Eukaryota; kingdom Metazoa; phylum Arthropoda; class Arachnida; order Araneae; family Araneidae; genus Caerostris; species Caerostris darwini. Next base: position 780,845 of record BPLQ01013804.1, read on the forward strand.
TAAATAGTTCTTTTGAACTTTTATAACTACGTTCATCTTCTAATCTGCAGCAAATTTATTATTCCTTCCAAAAGAATTTTCCTGGAAAATAAATCATTTAAAATTTGTAACAAATTCTTACATTCAAAGTTGCATAATAATCTTCCCACACACATACCGTATGGAACACACGTTTTTCCCCCATGCACACGGCAATGCGCGTGTGGTCTCTATACTTTATTCGCTTCATAGTCAATGCGCATGTCAACATATTTCATCATTATCTCACAAAGACCCACTCTTTCTTGAGAACGAGGCGCCACAATTATCTCAAGCAATTTTTTGGTAATAAAAAAAAACCATTCCGTATCTCTGTGTCCATAAGAGCTTTTAATCGTAGTTAATTCACTGGTATGACGCGACGACATGTTTGATCAAGTGTAATGCGTTGCGAATGTTTCTTCTTTCTGTTCCCTGACTAATTAGACCCGTATTTGCCTAACGCTTGTGTCTCTTTGAGTTTTTATGACTGCTTCTTTCTGCTTTCTTTTTTTCCCCTCTCTCTTTATCTGCAGGCGAAAAAGCAGATCTGCTACACGCGGAGCTGTTGTCAAGGTTGCCCGCCAGCCCCGATTATTGCGGCTTTATGGGAGAACTTAAAATCGCATAAATGTGGGGACACATGGCAAATGGACGTGAGTCACGGGTTTGCACGAGATTAGCCGCACAGACATTTAAATGTATTGACAAAAGGGTTGCCCTTATTTTTTCTCCTTCTTGCCGTTGTTGTGATTTGTGCGTTTTTATTCCATTGCCAAATCTCGCCATGAAAAGAAAAAAATTTTTAATATAGTAGATTGGCACCTCATTTGTTCTCTATATCAGAGATGTTAAAGATATGAACCACGAATGAACAATGGGTTCCTCATGTAGTCCTTGATAATTACTAATCCTCAAATTTTAAGGCCAGTATACAAATAGCAAAAGCAACGTGGGTAATTAGCTTACAAATAGCAAAATTAACATACGCAACTAGTATACAAATAGAAAAGTAACGTACGCAATTAGATTACAAATAGCAAAAATAACATGCACAATTAGGAACAAATAGCGAAAGTAACGTACGCGACTAGAGTATAGGTAGCTAACTAATGTACGCAACAAGCGTACTAATAGCAAACGTTACTTGAGCAATTAGCGTACAATCAGCAAAAGTAGCGTGAGAAACTAGAGTACAAATAACAAAGATAATGTACGCAATTAGCGTACAAATAGGAAAATAACGTGTGCAACTAGCGTACTAATAACAAAAATAATTAGCTTATTAATAGAACAAGTAACGTATGCAATTAGCGTACAAATAGCAAAGGTAATGTACGCAACTAGAGTGCAAATAGCAAAAGTAATGTCCGAAACTAGAGTACAAATAGCAAAAGTAATGTACGAAACTAGAGTACAAATAGCAAAAGTAATGTACGAAACTAGAGTACAAATAGCAAAAGTAATATGCGTAGTTAGAGTACAAATGGCAAAAATAATGTGCGAAGCTAGTGTACAAACTGCAAAGTTAATATACATAACTAGTTTGAAAGAAGGATAAATTGTTAATCCATTAGAAGAGTTAAAAAGAATTGTTAATCCATCCGTAGAAGTAGTTGTTTTCAGAAACATGGGGACTCGATTGTGACAGTATATGTAAGCGTCTCTTATCAACAGTCAAGCTACCTCAAGCTGGTGTTTTCCGTTTTTCTCATAAGACACGTAAAGGCAGAGCAGTTATCTCTAAGAGTACTCTCTTTCCTCCATCGTTCGGCGGTAGGCTCGTGACATACATTAGTGAAACACAAAGTTTAGTTTCTTAGAAAAATTGGGATTTTCATCCGTACAAATTTCACTTGATGTGTTTTCAACTTTAAGGAATCGACATTTATAAATTCAATGTAACAAGCAAAATGAATGAATTTCTATAACAAAAAGACTTTTTTTCTTGGAGAAATCTAAATATGCAGAAATTCTAAAATGACTCTTAATTCTATTTATTTTGGTAAACTTCTATAGAAGAGATTCTTAATCTTTTCTAATCCCATCACATAAACACACACAAAATTGCTGAAGATCAGGGATCTCTTTCCAAAAATATTTTTACATATAATAACAAAGTAAATCAATTCTATCAAAATAAAAATTAAAAGTAACACATATAGTATATTAAATAGAAGAAACTTGTAAATACTTGCACAAATTCAGCAAACAAAGCAATGGTTCTAAGTAAATGTCATCATTGGATAGCTGAAATAATATTACAGATGAATTATCTCATCATTTTCGAGCTACGTCTTATCATAGTCTGGCAATGCATAACTCTAATCTGAAGTCTGTAACTTTTTGTTTATTGTCACAGTAATATGGAAAAAAAGTTCGTTCTAGTGGCAGATAATTTGGCCTAAGCCATTCATTATTAGAATGGCAGATTCTTCTTACTCAAGAGTTCACCATGGGGTAGGGGGCGTGTATGATACACTACATCTACATTTTGCCACCGAAAGTTAAAACGAACACTCACAAGGATGATATCTGGAGAAATTCATACATTCCTTAACAGAACGACATTTCAACCTATAAATTTATAATGGCCCATCTTAAGCATAGACACGGAAATTTTAGTTCGACTTCGCTTATCGAGTTTTGAACCAGGCTACCCTAACTCAGAAACCAAGTGCATTATCTACCAGGTCACTTTGGATTCTTTCACAAAATCTGGGCAGTTTTCTTTTATTTAACAAACCTTTTACCTTTGGTAAGAGGCACCAAAATTTATAGAATAAATACAACTTTACCATATTTGGAAATTGCTAAATTACAAAGCAGTAAAGTAACGACAAAAAAAATAAAAAATTCTGATTTAAAAAAATTATATCCATATTAAATATCAGTACCAATTCCAATTTTAGAACCAATCATTTCAAATTAAATTTTGTCAAATCATATGAAACAAAAACAATAACTTACTTGTTAGAAAAGGGTTCGTCAAGCTTCAGGCCCCACATATAAACATTTTTTTTTCTTCTAATGCAGCTGACAAATAGACCGTGATCTTTCGCCATAAGGGCTGCACCGATGTTACTCACTTTACACTACCCAGGTGGCGCGTGTAACTTGATGGTAAGCCACACACGCCGAGTAACAATGCCCCCGCAGCGCTCTACGATCCTATTCGGACCAGGACCTACGGCTTAAAGTGGATTCCGAACCACTACAACACCCATGGGTAAAGCCGGGATTTGAACCCGATACCTGTGGTACCGAACGCCAGAGCGCTAGCCATTCGGCCATCAGGCCCCTACACATATAAACATAATATCACCTATGGTGACATAATATCGCCATAACATCATAACACATAAACATAAACATAATAACATAATAGTCACATATAAACACAACACATAAAATTGTAAACAAAAATTAATAGAGATTTTAATAATAATGTAATTTGAAAGAAAATTAAAAGGCCAACAGCTTTATTTAAAAAAAAAAGCTATCTTAAAAAAATAATAAAGCAGAATATTTACCAATGAGGATACAAAGTTTTTCCTTTAGTTAATGATTTTGCTTTGGACAACTGATTAAAGAAATATGAAAGCCTTGACTACTTTCTTTCGTATAACACTTATTATTTAAATATTTATTGGGATAGCTACATTTGAAATAAGGGAAAATATTTGTATAAATTTCATTTGTTTTTAAATAATGGACAACATTTTTCTGTTTTAATGAAAAAATGAACTAATCGAAATAACGATAAAGTTGCAATTGTTTCATTTTGCTGTTGTAATATTTTGATTTCCTTTTTCGTAAATTGTTCTGTTTTTCATTATTTTACAAAAACTAGTTTTTTTTGGTGAGAACATTAGGTATGATTTTAATAACTAAAAACTTTTTCAATTATGAAAATAAACAATGAAAATATTTATGTGATACAAGTTTTGTGACTTATTTTTGTGAAATGAATCTTTTTTTTTATAAGTTACTCAACAAACATTGCTTTTTAATGAATGTTTACTTTTAGCTAATTATTCTATGATGTATTAAATGATTGAACTTTTCGACCTATTTTTAAATAATGAATTCCTATTTAAATTCTAGCATTTAAATGCATTTTTATTTTCAATTATTGATCTTCGTCACGATGACCTAGAAATCTACTAAGCTTGTTAACCACTTCTATAGATCAGTGTTCTTTATTAGGACAGGTATAGGAAGGAGGAGGGGGACTATCCAGAAAACTTCAATTACTTATCATTACTGTGCCTAGAGCTGCAATTAAAGACTTATCAGACGTATTTGTTTCGTTATCTTCAACATGAAGAAAGCCGCCGTTTCCGTTCCTTTATCCCCTCACACATCCTTCCGTAACTGAATTTCCCGAAGCATTCTATTGCTATTTTCATGGGAACATGAAGACAGCGCAAAACATGACTTTTCTCCCGCATAACTTATTGTTTCAGTAACAAAGTCAGTTTTCTTTACTTTGAAGGAAACGAAATAAGCTCGTGAGACATGCTGTTCGCTCTTTCATCCTCCATCCTAGCGTAAGGTCAATCCTACAAACAGATTTATCATCCTCATTCCCGGCATAGACAAGGAAGCTATCGGTTTGGCATCGCTTGGTTCAGGAATCCAAGTTATTATCCGCCAGACTATTTCAATTCTATAAGTTTCAACTAAGCAATCTGACTATCGATACAAAACTATCTATTGCAATCTCTATCGAGTTTATTCAATTATCAAATCAGAGACCGTAACATAGGCCATAACTGGAATCGAATCTTAACTCTCTTATAGGTTACCAAGAGATTACCAAGATTAGCATTAGTCGGTAATATGTAAGTATTCTTCTTCTAATTTAAATTTATCTCCTCAAATTAATAAGCATACTCCTAATAAGTATTTCATTGACCAGTATTCAAATATAAGTACTCACTAATAAGTATTTCATTGAGCATTTTTTGGAATTAAACGTAATGCAAAGTATTTTTTGCTATGCATACCACAACCAGCCCACCGACAGTTGATGAGAGAAGGATTTTTAAGGGTAACTGCATTGCAATTGCATGTCGTATGGGAGAAAAAAAACTGGAAAATTCACACCATGCAGCTCGACTGTCGATATGAGGCTTTATATAAACGCTGTCACAACCACCACCGAGTCTTCCCATTTTTGAAAGAAGCGACTGCCATAGACAACTTTATCTGATTCGAACCCGTTTCCTTCTGCATGTTACTGCGCTCGATATCACTAGGCTAAACAAGGTTACACACGCTTTTAAATATATTGCTATTCAATTTATTTTAAGGCTTCTTCAGATTAATAGTGTATAGTTTTATGCAAATTTTTAATTTTTAGAATTTACATTAAATTTATTTTTATTAATTATTGATTATTAATTATCACCTACATATTATTTAAAAAATACAAAAGACTATGTAATTTAATCGTTTAATAAAGAGTGAAAATGTTTTCCTGCATTAAATAAAAATTTCTCATGAAATAAAACTTTCTTTGTAACTCATGGTTTAATATTTCCATTAAAAGGGTTTCTATACGGCAAAACTTAAAAAGCTGAGAGAGTATCAGTAAATTCAATTTGTATCAAATATTATTCCCGTGCTGCCATCTATTGATGAAATACACAGATCGTTTGAGAAAACAAAGTTAAAAATCGCATCGATACCAAAACAATTAATACTCGCAAATTAGAGAGAATTAGTTGCTTCTTCAAATCAAAAATTTGATTATTGAAATTATATTGATCACATATATACAGATTAATAATATTAATCACATACATATTAATAATATAAATGCAGTTCTATTCAAATAGCAAACAATAGTTGGTAAAAGATCGAATAAGGGAATGTCAATAAGTAGTCTTTTAATAAGAATGAGTTAGTAATTAGTCTCATTATATTTCTTTCAAATCTCATTTACATCTTGCTCATAACAGAAAAGTTAAAATGAAAATGAAGTTAAAATGATTTTCTAAGATACAATGCAAAAATTCATACATAATCAACATTCATTCGGAACTTGACTATGCTAAATCAAAAATCCCGCTGGTGATATATTTCGCTTCTTTTGACTTCTCCTTCGATTTATAAAAGAAGTATCTTAGACAGAAATATTTAAAATAAATAATAAATAAATTTAGGCATAATGTTTCACGTATTTAAGAAACAATATCGGTAAGTTCACATTTCATAAACTTTATAAAATTGGCAATCCAGCCTCAAACATTCATATGTACTTTTATTCTGGACCAATGATAAACTATTAGCAAGGTGGGCATGACATAAAGGTGGGTTTCCACGGATACTAAAATTTCACTTCTTAGAACACCAGCCAATCAAAAGTTAGATTGAGCAAATTACATGTTTAACAAATAGCTAATGGAATATGGATGCTGTATGTTTATGTGTTGGAATATGTCTTATGGATAGGTAAATTGTTACATATAATATGTTTTATAAGTAAATAAAGTGATTAAAAACAGCACATAAAATTGTCAGTATTTTTAATATACAGTAAACCAATGTCCATATTTTGCGGAATCTTTTTATGAATTCATTTAATACATTCACTGTATGATTTCCATTGTGAGCCCGGGATAGAATAGCCCCACTGTAGCCTATGCATGTTGTAAGAGGCGAGACGATTAAAATGGGTACCCAGTGCCCGGGGTATAACCGGGTGGGATAAAGTCAAGCGTTTCCCTTTGGATGCCCCATGTCTTTGGGCTGCAAGGTCAAAGACAAAAAGAAGCTGCGTATTTTATCCTTTATCATGACTCGTTTGTTAACATGTAATCATAGACTTGGTCTAGATGTTGTTATCGACCAAGTGGAATATGAAACGACATTGTATAATTGACGAAAATGGGATAGATTAGATTTGTTAAATTAGGGAGTAGATTGATAATTGTTAATATGGATTAATTTAGATAGTATGTTTGGTGAAATTTCGCAAAAATTTTGAAGAATTATAACACAGAAATCTAATCCTATTACCTAAATCTAATTTTTTATAACTATATTCCATCTGTTGAGGATAGAGCATCCCGGGGAGAGTTTTAGGGGTAACTACCCCACATTTGTATATCGTATGGGAGAAAACTCTAAAAACTTCCATCAGCTGACCTAACTATCGATACGAGAGGTTTTTGCGAAATGAACTACAGTAATCGAAGAAGTGACTACAACAATGTCGTTAGCGGATTCTAACCTCAGCCCTCCAACATGCTAGCTGCACACGTTGTCACTGATTCACAACCTTGTGACTTTTTTCTTTTCTTTTCTCCACGCTGCATACTCTGTGATTGCAAAAGCTCCATTTTTCTGCCTCAAAACATTGTTGTGTGTATGGAATTATTGTTGTATAGCCTACCACCGAGTTTTTTCTGCACGGCCAATCCGTTAACATTGCTGTCTTAAAATAAAGGGCATAATTCTAAACAGCGCTATTAATGATACAGATATGTAACAAAATATCTGCTGTTCCAATTTCAACCAAAACAATGTCATGTGTATACCAGGTAACGATCGGTATAGTTCATCAATTAGTTCCATCTGCCTAGTCAAATCGTTTTAGAATAGCACTATAAACACAAATATAGGCACCGTTAGAGATCTACGTAGGCATCATTAGAAACAGCCGCCAAGGTTGTGGGTCAGTGAAAACGTGTGTCTAGCATGTTGGAGGGCTGAAAGTTAGAATCCGCTAGCGAATTGTGTCACTCATTGATTACTGCTTTAATTCACTTCGCAAAAACCTCTCGTATCGATAGTTAGGTCAGCTGATGAGAGTTTTTAGAGTTTTCTCCCATACGATATATTAACTAGAGGTAGTTTCGAAAAACTCAAAAAATGGGATGCAATTTCTATCTTTTCAACAGATGGAATTTTATTTATAAAAATTAGATTTAGGTAATTTGTTACTTGTTGTGTTATAATTATTCAAAATTTTTACGAAATTTCATCAAACATACTATCTAAATTAATCCATATTAACAATTATCAATCTACTCCCTAATTAAACTAATCTAATCTATCATACAATCTCGTCAATCATACAATGTTGTTTCTTATCCCACTTGGTCGATAACAACATCTAGACCAAGTCTATGATTCCATGTTAACGTGTTACATAATTTAATACAATTTAACATCTGTGTTTTAAGAATTTTGCTATCTCCTGAAAATTGGCGCGAAAATTCATCGACTAGTTCAACATTGAATTGAATTCGCTTGCACCACAGGGAGTCTATCTCCAATAAGAACAATGTGGTAAGTTGGAAAACATGAAATTTACTTAGAGTAGTTAATTAAGGTATTAAAATGAAAAAAGAAAAGAGGAACAACATGAGAGTGAACAAAACACAGACTTCATTTGTTAGAATGAATTTGATAAAGTGGAAACTAAAAAAGAATTAAAGTAACATTTTTCTTTTCAACATAAGCATTTGGGGAAAATACATCAATTTCTTGAATTGCAATGTTTATATGACGAATAAATTTATTGAATATTTTACAGGAAAATGCTTTCATGAATTTTTTAAGGATAATGGATTTAAACGGCATCGTGAATCTCTGTTCTTCATAAACTCCATTATATCCAATATTTGCCTGAGTATTAAAACTTGTTATTCAAGGGTCTTAATGCGATAGTTGGTAATGTTTATATAACGAGTGAAGTTATTGAAAGTGTGCAGGTTTTTTTTTTGTCATGGATTGTTTCAGGAATTTAAAGACTTCATGAATCTTTTTGTTCCTCATAAACCCTATTGCATCCATTGTGCGTCAAGAGTCTTGATGTAATAATTGGTAATGTTATATAACGAGTGAGGTTATTGAAAAATGAAACAGGAAAGTCTTTTCTTGGACTGTTTAAGGCTAAGGAATTTAAAGGCCTCGTGAATTTCTTTGTTCCTCATAAACCCCATTGCATCCAATATTTGTCTGAGTATTAAAGTTTATTGTGCTCCAAGGATCTTGATGTAATAGCTGACAATGTTTATATAACGAGTGAAGTTATTGACAAATGCACATGAAAATATTTTCATTGAGGGTAATTATTATTCATATTTTATTCATTCATTCATATTTTATTTATTCATTTTTCATTATTCATATTTTGTTTGAGGGTAAGTGATTTAACGGCACCATGAATCTCTTTATTCTTCGTAAACCACGTTGCATCCAATATATGTCTGAGTATGAAAGTTTATCGTGCTTCAAGGGTCTTGAAGTGATAGTTAACAATGTATATATAACGAATGAAGTTATTGAAAAATGTACAGGAAATTTATTTCATGGATTATTTAACGGCATCAAGAATCTCTTTGTTCCTTATAAACAACATTGCATTCGATATTTGTCTGAGTATTGAAGTTTGTTGTTCTTCCAGGGTCTTTATGTGATAATCGACAATGTTCATAAAGCGGGTGAAATTATTTAAAAGTGTACAAGAAAGATTTTTCATGGATTATCTAAGGGTAATAAATTTAACTGCAACACAAATCTCTTCTATCCTCACAAACAACATTGTATTCGGTATTTGTCTGAGTATTGAAGTTTGTTGTTCTTCCAGGTTTTGATGTAATAGCTGGATGCTTAAGACAACAGGGAGCATGGATGTGGGATGGTAGATCGCAGGCAGGAGGTAAAAATAAGGATTTTGCTAGTTCCCTCATCTTCGAATGACTGCGGATGAGAGTGTAGAATTTATGCATGATGTTCCAAATTTTTACTTGAAATATTGAAAGGATGATAATCGAGTTAAATAATAATCAAGTATAACATCTAAACATTTAAAAATGCACTAGATCATATTGCACTCTCTCAATAGCATTGCCATGTTTATTATCAAAATCACAAATGAAAAATCAGTTTTAATAATCTTCTTTATTGGCGCAATAGCCCATGATGTGCCAAGGCCGTCTGCCTACTGGCAGATTTCTAGACAGAAGATGTTTTCTTACGAAATGAAGTTGTAAGCCCTACTGACAACAGTCATATTAGACAGGGACCTACAGCTTAAAGTGGATTCTGAACCACTACAAAGATCCATGGCACCGAGCGCCGGACACTCAGCCATCAGACCTAGTTTTAATAATGATAACAACAAATTCAATATTATAAAATTTTACAATTTCTAGGAAGGAATTTTATTTAATAAATAATATAAATAAGGGAATTGAATATAATACTGAAGAAAAAATATTATTGCAAATAAAAACTCATTTCATAATTTAAAAAAAAATACATTTTTGAAAGATTAAAAAAATGGTTTGAAGAAAGAATTAATGTATCCCTTTTTAAATAATAACATTCATAAAAAATTTAAGAATTACTTATTATAAGTGTTTATTTAAAATACTTTTGCTATAATTATTCATTAAATGCTTTCCAAATTACCTAAAAATAAAGTTTTTCTATTTTTGTAATGTGATTTTTAAGTAGTCTTCATGCTATGATAAAAATTATTTAGTCCTTTATAAGATAATGAGAATTCAAAAATAAATGAGCAATAATAATTTCGACCAACATTAAAGAACTATTTTTAAAGTAATCAAAAGCTGAACTTCATGCCAAATTGGCAATAACTCGCCAAATTGAGATTAACGTAATCATCGTCATTGTAAAGTGATTATACTCTGTAATCAGGAGATAGACGGGTTTTTACAACTCAGACCAGTTCCAAATGCAACACCTGTACGAAAGGACACTCACCTATGATTAACTCCACCCCCATTCGCATTCTCTTCCCACCCTTCCCTCAGCCAGTCGAAAGACCAAACGATTTTTAATTCGAGAATGAAAAGAAAAAAGAATGAGTTGCAGTATTCTTTTTATACTTGCATCCGGGATTGTAACTCAGTTCTATTTGTCTATGATATACGGCTGGAATAGCAGAGTAATCAAATGAATAAAAAAAAATAAAACTTTGACTTTTGATTTCTATTTTATCATTGCAGTAGAAAAAAAAAAAAAAAAAAAAAAGAAAATCATTTTAGGGAGCGTTGCTCATTTTCTTTGAAAAGATTTTGAGTTGAAAGAATAAGATAACCCTGAAGGGGGAAATAAACGTTTTTAATAATTATACTGTGTAAAGGAAAATAATAATTATGTAATATGTGGGCAATGTTACCAAGGAAAATAATTGTTATGTAATATGAACTATCATTATTTTCCTAAAATCATGGCCTCAGATAAAATTTCAAGTATAGCAAGAGAAATTAAAATTTTCTGACCTTTCCGCATATTCATATAAATAAACAAATATAAACTTTTGAACTTTGGGAAAAATAAACAGTTCGTTGAATTTAAAAACTGATATAATTACAATGCATTAATAATCATAATAATAATAAAACGTATAACTAAAAAATAATAATTTAATTTAATAGAATTAATATTTAAAATTCGGATATTCATCAAGTGATAGTTGCTGTGTTACAAGCAGTAATAATAATAATAATCAGTGGCACAATAGCCACATGGTGGGACCAAGGCCTCTGCCTTTTGGCAGATTCCGAGACAGGAGATGTTTTTTACAGGGTACGGTTGTCAGCCCTATGCCCATCGTTCTCATAATCATATCGCACTGAGACCTACGGTTTAAAGGGAATTCCGAACCACTACAAACATCCATGGCACCGGTGGGACTCGAACCCGAAGCAAGCGGCACCAAGCGCCAGTCACTTGGCCATCAGGCCTATTTTAAAGTATTGTCATCATCAGTGACTCAACAGCCCCATGGTGAGCCAACAACGTCTGCCTACTGACAGATTTCAAGACAGGAAATGTTTTGTTTTTATGGGGCAGGGTTGTCAGTCCAACGCCCAACGCTCTACAGTCATATTAGACCGGGACCTATAGTTTAAAGTGGATTCTAAACCACTACAAACATCCACCGCCGGGACTCGAACCTGAAACCTATTTCACAGAGTGCTAGTCACTCAGTCATCAAGCAATAAATGGATATTTAATAATTTTATTTCGATAAATTTTACATTTATTAATCATTTTATTCGCCAACTACTTATGAAATAACCCCAATTTTTTAAAATCCACTTACACAACAAGGTTTTTAAAATGGTTTAACTTGTAACATTTGCAGAAATAAGAACACACTCCATTAGAATTTCGTACTAAAGCAGAATTGAGAAAGTTAATATGTAACTAAGAAAGAACAATTATTTATAAACAATAAATAGAACGTATTAAATTAGTTTAACTATAAAAAGCATCTTATTTATTTAAAATATAAAATTTCAACTGAAATTTTATCAAAAATAATGTAGAAGAGAAGATTTACAATAAAAATTTATATAAAATATTTCTCACATTTCGGATAAAAAAAATTACCAAAATTTCACAAAGTGAAAGTGTACATCGAACACCACAAGGAGGCGCTTCTATCCATTCCATGCACAGAGGTTGAAAATACAGCACCCATTAATCAAACATGCCTGGATTATAACAAAATTTAATACCACCATGCTTGAATGATATCTGTGGCTATAAAACCCCACGTAGATCTTACGATAAAGGCGATTTCTTATTGACCTAAACAAAGAGAACCAAAAAAAAGAAAATATAAATAAATAAATCCACCCGATAAATTTCAACAAATTTTCTTCTCTTCCATTCCGAGAACCCCCAGCAGAAGACTACCCCCTCCAGAAGATTGATCAACCTAATGGATGTTGAGGGATCTACCATCTCTCTCTCTATCCTTTTCCAGAAAAACCAATCCACAAATTTAAGGCTAAAAGAAGAAGAAATATAACCGTTCAGGGAGGCAAAACTAATGAAAAAAAAAAAAAAAAAAAGAAAAAGAAGAACTACCTAACTCTTCGGGTCAAATGATGTTAAGCGTTTGTAGTGGCAGAAGGCTGCATTCCATTTCACTCTGGTCAGTTTCAGGCGATGTAAAATGCAGAATTTTCTACATCTGGATCGCATCAGATCCATTTTATCTTTCAAGTCACGAAGATTACATTTGGCACGGAGTTCATTTTACTAAGTGTCTGTAAACCTTCTCTTGCCTGCGATACACCCTCCTCTCGTTTTAAAACCCTTTTTCTTTGCCCTTCCCCCCTTCCCGCCCCTTCCATTGCTGTTCTGTGTCGAATGAAGCCATTATTCGAATGAGGGACTGAAAGGGTATTACGGGGATGTTTTATAAACGTTTCTCTACCCCTCTTTCTAAGATTGGTCTTCCTGTCTTGTTTAACTAGTATGATTAAAGTATTGCAGAGAGGTATAGTTTTTGGCATACATTAACATTGGTTTAAAAGGGCTCGGCAAAACTGTACATATTAAAACTCTAAGGTATAATTATGCCTTATAAATACCCTATAAAAGTTCAGTAATTTTTGACAATTTCTCCTTGGTGTGCTAATTTTTATAGCAATAAGTAAAGACAAAAGAAAAGTTTTTCTAACCATGAAAATAATCATGAAAACTATGAATTTATGATCATGGTTTTCAGGATTATTTTCGTGGTTAGGAAAATTTTTTCTTTTGTCTTTTCTTATTGCCATAAAAATTAGAACAACAAAGAGAAATTGTCAAAGATGACTGAATTTTTACATATGTGTTTATAACTTTGATATAAGTAATTGATTCTAAAATAAAAGCAAAAAAAAAAAAAAAAAATGTTGCAAAAAAACTCACGAAAAACAAAAGGTATAGTGCCTCGTTGGCTCACTTCAAACTTGAATACACATTCAATATGGCCAGGTGTTGAGGCACATATATTTCATAATAGTACTTTGCGTCATCTCAATCTACAATTGTGCTCTAGGCTGGTACTAATTAGATCAAATTGATACTTGTCGGCATAGTACAGTTCACACATTTTCAATCCGTGTCAAAATCTGCGGATCGAGCTAGCCAAAGAAGTCTATCAATATTCCTGAGACAGTCCAATGGTATCCTTGTTATGTATGATCGAGAATTATTCTGTAAGAAAATACCTCCTTGGAGACCTACCATGGGAGGCAACACATACGGATGTCAAGCTCAATTAGGCTGTCACCATGGATCATTGCTAGAGTGAACCGACTATCATAAACAATGATCCTCCAAATCATCACCCAAGGTGTGCTGGACCAAATAGAAGGCAGCTTGCTGTACTACTGTGCTGTACTTATCGGCATAATTCAGATCACACATTTTCAAACAGTGTTGAATATGCGGATTGAGGGAGCCAAAGAAGTCAATCAATATTCCTGAGACAGTCCAATGGTATCCTTGTCATGTATGATCGAGAATTATTCTGTAAGAAAATACCTCCTTGGAGACCTACCATGAGAGGCAACACATATGGATGTCAAGCTCAATTAGGCTGTCACCATGGATCATTGCTAGAGTGAACCGACTATCATAAACAATGATCCTCCAAATCATCACCCAAGGTGTGCTGGACCAAATAGAAGGCAGCTTGCTGTACTACTGTGCTGTACTTATCGGCATAATTCAGATCACACATTTTCAAACAGTGTTGAATATGCGGATTGAGGGAGCCAAAGAAGTCAATCAATATTCATGAGACAGTCCAATGATATCCTTGTTATGTGTAGTCGAGAACTATCTTGTTGGACAATGCCTCCAGAAAGCCTTACCATGAGAGGCAACACATGCGGACGTCACTCTCAGTTAGGCTGTCATGTTACCATGGATCATTGCTGGAATGAGTCGATTGTCATAAGAAATGTTTCTTCAAACCATCACTTCAGATGTGCTGGACCAAATTGAACCGTTTACCACGGTCTCTCCAAACACATATATTATTGACATCAGAACTCAAATTGAATCACGATTCATCACACTTCTGTCGATTTGTAACTCTTGTTGCACTACGTCATTCCTCATCATTCTAAAACGTATAAATTAGTTCAAATGTTTCTAGCAATAATACACACATAAAGTCACTTGAAGTTGCAGAGGATGTCTTTACTAGGGCCTTTCTTCCTTCTTTTTATTGTAGTAGCTTTGCACTACGCGATTTGTGTGCTCTCATGTCACCTACAACATCGATATCTGATCCTGATATTTGAGTAAGAAACACCTTTCTACTTTACTGGGTGTTTATTAACAAAAAAAACTCTTTTATACATTACACTCTTACATTATACACTCTTTTACACATACTATTATTTTCTCATACGTAACAAACTCTTATATGCATTTTATGGCTGTCTGCTTAAAATGTACACCATTGTCTAAATTTAAACATCAGTATATGAGATGGTGAAAAGTAGACGGGTTGATATGATGCATAATTACTTTTTATTAATTTACTTAATTATTTAATCAAAATGATATTTCTCTGGGTCGTTTTCCCCTTAAATAAAAAATTTACATTTTACATTTTAAAATCTACTTTTCCTATATTTTTAATTCTTTAACAATTTACACGACAATGCATTTTAATTGGGCTTTTTAGTTCCGAATTCCTTATTAACTAATTTGTTTTACAATTGCTTCTCATAATTTAAATCTTTTCAATTTTGATCAAGGCCGTACATAATTTATTTAACAGTTAGATACATAACTCCCTACAGGGCATACGTAATGAGTTAAAATATTTGTAATTGTTTCAAATTATGAGCGAACAATAGGTTTTTAAACACATCATAGAAAATGAAACAATGAATGGAATAATACTTTCTATAATTAAAACGACGAGCATTGTTTGAAAATATTTATTGTTTGATGTGCAACAGCTGGAAAAATTTAGAATGTAATTTAAATTTATAAGCTTAAATGCTAATATATTACATTAATTAATTTATACTTATTAATAAAACTTTTTAAAAAGGAATGAATAAAACATAATGTATGACGTGCCGTACGGTTTGGTTTGATAATCGATAATTTGCTTGTTTTTCACCTTTTAAAATTTTGTTTTATTTACTACATTTTTTGCTATTATTGAAGTTCTTATCAAAAATTATGGAAAAAAAAAAAATCGGTTGAAATCTAGTATACTGTATCCCTGAGGGAGTAGCCAATCTTGCAACGCGGAATATTTCTCCAATGTTCCGCCAATTACTTTAGGGTTACAATACTTTAATTAGAGGAATTCATAACTTCAATTCCCGAACAATATAATGATTATTTACTGTTACTTTGATTGTTACTTGCAGAATTTTTATTTAAAGTAAAAAAAAAAAAAAAAAAACAGAAATATATATTCTTTTAAATAATTATTCCGAAATTGTTCTAATAACTTATGTTAGACACTTATACAAAATATAAACAATTTTTATGATGTTTGGCACTCATGAAAATACGAAACAAACAACAAATTCAATTCCACAAAGATTTTTTACTTTATTAATAACCGATAAAAATCTAGAATCCTGTACTCTTTCATATACCCTTTGCCAAATACATCGCCAGGTTGCCAAGTTGCCAAGCATAATAATGAATGGACCAGGTAATTTTCGAGGTAAAAATGATATTAAGCCACAATCCTTCCCTGGGATGGCAAATCGTCAAGTAAACAAACAAAATGGTTGCCGAAGTTAGGTGTCATCGTAAAACGCTATTTCGCCAAAATTCAACGCCAAACAGTGCTATTAGGCCAACATTAGTAGCCAAACTGATATTACGTCAAAGTTTATTCCTGAAAGTGCTCTTAAGCCAAAGTTTATCGTTTTAACGCCAAATGTTATGATTATCTTGCCGAAATTTTAATAGAAATGCTTTATCGCCAAATTTGTATCATTAAATTTGTATCATCAAGAAACATTCGATCGACGTTTTCGCCGTCAACTAATGTTCTAAAAATAAAAAAAAGCCTTTTTTTTTGCGCAAATTCAAATAACGGTTGTTATAAAACCTTAATTATTTCAGCAGCTTAAAAAGAAAATAATTTAATAATCAAATATAAGTTATTAATAAATTAAAAATCGTTTTTCTTGTTTGTTTCGTATTTTCATGAGTGACAGCATCGTAAAAATTGTTTATTTTCTGTATTATATACTGTAAACATGTGTTATAAGAGCAATCTCAGAATAATTAATAATTTATCGGAATAAATATTTAAAAGAATATATAATTATGATCTTTGTTTACTATAACTAAACAATTCTGCAAATAACTATCAAAGTAGAAATATAGTCATTATATTGATCGGAAAAAAAAGAAGTTAAGAATTCCTCTAAAGTATTATAACCCTAAAAAAATTGGTGGAAGATAGGCGAAATATTCCGGGTTGCAAGATTGGCGACATTCTCAGCGTTACAGTATTCTAATTTTCAATCTAATAACCAAGATTGGATTATCAAATAATTATTTTCTTTTTAATGCTGTTGATATAGTTACGATTTTGTGACAACCATTATATGAGTAAAGATATAACTTTTTTAATTTTAGAACGTTAGTTCAAGGAAGAAAAAGGCCACTGGAACGTATTAAATTTTTCTGTGTTTTTGTGATGTTGCCCTTGTTTTCTTTATTCATTTGATATGGATATGCAAGGACAGGTTATAGTGAGGCAATAAAAAGATCATTTACGCTTCCAACAAAGGATATATCAAAATAAAATGTAAGTTATTCTCTGATACTTCTTTTTTATTAATACTGTTTTATCATTCTAATTCGGCATCATAAGCCATATGAAATATTTTTTGATATAATAGAAGAAGAAAAAAATTGTCGTATTAGCAAATAATTTTGATGTAATTTTATCGCAATAGCTATTATTATGTTAAAATGATAAAAATTTGGTGAGTTAGCAAAACAAAATTCCCCACAATAATTTGATGTAAAAGCAAATCAATAAAATGTTGCTATAAAAGTAAACTTTTGCCGCTAAAGCGATGTAATTTGGCGTAAAGGCAATTTGTACATAAACGTTTGGGCATTATAATGTTTAAATTTGGCGTTAAAGCAATAACATTTGGCGTAAAAGAAATTTAAAAATAAAATTTTGCTTAGTGAAAAAGTTTGTCGATAAAGGATAAATTTTGGCGTAAAAGCATTTCAGGAATGCAATTTAACACTATAACTGTTTGGTTCTAAATGTTAGTATAATAGAGATTTTTGGCGAAATAACGTTTTACAACGACACCGAACTTTGGCAGACATTTTATTTGTTTACTTGGCGCATCTTAATGATGGATATTTGGCACAATATCGTTTTACAGCGAAAACTAACCGCGGCATTCATTATTACGTTTATTTAGCAATTTAGCATCCTGGCGATGCAGTTGGCCCAAAGGGTTTAGGATACTAGTTAATTACCAATAAATCATTAAAACACCCGCATCTCCGGAAATTCCAGCAACTACAACAAAATCAAACCATCGAACAACTACTCATTCGGCTAACACTGGAGCAGCTACAGCATTTGGACAATATTCTAAAACCCCAAAATCTACAAGCAAAAAACAAAATTACCAACCATCGATGATCTAATAGTTTTACTGCCAACTGCAGAGACTTCTTGAAAAGCAGTTGAAATTCCCTGGCGATATTCTCAAGTCAACTTGCATCCCTTTTATTCAGCCAGCAACCAAAATCGACCGAAAAAACTCACATGAAAGACAGAATTTTCGTATTCGAAATTTCTTCAAAATTTTTTTTAATTTAAAATTAAATAGGAAAAAAATGGATAATAATATTTCAAAATTAAATTTCTAAATCTGGAAATGTAAATAGAATGAAAGACAGAGAGAGAGAGAGATAGACAAAAAGAATAAAGAAAATAAGAATCATTGTGGATAGCTTTTGTATATATTTTATTGGTTAATACTTGTTATTGTGATGTTTATAATGCGTAACTTTTTTTAATGTTGTCCTTTGTTATGTTGAAAAAATACAAAATTTAATAAATACAAAAAAAAAAAAAAAAAAAACTATAATGTACAAAAATTGTAAAAAACAAAAAGTAAAAAAATAAAAAGATATTAAAATACAAAAACATTTTAAAATACAAAAAGGTAAAATACAAATATATTAAAAATAAAATAATAATCAAAGACAAATTAATTAATATACAAAAATTATAAACAACCTAAATTATAAACTACAAAAAACATAAATTGCAAAAAAGATAATAAACCACAAAATCTGTAATGTGTTGTACATGTTTATATAAATGTGTTTTTCTTATCGCGTGCTTAAAACGAATTGTTGTATATTTAATATGTGTAACAAATGTATAATTTTCTAATTATGGTTCTCCTTTTTTCAAGTACAATTTTGATTATAAATTACATTTTATATTATTCAATTTTTTAATATTATTTATAATGTTATATTTTTTGAATAACATATTATTTCAATTTTGAAAACTATGTTTTAAAATATTTCACAATGATTCATATTGATGCATTAAACATGTTGAGCTTCTTTCTCTTGAAATCATAACTGAAATAAATATTTTACAATATTGATGCAACTTTTAAATATTTTGCTGACTTAATATTCATTACAGAGACCTGAAGGCTGAGTGACTAGCGCTCAGTACTACAGGTTTTAGGTTCAAGCCACTGGCGGTGGCATGGATGTTTGTAGTGGTTCGGAATACACTTTAAACCGTAGATCCCGGTCTAATATGACTATAGAGTGTTTGGCTGACAACCCTAGCCTGTAAAAAGAAATCATCTCTTGTCTTGAAATGTGCCAACAGGCGGACAGGTTTGGCCCAATATGGGCTTTAGTGCCAGAGAATTAGCTAATACACATTATAATATAAGAAGATACGGTCCAGCGTTTCTTTTACTTGAATTAAGTTTTGAAAATAAATTTAAGATTCATAAATTGGATTTAAAATAAAATTGGGAAAAGAAAGTTGTGAGAAATTATAAGAAAATGATGTTGATAGCAATATACAGTCCCATCTAATCCAGTTCTTAAATATATCAATGAAATTAACTACCTAAGAAGATAGTCAATCTCATATGACTTATAAAAAGCTGGAGTCGGTGGCTGATAATATGTCAGAGAAATTTTCAAATGCTGACAAGTAATGTCTTGACGAAAGCTCCCATGTCTGAGACAGAGATGAGCACGATAAATACCTCATTTTTTTGAGTGTTTAATGTCGGTGGTCATCGTGTTTCACTTATGCAAAGAGGACATCGCCTTAAGAGAAGATTTTTAGTGTTAACTGACGCGCATTTGCTAGAAAATACGGAACACTCCCACAAGGAAACCTAGCTGCTGATGATAGTAGTTTTTTCACATGTTGTTACAATCACTATTGAGTCCCATCTTTTTTGAAGACAGTGGCGATAACAAAGGACGCCAGTGGATTCCATTTAAGAGTAATATGTGCAGTGATAACAAATCTTTGTCAGTCAGGTGTTTTTCAATGCCGGCAGATACAGATGCCATACAAATTGTGCTGCCTTGTGTATGGATATCGGATAATGATGCAGAGGGTTGTGTGAGTGCTTATTAAATGACGAGGTAATCCTTCTGATCATTGACTATCCGATGGTGTCTTGTGTATGAACTGCCTCTCGTCCTTTTTACAGTATAATCAGAATGATTGAAGTGGCAGCCAATTCTTTGAGCTAATCATCCAAATCGCCAAAGATTCTTCCTCTCTCAAGAGATTAATATTTGCTTCGACGGTATAATTCATTAGATTTATTACATATATCATATTATAATAAGCTGATAAAATGACTTCTTATTTAAGCACATATGTATTTACGATTGCATTTCGTTCTATCAATTAGTTCAGAAATATGCTATAAAAAGAATAAATAATATTCAATGCGATACTTATCTGTATTAAATTTTATCCACATGCTATAGATTTATTACTTATTCATAAATATTTCTTTTATTTTCAACATCTAATTGAAAATTTTTATTAACAAGCAATCAATCTCTTATTAAGAAAAAGTATCTAATTTTCCTCATACTAGTATATATTACGATCACTAGATTTATTTATTATATTTTTTTATGATCACAAGATTTTTTTGTGTGGGAAAAAAGCATTGAATATTCCATGTAAATTAAACAAAATATTTCCTATCAAAAATAATTTGTTCTACTTCATATACTTCAAAGAAAAATAAATCAAACATTAAGAATTTTTAAAACAACCATATATACTTTAAAACAACTATAGCGAATAACTTACAAGATTTCTAAAATTCCAAAACTTCAGAATTCTCACGCTCATGTAAAAATGTGCTTATGCAACGTTCTCATGAATACAATCCAAGTCATGGTAACCCATCTCGCTAAACTTTTACTGTACTTAAATCTTATTTTATGATAGCTTCTTTTGCGGAAACGCAGAATGCATCATTCTGTATAATACTTTAGCTTACTGCATTTCTGGAGTGCGGTTTTCGAATCTGCGTGATCCCCTTTTAGGATAGAAAGCAACCTGAAACGCACACAACTATGCATATAACTCAATCCGATCTTTAAGAAGTTCAACAAAAATCACCTGCTTTTATTCCCACGGAATGTTATCTTTAAAGCGAAGAGTTCGAAGTTTGAATATAGAACGCAATAAGAACAATAAAAAAAAAATATCGTTTGCTTTCTGCGAATACATGTTCGCGAACGAATATCTACCGAAACCTTATCTCGAAAACTTTTCTCCTTCAGTAACAACAACAACTAGAATTTTTGAGAAGTGGATATAAATGCATAAACATTCTTTTCCATGCAGGGTGTAAAATTTTCGCACGAATGAGATTTACGTAATTCGCGAGTTATAAGTCACTTCTCTGAATAGAAGTGAATTCACGAGATGTGTTTCTCGAAGTACTTTTCCCCGGTTTTATAAATGGATTCGATGTACGGAAAAGTTGAGTTCTGGAGTTTTCGCAGAGTTTTAAGATCACGAAGACAGGACTCTGGGTTTATGCGGGAGTAGAAAAGCAGAATAATTTATTGATTTTACAGAATGCAGCTGCGTTGATTTCCAAAACGGGAAAAATTGCATCCGCGGAAAACAAGATCAATTTTGAATAGGTTTAGAGAAGCGACTTCAGTCAGAATCGAAATAATTTGTTGTTTAAAACTGAAAATTATGAATATTCCCTCGAAATTTGACAAAATCAAAAAGAAATGGTAAATTGATAAGGTTATTTTAAAGATTCGTTCCTATAAATATTTTAAGAATTCAAAAATATTCCGAATAATTAATCACAAAATTATTCTTGTATTTGATATAAAAAGTAAAAGTTAATTAAGTTAAAGGAAACTTGAATAGCTTTTTTTTCAATTCCTACTATTAGTTCACACTCTCTCTATATATATCTTGTTCAAATTTTCAATCCTTAATAAAATACTTTTTATTCATCCACTCAAGTTCAAATACATTTTTTTTTTAACTTTTAGTGGATGACACTGGATGTTAATACAGTTTTTTTCAAATATTAATTCATTAATTAAATATAATTAATTAATTTTAGTTTTTTTAGATTTAAGTTGCATGTATTTACCAATAGATGGTACCAGATGTAAGAGGAAAATTTCAACTTTATTTATAAAGGACTTTCAGCAATATAGTGAAACAAAAGTAGGAATTGACTTTAAAAAATTTATTTTTATATTACTTGTTTTTTCTTCACATTGCTTGCATTATTTTGGTAGTGGCTCGTTGTTCTATTGATAAATCTTTAGGAACCACCATTTCAACGTAGGAAGAGGTGCGTGAATGGCTGAGTGGCTAGCGCTCTGGCGCTCGGTACTACAGGTTTCGGGTTCGAGTCCCGGCGGTGCCACAGTTGTTTGTAGTGGTTCGGAATCCACTTTAAAAAGTAGATACCGGTCTAATATGAGCGTCGCGGGGGCATTGTTATTCCGCCTCCGTGGCTTATCTTCAAGTTACACGCGCCCCCTGGGTAATGCAGGGTGAGTACGTCTCTGCAGCACTTGCCTTAAGGCTTCCAAAGACCAAGCTGTCTGTGTTTGCCAGCTGCATTAGAAAGAAAAAAAACGTAGGAAGATTATTCTCTATGAAGAGGGTATGAGCATAAAAGAGCTAAATAGTAGTTATGCTTGTATGGATCATAATGGGAAGTCTTTTGGGAATAACTGTACCACATTTATGAAGTAGAAAAAATTCTGCCAAACATTATTTCTTGGAGAATCTTTACCACAAGCCGAATAAGAGCAGATGCAAAGAAACGGCACTCCGAACGCGAGGTTGAGGGTTCGAATTTGAACTCAGCTCCTTTCGCTACGACGTGCACCTTAATTATTTTTTAGTGACACGTTAGGTTTTATTTTTTACCCCTTTTTTTTATTAGTAAAACAAAAGGATTCGGGAGAAGAAGAAAAAAAAAACTTGGTTCTGAGATCGGCCTTTTTTCAATTCCTTCTACTAGCTCACACTCTCCCTATATATATATCTTGTTCACATTTTCAATCCTTAATAAAATACTTTTTATTCATCCACTCAAGTTCAAATACATTTTTTTTTTAACTTTTAGTGGATGACACTGGATGTTAATACAGTTTTTTTTCAAATATTAATTCAGTAATTAAATTTAATTAATTAATTTTATTTATTTTAGATTTAAGTTGCATATATCTACCAATAGATGGTGCTAGATAAACTTAAAAAAAAAAATGAATGAAAATTATATATAAAGGACTTTCTGCAATATGGTGAAAGAAAAAGTAGGAATTGACTTTAAATTTTTTTTTTTTTTTATATATATTACTTGTTTTTGCTTGAACTTAATTCATCATTTTGCTTTCTAGATCATCATTTCGGGCTTCCACCGTTCAGCATACCCTTATTACTAAAATTATACCTTCTACACTAGTTTTATGGCATCGACAACTGGTCCCTAATTGTACCGAATTTAAACTGAAATTCTTTTGATTTTATTTTAATTTTTTATCTTGTTTTGATTTATTTTTAGTATTTTTTAGAATACCATTTATTTAATTTTTTGAAACTTTATCTTTTATATAATATTGACATTTAAGCAGTCAATTAAAATTGTAAATTTTATATGAACTAAGATGAGGAGGTTAAGGGGTCTATCCCCATTGGCACTCCGTAATCGGTACGCCAGTTGCCACTTGAACGGCATTATCTTAAAGACTGCAAAGCGCATCCCCCCACAGAAACTATCAGAAAACCCACTTGCATAAAATGTGGTATTGTTGGACATCTTGTTGCTCTAAATCAGGGGTCTCCAAACTCCGCGGGCCAAATCCGACCCACCAGTGTCATCAATCCGGCCGCGACAGCGAATAGCTTATTGTTGCCGTAATAAATTGGATAAAAAAACACAGAACGATAGTAACTCGGTTTTATTTACTTGTTAGGTAAAGTTTAATGACAAGCATAATACGCAGAAAATTTAAGCAAAACAACTAACAAGTAATCGAAATTAATCCCACTAACATTATAAATTAGTGAACATCCCGCGGTTACCCTCGGTAGTTATGTTGGGATAAAGAGTATCTCATATGTATGTATGTTGATGTTTGGAATGTATATATCCTGAATATCCCTCAGGAACGGAAAAGCTAAATTAACGCGAATAAAACCGCGGGGTATCCACTTGTAAAAAAATACTAATGATATTTATGTAATTGTGATTTTTCACTGACAATAGTTTGTAGTTGTGGATCAATTTTACTTGTACCAATTATTAAAAGAGATTTTAGTAATTGAACCAGCGAATTTAGCAAGCGTATGCTCGCTCAGAGCGCGTACACAGCGACTAGTCTAGAAATTATAGATAATGGCCGAAAAATTAAAACGGTTTTGGCCCTTGGTACTTACTGAAGTAAACAGTATGACCCTAAGTCTGGAAAGTTTGGAGAACCCTGCTCTAAATTCCCAAAGTCACTACTTAACTCAGCTAATATCATCAATGTAAGAAAAACCTTTATTCGACTTTCTGTTACTTGTCAAGTTAGTCCAAATTTCAGTTTTTTTAAAGCACTGCGGGGCGCCCATGTCAGCACCCTAAATGATTTTTAGCCGTCATTCAGTGAAGTTACTTCTGAAATTCTTTTCATAATGAAGGACCTTGTCTCCATTTTTCAATTCCTTCTATTAACTCACACTCTCATTATATATAACTTGTTCAAATTTTCAATCGTTCATAAAATACTTTTTATTCATCCACTCAAGTTCAATTGATTTTTTTGAACTTGTAATGGATGACACTGGATGTTAATACACTTTTTTCAAATATTAATTCATTCATTAAATTTAATTAATTAATTATAGTTTTTTTAGATTTAAGTTGAATATATCTACCAACAGATATATTCAACAGGCGCCACATAAACTTAAAAAGAGGGATGAAAATTATTTATAGAGGACTTTCTAAAACATAGTGAAAAAAATGTAGGAATTGACTTTAAATTTTTTTTTTTTTATATTACTTGTTTCTAACTCAAATACCGAGATTATCTCAACAGCCCAAAAGCTTAAAAATGCTCAAAACCCTACTACTGTATCCAAAAAATAAAACCAATTTTAAATTTTAAATTCCCGGGTCTTATGGAATTTCAATTTGTTTTCTTTTTTAGGTTGCTGGCACTGTCTCTGACATCTGTGTGAAATTTGACGTCAAAATATTCATTAGTGTTGGCTTTGTGAGACGCTAAAACTGATTCCGGCGATTTTTGAAATGTCTGAATTAATTGAGCAAAGAACTTGCATTAAATTTTGTTTGCAGAAACGTATAGAATGTTGCGGAAGGCATTCGGTGAGCATTCCTATATCGGAAAGAAATGTTTAGAAGTGGTATAAACAGTTCAAAGAATTCAGAGAACGCGTTGAATACGAAGAACCCTCTGGTCGACCATCAATCTCAATCGACGAAGCTCACGTCCAAAAAATTAAAGATATGGTGCTTGCAAATCGTCGATTTACAATTAGAGACCTTGCTGATGATGTTGGAGGTTCAAGAGGATCGGTCAATTCCACTTTGGGCCTCAAACGCGTCAAATCTCGATGGGTACCGAAAACACTGAATACGCCAGCTCACACTACATTGATTCTTCATGATGTTTTCGCCATAAATAAAATTAATGTAGTTTCACAACCACCGTATTCACACCGTGTTATTTCAGGTCCCTGAACTCAAAAGATCACTCTGTGGACACCGTTTTGAGTCGACTGAAGAGAATCAACGTGAATCGCCGCGCGCTTTGAAGGCCATCGCTGCCGATGATTTTTTATCATCCATTGAGGATTGGAAAAACAGTTGACATAAGTGCAGTGTGTCCGGAGGGGATTACTTTGAAGGCGATGAAATAAATTTGGAAGAATAAATGTTGTCGTTGTTACCTATCCCACCTGGTAGATATTTAATCTAGACCAAGTCCACGAACCCGTATGGACTCATGGTTGAAGGGGAAGGAAACAGCTTCTGTTGTGAAGGAGCACCCGTAGGTAGAAGTCTGACTTTTTGCTCCGTGATGCTCTACAGCCGTATGAGACCGGGACTACGGCTTAAACTGGATTCCGAACCACTATAAACATCTGTGGCACCGCCGGGACTCGAACCAGAAACCTGTGGTACAGAGCGCTAGCCCCTCGACCGGCCCGGAAGAATAAATAAAGAATTTTTGGAAAAAAAAAAAGGAATTGATCTTACTTTTTGGGCACAGAAGTAAGGATAAACTACAGATCTTATTGTCTGACTTTTGCTGAATGATTGTCAAGTTTATTTTTATCTTCAGCTAATATTTTCCCCCTCTTTAATTTAATTTAATTTTTATTCATAATTTTTAAATTAATGTTTTTACTTTTTGAGACTTTTTTTTTTTTAACTTTTCATTTAATTAAAAAAATGGCATAACAATTGCCATGGGCTTCGACCAAAAGCACCTTAGTACATTCACTTCAAGACATAAGCGTGTGGCTGCAATCAGCCAATGAGTTTTCTGTTACCCGTCAAGTCATTAAAGAAAACTACTTTTTTTAACTGAATTGAGCCCATTTTTGTTTTGTTATTCTAATAGGTATTAATGTTGTACTATGCAACAATTATTCTATAAATTCCATAAAATCGAAAAAAACAAAACCCCCAAAAAAGAAAGAAAAAAATAATAATAATTTCAATTGAAAATTGTTGACATTCATTAACATAAAAATTAAAAAAAATAAATAAATACTGACACAATTTAGAAGAGGAAATAAATGCCAAATGCTTCTAATGAGAAAGCAGTTGTTGGAGAGAAATTATTGTTAATTAACTAAGTTTCTTTTTTGAAAAGAAATAACATTAATTTAGTTTCAGATTAGTCGATACAAAATTTAATATAATATATACTTAATACTTTTTGTTCTAATGCAGCTGGCAAACACTTAGACAATTGTCTTTTGATGCCTTAACGCAAGCGCCGCACAGACATTACTCACTTAGCCCTACCCAGGAGGTGCGTGTAGCTTGAAGATAAGCTACGGACGCGGAGTAACTATACCTCCGCAACGCTATACGAACATGTTAGATTGGGGCCTACGGCTTAAAGGGGATTCCGAACCACTACAAACATCCACGGCACCGCCGGGACTCGAACCCGAAAACTGTGGTACCGAGCGCTAGCCACTCGGCCATTCAGGCCCTAATTTATTTTAATTTAATATTAAATATCGCTTTTCTTTCTAATTTTGTCAAAAAATGCTTAAAATATAAATATCGATAGCACATTCAATTACTTTAATTATTACCAATTTCCGAATCTGTCATACTACTATGACATATTCGGAAATCGTATTAACGAAACTCAAAAACTCCAACCAGGCAGTCCGACTTCGATGAAAGATGTTACGATTCCAACAACATTTAACATGTGGACTGAAAAGTTCGTAGGCTAACACATAGATGGCGCTACTAGTATTAAATCCATATGAGTTTTAGTTAGCCTTAACCTTCAAAAGACACGTGTATAAATTTGACAGCTGTTGCACTATTAGTATGTGAGTTACAGCATTTTTAGGAAGTTATAACATTTTTAGTGTTCATCACGTGCAGTCCACTCGGCTAACTGTCGATTGGACTCCGGTGTGAAATGAAAGAGCCATGTTTCATCTATTGTCACATATCGACGCAAAAATTCGGGTTTATTACGATTGAACAGCTCCAAACACTGCTTAGAATCATCAATTCGTTGTTGTTTTGGGTCGATTGTGAGCTCTGCGCGGCACCCACTTTGAACAGAGCTTTCGCATATCCAAATATTCATTCACGATATGTCCAACACGTTCCTTTGATATCTTTAGGGTCTCAGCTATCTCAATCAACTTCACTTTACGGTTATCAGAAATCATTTTGTAGACTTTTTTGATGTTTTCGTCGGTAACAGCCTCTTTGGGGCGTCCACCGTCCTCATTTCACCTCGATTAAATTTAGCAAACCACTTCTATACGGTTGATTTTCCTGGTGCAATGTCCGCATAATGTTTATCAAGCCAAGCCTTGGCTGCAATAGTATTTTTTTTCGCCAAAAAGCAATGCTTTAATTAACACACGAAATTCCTTTTTATCCATTTTTTCAAACTAACAAAAGTTGCTTCACTAAAAATACTCATACTAATAGTGCAACAGCTGTCAAATTTATACACTTGTCTTTTGAAGATTAGGGCTAACTAAAAATCATATGGATTTAATACTAGTAGCTCCATCTATGTGTCAGCCCAACTGTTATTGATTGCTTAAAGTATTGACTGTGGGACGAATAAGAACTATGCTCCTCATCACAATCTCGAACCCACATCCTTTTGAAAATTACCTTGTGAACGTTATTACTAAATCGAGAGTGGAGTTAATGACGAAAAAAAAAAAAAAAAAAAAGCATTTAATGTTAATTTTCGAAAATCTTGAGAATTGCAAATATAAAACATACATTAAGTAAAAAGAGCATGGAATTATTAAGCAACTATTGAATTAAAAAAAAAAAAGTATTATTTAGTATATTATTGTTTTATGTACACATATCAATATGCTTTTTGTTGGTTAAATGTATGGCCTTTTGAAGCTATTAAATTAATAAAATTGGTACATTAATTCTTAAAGATGAACCGAACATCTAACACTGGTGGGAAAAAAAAAATATTGAAATCTTACCAAATTAACCTTAAAATTATATAATAATTAAATTATTTGGCAAATAATTTACAACATTTTATCACCTTTGAATTGACAATTTATTAAAATTATCATAATTTTTAGATTTTAACCCAATATTCATTAATATTATTTCAGAATTATTCAATTTTCCCAAAAAATTTGGTTGTACATTATTTTGCATTGATATCGAACTTAATTTTTTAAAAACGTTAAGTTAAACTTTTATCTTTTTCTTAATAGATTGTTTTTTAGTTACTAATTTTTCTCAAGAAAGAAATTTAATATGAAAATCTGTATAAAATTAATGGATAAGTTGGAGGTTATGACAATCAGTCTTGCTTTGATATTCAATGGTAAAATTCCTCCAAGAAATAATGTTTGACAGGATTTTTTCTACTCCATAAGTGTGGTATAGTTATTACCAAAGTCCTCCCATTATGATCCATATAAGCATAACTATTAATTAGTTGTTTTTTATGTTCATCCATAGAAAATAATATTTATACATTAAATAGTATCTTCTAAAAAATTATTAATAGAACCACAGCTACTACCAAAACAATGCAAGAAATGGGATGGGGGGAATAGAAATTATAATAACATAACCCTACATGAATAATTTTAAGCAAGTCTATGAGTGAAATAAAATGAATGATACTAATTACAACATATATTTAGGTAAAATTCAAAATATATTAAGTTTACAAATTACAAAATTCCATTTTAGTGATCAGAATAATGATTTTATTTAATTTAACAGTCAATTTTTTTTCAATCAACTACACAAATTATATCAAATAAAGATGCTTCAGCAAAAAAATGATTAATAATTTTTCAAAAAGACCCATTGGAATGCATTCCTTGGCTCTTTTATACATGCACAATCACACTGCATAGTGCTCAATCTGCTATAGGTGAATGATCTCAAAGTTAAGCACCTGCCATAAAATTTTGTTTTAAAACAGCATGTTTCTAATCATACTAACTTGAATTCTTTAATTTGTTTGCTATTAAAATGCTTTATATTTTACATAATGCTTTTAAGTGATATATGCAACAGAAGTTTGCGTTACACTCAAAACATTTATACTTGTTTTTTTTATAGGTAAATGAAACTTTTATTCCCTATCTTATTTTGCTCAATAAAAATGCCATGAAGGAGGCACAGTACTCTGATCCGTTCAATTAGTCTTGGTATATGGAAACATCTCTGTGAAAAGATTTGCAGAAAGAGAGTTGAGAGGTGGTATGGGAAATAAAGAATGGATAGTGTAGACATTTATTGAGACAAAATGATGTTGCAGTTAATGTATGCATAATGATCTATGATAATTGAAATTATAATGTTTATACTGCAAGTCACTAAAGTTTCTGGCAAAGGTGTAGTCCATATGTTCTGGCATGATGACATTTTGAAGGGTATGGGGTCAATTGGTGGCAATGGGTTTACTTTAACCATAAGCCTAAACTAGCATTGTCTATCTGTACATGATTTTTTTGGATTTATTTCAAGTCCCTCTACCTTCTGCAATTTGTTGCATCAAATTTTATTTTCACTTTTGGAGCACATAAGCCAATATTATAAAATTTCTCCAAAGATTTTACTTATTTTTGGATTTCACATGCCAAGACTTTTCAAATAAAGCCTTGATCAATCCTGTAACAAGTCAGATTCTAGAACTTCCTATTCTATGGCACACAGCCCATCATTTCCACTATAATCTTTCAACATTCCTCTAGATAATTTGGAAAATTTAAATATATCATAATGTATAGTTTTGGAAATTTAACCATTCAAATAGGGTTTGAAACATAACACTTGCATACTGAACCAGTTACCTATGCAAATTAATTTAATATATGCTTTTATATTAAAATATATATACAACAAAACTAATTTTTTTTTATTGACAGACACAAATTTTCTAGAAAATTTCAAGCTTTTCAGATGAATACAAACCCTTATTTTAACATGAATTGAAAGCAAGTTCATATAAAAAAGAGCATTTGTGAAAAAAAAAAAAAAAAAAGGATAAGATCTTTTTATTGTAAAAGGAACATTTGATAATTATGCTTTATATTAAACAATGCATAAATATGAAATTTGTATAAATAATTTTATTGAAATATACAAAACATATATTTTTAATATATATATACAAGACATACCATGTTATTGAAATGCATGGCAAAAAATAAAACAATGATTAATGAAACTTTGCCAATATCTTGCACAGTAAAACAGAAACATATATACACTTCATGATGTAATAAAAATATGAATCAATCTTTTCATGGTTTGCAAGATTCATGATAGACATCTAAATTTCTAACATCTCTCCAAGTTGGAGGCATGTTGTTGTGGAGCCGATTTCCACATTTTCGACATGGCGCAGTAAAAAGGGTCCCATAACTTCTCAGCCAAGTCTACAATAAATACAATTAATGATTTAATTTGAAATGTACTAAACAAAACTAAATGATTTCATTATAAATATAAACAGAACATCATATAAATAATCCACCTCAAAATTATGTAATTCATACCATTGTTACAAATAAATGGTTAAATTACTGTAATTAAGCAATCTTAATTTATCAATGTTTAAAATTTAAGAATTCATTATATTACATGCAAACATATTTTTATGCTTGACTTTTTTTAAAAATGAAATTATTATAATACCTGAACAAATACATTATATAACTAAGCAGTGTTTTCAATATGCATTTAGATTGTATTCAGAATATCTCAGATTACATTTAGAATAAAAATTTCTGAATATTAACATGTATCTTGACTATACTACTATGTTATGAATGGAATAGCTGAAAACTTTAGCTATTTGCCATACATGTAATTTTTGACATAAGGAAAAGAAAATCCGTTACTTTTGTATTAATATACAGAATGGGGATTCTTCAATTTAGAAAAGAGAATATTTTCCTCTGCTAGGAATCTTTAAGATGAAGACTGAGGAGATGGAATCAAAATAATATATCTAGATTTAATCCGTTGAGTGATACACAGTTAAAGAATTTTTTTTAAAAAAAACTTGTGTTAACTTACAGATCTCAAAAATCTATAACCCAATGAACTACAATTTTGTTAGATTTGATAGCCTCTACAGGGCTCTCTGGGACAAAAATGTTCTGACTACAGAATAAGATATTTTATATCAACTGTTAATTACTGACTCCTTAATTTTATGTATTATTAATCCTTAGTAAGGGATTTAGAAATATTTGTGAAATAATTCAAGGATTTTTATTGAACTCATAAAATCAAAGCATTTATTACAGCTTTAAAGGTGTATATTTGTATAAAGGTGTATAGGTATTATTGTAAAAAACATTCTTATATTCTAAATTTACATACAAAAAAATGTGCATGCCCTATATAAATAACAGTACCAAATAAACAGGTACTAAAGAAAAAAATTAAATTTTACAATACAAAATGAAACTAAAAGAATTAAAAGTTTAATAAAATGTAAAGCAGTGAAAATGATTGAATGAAATGTCTATTTTTTTTTTGTTCTTGTTAACAAAGCTTTATGCATTTGTTTATTTTTCTGCAACTTTAGTCATTAAAAGCTCATTCCCATCGAGGCGAGAAGATTCACGCGGCTGGCAAGAAAATTTTTTCGACCCCTTCACAGCGAAACATCAGAAATAGCATTACACACCTAATGAAGTTCCGCTTCGAGTTGAAAGTTGGTCAACTCGAAGCAGTGTATTTCAAACCGGTTTCAGGCGAGCATGGTGAGACTAATGATTGGTCACCTCCTTCACGCTTAAAGCCTCACACCTTGGTGGGAACGAGCCTTAAATCAAATGACATTTTAGCAAATTATTAAATATCCTTTTCCTTTAATGATAATTTAAATAAAAAAATATGTAATTTAAGTAAATATTTGTTCTCTATGAGTTTATTAATTTAAAAATGATTTAATTTTAAATTATGTCTTTTGTGATTGCACAAAATACAGGAAAAATAATTGTAAAATTGTCTTATACATTACAATGTCTTTAAAATAATCAAAAGTTTGAAAAATTTAATTGTTGGAAGAAAGTGTTCATTTAATATGCTATATGATCAAGTTAAATTTCAAAATTTATCATTTTCTAATAATACTTTGGTACCTATTTATTCGGTACCGTTATTTTTATGGGACATATACAAGTACATTTAAAATAAAAGCATGCATTTTTATGTTAGCGCATATATTATCTTTTAAAGTGTAAAAAAATATTTTGCTATGAAGAAACCCCTTTTATAAATATACAAACTCAATATAAGTCATATTATTTATTTCACAAATTTTCTGAATACATTAGTACAGATAAAAGTACATAAAATGACAGAAAAGAGTTGGAAAGAAACTGTAATATTTCCTATAATCCAAATATTATTCATTAAAAAAGATTTCTTTTGGGGAGTTCATTATTGGCTGATTTATACAATCTGCCTCCTTTCCCATTAAAAGTTTGGTGAAATTTAATTTCTAAGAATTTTTCACAATGCTTTTTTTTAACCACCTGATAATAAATAGTTAGCTTTAGTTTGCAAAAAAAGAATTAGGGACATTAAAAAAATTTGCCTCTAGATTTAGAGTTTAGAAAAGCAAAGCAAGGTAAATATTAGAGCTGTGAATGATGAAAGGTAGGCATAGTTTCATAAATGAAAGCAAAACACAATAAGCACCTTAACACATTAAACAAGTAGATGAAAAGACAAAGGTAACAAATAAATATAACATAATAACATCATAAGTTACAGAAGGCTAAATTATTAACCAATTGATATTGTCAAATTTTAATTACCATTTAAAATCACT
Source organism: Caerostris darwini (assembly GCA_021605075.1). Lineage (NCBI taxonomy): Eukaryota > Metazoa > Arthropoda > Arachnida > Araneae > Araneidae > Caerostris > Caerostris darwini. The sequence goes on from BPLQ01013804.1 coordinate 814,778, forward strand.
GGAAATATTTAAAATCTTAAAAATTAGATAATAATTTGTAATTATTCTTGAATTATGAGATGAAATTTAATTATTTTTCTTAACATCCTTGAATGAGATAAATATTTATTTGGTTTATACAATAATTCATTTTTTAATATATTTTCAGCCTTCTTAAAATTACAATATTTTTCACAAAATAATAACAAAAACTATCTTAGTTAAAAACAAATGCTAGAACAGATTAAAAACAGATCCTCAACAATAGATGTACAACAATTGGAATTCAACTTATACAATATGCTAAAGAAAGCAAGCACAAAATGCTTACTACATCGAATAATTTTTTATTTCATTGCTTAAAATAAAATTAGGATTGCAGGTAGAAAATTTAATCAAAAAGAAAATTTTTGCAAACTTAAACAATCTTATGGATGGCTAATGAAATAAATGCTAACTTATATTTTAATTAAATTCTTTGCTAAAAGGCTTTTAATAAAGAAAAATATTTAAATGCTAATAATAATAAAAAGAAATGGAAACATAATTTAAATACATACCAGAAAAGATCTAACTGCTAGTTCTGGAAGATTTGGAGAGTAAAAATGGAGCATAGCAGCATTTGCATGTTCTGTAACCTGGAAAAGAAAAATAATCTATAAATAAAAAAATTTATTTTACTACTTTTTTTTATGAAATTGTTTTTACGAAATTTCAATCATTTTAATAAGCAATTTTTTTTAATGGAGAAATACGAAAATAATCTTTGTAATCATCAAAATATAAACACTTTACATATTAAAATAATTACAATTAAAATACAAATAAAGTAACATATATATAATATTATGTTTTAATTACATATTTAATGATGGAAAGTAAAATATCTAGTAAAATCAATGCATAAAATGTTAAAAAAAAAACACAGCCATTTCTTGAGATCAATATAAATAATCTTTTATGCAGCATATAGATTTTTTTAATATCTGAATTTCTATTCATATAGAATTGGTATTAATTCATAAAAGAATATCATGATATAAGAAATTGAATTTTAAAAAGGAATATTTAGGGCATATAAAAAGCAGCAACATGAATAAATAATAAATACAAGTAAACACTTTACCTTTTGGAAAACTAAATACCGCGATTCTGACCATATATCCAACTGAAAGAAAAATTTAATACAATAAATGTTAAAAAAACAAAATGCATTTTAAGTCATAAACTTAAATTCAAAATCAATTAAAATATTTTTAACAATTACATATCTGAATTTCATTTTAATAATAATGAAAGATAAAATTTAAAGGCATTTAATTTTTTTATCAAAAATATTTAGCATTCTCTTTAATCAATATTCAAATAAACCAAAATTAAAACTGAGTTACTTTTGGTATGAATTATTTCTGCACAAAAAAATAAAAAACTTACCTTATCATTTTCCCCATAAAAATCTTCATTATATCCTTTCACCACAACATAATCAATAATTAATCCTCTTAGCATTATCAGTGCTTTTAGAGTTCTAGCAATTGACATCTAAAAAAAAAAAAAAAATCACATTAGTTAGTTTAAAAGCTATTGTAAATGCCATGCTTGTGATACCAGTCAAATTTCAAAATCAACAGCTGAAGATATATTGATGGAAATTTTTTGAACTGTAATGATCTTAAAAATGTACATAATTTAATATTATTTATTTTTATAAATATAAAAATTAAACTATATTTTTATCATAAAAGTTGCAAAAATAAATTATCAATTAAATTTTAAAATAATAGAGTAAATAATTTTTTTGAGGAAAAAAAGCTGTTACACAATTTTTTTTTTTACATTTATTCTAGGTATACAAGTTTATAAATGAATCCTGTACCGCTGAAAAATCATTTACCAAAAACAACAGCTACCCGACTTGTGGCAAAGTGTACAGCTAGCATGCAGAAGGCTACAAGCTGCATTGTTGTCATGACAGCCTTAACAAATAAGGGTAATTGCCATGAATGTATATCAATGCCAAATATTACACTTGTTTCACATGCTTGGCAACATTTTTGAACTCATGATAGTATGTTTGAATAAGCAGAAATTTTTTTCCCATTTCACTTTATGAAGGGTTTTTGAATTTCAAGTTAAGTTTTTCAAAGAAAAAATGCACCTTGGCTAATATTTGGAAATATACAGTACATATTTAGACTTCATTTATGAGTTACAATTTTGTAAACACATTGATTAGCATAAATTGTTAAAAATAGAAGACACGATTAATGTGCTTGCACACACACACACACACACAAAAATCAATAAAATGCAAGAAACAAGCAGAATACTAAACAATAAGCAATAAATTGTATATTGTTGCTTATTTACATATGTGTAACTTGGACAGTAACATATCCTACCTTCAAAATTTCATTAAAACAAATCTACATCTTATAAGATGTACAACATTTTATGAATATTAAATTTCAATAGCTCCTACAGAAGATTTTTCAAACACCAAGAAAAAATTTTAAGTACCATAATTTTTTGAACTACAAAAAAGGCCATTTTGTGATAAATAATTACAAAATGAGACTTTGAAACATTTATCATTGACATTGGCGAAGAAGACAAGAAAAAAACATATATATTACAACCACTGAATGTGTAGAGAAGTGGCAAGTGATCAAGTCGGATGGATTCAAATTGAGCAGCATAACAGGCAAGAAAGAAAATTAATGAACATAAAATAATTACAACTTTTTATAATTAAAATAATAAATAACACAATATGAAAAGAAAAATAGATGAAAAATTTCCACATTAATTATTCAACTTTTTTTTAAATGCTTTATGCCATATATATAAAGTTTGCAATCCATTCATTTAAATCTGTTTTCAAGATGTTTATTTTCCCATGTAATCAGTGTTAAACTAAATTATTTATAATCTTACTGTAATTACTGTTGAAGAACCATATGGTTTCATCACTTGCAAATCCATGTCTGGAAATATCCTATGTAGATGAGCAGTTGTTTGATCCACAAATCTGAAATAAACAGCATTTCTTATTTAAGTACAGAAGTTTCATTCATATTTAAAAAAATTAACATCAAATTACTTTTTAATTATATTTACTCTCAATTTTAACTAAAGTTAATGCATACATTATTGATAAAGTCCCAGGCTTATCATTAGGAATATGAAGGAAAAAACTACATAAATATAACTTTAGAAAATTTATATGTATATGTGTGTGTGTGTATATATATATATATATATATATATATATATATATATATATATATATATATAAAGAGAGATGCAAATCATTTTTTTTTTCTTTTTCAAACAAATATTTAATTTAATAAATTATCATAATTCATTTAATCTTTTCAACACATATTTGTAATGTTATTACAAATCTTTAAAAGAAAACCTTTGGTTATTTTCAATATACTTCATGGTGTATTTGAATATAACTTACAATCCATCATTGAAAATAAATAAAATAATTTTTGAATTATTACATATCTCAACTAAAAATTACCACAATCTCTTGAATATTTATGGTTTATGATATATTTAAGTATTTTTGTTCATAATTTGAGCTAAATCCAGCATTTTATTTTCAATTATTTATTATATCACAATGGAACATATGACAAGTCTTCAGATCTTCCATATAATAGTTGGGCAATACAGAATTTTGATAAACATTAATTAAAGTAACTACTCCATAACTCCTATGCATTGCTTTATATGAATCTAAAATTTTTTATAATTAATATAAAAATACAAAATCAAATGAAATTTTAATAAGCAAAGCATAAGTACTATATAAAGCACGGGATTAAGAGCAGGGTGGCATAAACTTGTATATATTCATGACAATTTTACTGTAGTCTGTACAAAATTTTAAAACTTTTCATAAATAAGATAATAAACCAAAATAAAAGAACATGATATTACAATAAGTCAATATAGATATCAATAATATAGTTTTAGTATTTGGATCAATTTTAGTAGTAGCTAGATACAAAACTGATTGTTGATAGTACTGATATTCAATACTCATTGTTCACTCAACTCATAGTCCTTCTCCATTTAGGTTTGATTACTTGTTAAATATTTAGTATTTCACTGAATCTGCATTCTCCTTACTAGTGTCAATTTTATTATCATGGCTGAACATGTTGATTAATCAACATGTTCATGACTTGAACATGTTAATTTCATGAAATTAAGTTTTCCTGACTTAGTTTCATGAAATATTCATAAATATATTTTTTATTATTGAAGTCGACATAAAAGATGCAATTGATGAGCTATAAAAAAAAAGATAAGATCAAATTTTAATTTGTTAACGGAATGATTTCTAGAAATTAAATCACTTTTTCTGTGATACTTCTTAGTTTCCTGTTCTCTCTCTCTTTTTTTTTTTTTTTTTTTTGTATTTGAACCCAATTGATGCAATGTAAAAATTATTAATACAATAAATAATATATTGAATTTCAATGGTAAATACTTTTTCTATGGCTTACAATTTAGTAAGACCTATTGACCTTTTATAAACAATTGCTGATGTGCTCTTGAACCCTGCTCATGACAAAAGTTTTGGTGTGCACCTGCATTAAAAAAAACAACTTGTTTTTTTAATAAATTATCTGGTGAAAACCTCAGTTATTTTGATGGCAACTATTTGAAATTGAACAATAGCAAAACAAAGTATCCAGTAGTCATATAAAATACATTATAAATTCTTACATTTACTGAGGGCTAATGTCAATTGCGAGATTCCATAACGTTGAGATTTTTATTTTTTTATTAAGTAAAAAATAAGTAAATAAAAAACAACAACAGTTCAAAGTTAGTACATTATTAGCAAGAATTCTTATCTTGTAGATTATAGTAAATTACAAAACATTTAATGAAGTATCATTTTAATATTTCATGGAAACCTAAAAATCCCTATCATGATTTTTTAAAATTATTACTGTATATGACGATCAATAGATGGTCTGGGTTCTGAGCATCAGAGTTATGTTGCAATAATACATCTGATTATTATAATATTAACATTACGATGAAGTTGTACAAATAAAACATGAATTATATATTAAATTAATATTGTACATTGATTATGAAAACTTTTGTACAGATCAGGAATTTCAAAATCTATACACAATAGGATGCAACTATATATTATAGCCTATATAAATCTTACTTACTGAGGAGGAAGGTTATGACCAGTAGGTTTTGCTCTTAACTGTTTTGAAGGTGTAAGAGGACTGAAGTGTGCTCGTTTTAATGAATTTTGTGAAAACATACTGGTAGCCTGTGAACTAAGATCAACTACCTAAAATGAAACAAATAATAAAATTAAAAACTTGAATGAATTGAGAAATTGACACAAAAACTACACGAACTCTCTTCTTATTTAGATATGTATCTTTTTATTAAAACAATTGTTTTTGTTCTATACTCATTTTTTTGGCTTTAATATAGATCAGTATTTGATTCATATGCATACCAAGTTTTCATGTTTTTAGAATATGGCATAGCCCATACATTAAAATTTTTTTTTTTAATAATAATATAAGTAACTTTAGTTCATTCTACATCTTAATTGAGAAAACAGTAATTTATTAACAGTTCCAATACAATTTTAAGAATACGTGTTATACTATTAGTGAAGAAACAAGAGAAGTGAAAGCAATTTATTCTTACATCAAATTTCTAATTGAATAATATAAAATGAAAAAAATATTATTTAATTTATGTGAATATTAAGAATAAAATAGGGTTTACACTTACTTTATCAAACCAGCGATGGGATTTTACTAGTTCTGAGTACAGAGGCGTTTTCTCATATGCAGGATCTTGACTTAATAAACCAGAATTTCCAAGATTAAGAGGTGGATTAGGAGTACCCAACAAAGTGCCAGCAGTTTCCATCTCTCTAAAAAATAATAATAATAATAATAATAATAATAACAATTTTTACAGGGAAAGAGAAGTAATTTTAATTTTCAAGAATTGTAGAATTTGGTATTTATTATGAAGGTATAAAAACAGATAATGATACTTGACTATTAAGTGACATGCCAAACATAGAATTATCAAATGAGTTACAGTGATATATGCTTCATCAAAATACAGTTCTTTACATGATATAATAAAGAGTCTAAGCAAAAACATAAAATTGCCAGCTAAAGATATATATCTTTATAAAATCTTTTAATTATCAGTACTAGAAAAAAATTTATTGTACTCACTAAAAAGTTTTTTGGTTAAATTAGTGGTCACTTTTTAAGAACCAGATATAAAATGGTAATAAATTTTATTTCAATGTAATGATTGCAATGATTTGAGGCAAATTTAAATTTGAAACTACATTCGCATATATTTAACTAAGCAATTTGAGAACAGAAAAATATGAATTTTGGGTATTTATTTGCAATACATGTTACATTGATCTTTGAACAACACACATTAAAATCACTGCATAACATGCTTAAATTGTCATATATGGATCATTCTTTAATGCATAAATATTTTGATAATTTTAATTTGTCATATTAACAAACAGGAAAGTGCAAAGCTCAGATTTCACTGGAAATATGTTAAAATTATGCTACTATTTTTACAATTCAAAATATTATTTTAGATAATTAAACATCTTCAAAATTCAAGAATAAGATTTAACTCATAAAATCAGAAAAAAAAAAAAATTCAACCCAGAAAAATGCATTACAACGATGGATTTCATGAGCTCTATGAATGAAATTTGTGAATTTAAAATTTTTATTTATTTTTTTTATAATTTTTATACTCAGTTTGAGGAAGATAATGGTAAAATCATGCAGTTTTTTTAAGAGCTCCAAAAACAACTATTAAATCAATTTTAATAAAACTTTTGCCCTAAATATGTGTAAATTTGGATAAAATATGCTAACATTGCATTGAAATAAAACGCATAAATTTTTTCAATGCATAATGCCAAATTATTCAATTAAAGAAATAATGTCCATGAACAAATATTACTGGCATCATACAGTCTACACCATCAATATTAGGAAATATATAATTGTTTGCCAAATTTTAGCAGTCAAATACTTTATAAGTCAAAGTTAATTGGAATCTAAACTTGGCATACACAAAATCTGTTAACTTTTAGAATAGCATTGAGCCTGTATTAAATTATATTTCCAGTTGCCTTTCCTAATTCTTCAGCTGCATTTTTTCTTTCTAAAATTTTTTTTTTTTTTTTTTTTTTACTCTTGGTTATTCTTTGGTACCTTCAATCAGTTGATTTTTAATTTAGAGTCCGTTTCTTTTGTTGTCAATTTTTTAAAACCATTTTGTTGATTAAATACAAGACTTACTCTACATGAGTTCTCCCACTATTGAGGTAGAATGAGAGTATAGTATGGTTTCTTGGTCAAAGTGCGGTTTAGATGGGATTTTTTTTTATGCTAACCATAAGCAAGATGAGATTTAAAGTTCAAATATACTATAATTTCTGCATCAAAATTTAAATACAGAGAAGTTTTTAACACCACAATGAACACTAGCACATAATAATAAACACCATGAAATGAATACAAACAAGATGACTTGCACACATTAATGTTATTGTTAAAACCTAAAAAATTAAAAAGAAACATTTATGAACTTAAAATACTCCAAAAAAATTAATAAATCATCTTAACTTATACAGCAAAAAAAGTATTTTTTGATATATCCCTGTATTACAATTATACCCTACTTGATTCAATTTTTTTAATTATAGAAATTATTGAAATCAAAATAAATTACTCTAATAGGGCAATTTTTTTTACGCACCTCATTCGAACTTTTGTATTCCCAAGAATGACTTGAACTTCATTAAGAAATTTTTCTCGCTCTTCATCTCCATAAGCTGCAGATGCTCCATCACCTAATAATTTGAATAATTCTATAACTGAGCTTCTTAATGCTCTTACAGCTTTAAGACCGGATTGCAAAGCGTCAAAATTAATTCCTATAGCCTCCATTAGGAAAAAAATTTCTGATTTAACTTGATTTTAAGATTTATGTATACGGTTATAACTTTTTTACAGCTGACTATTTTCTTTGGCTTGATTTGACTTGACTTGACTTGACTTCACATGCCGTTTTGTCTTGCGTTGTAACTTTCGAGATTTATGCTCGCTGCTGCTGCTTTTATCTCAATTTATCAAAATATTGTTAAAATACTAGAGATAAAAGAATTGAACAAGAGTGAAAATTTAACTTCACAAATTTATTTACACAGTTTATATATAAGATTCTGAAAAGAATTATATTGTGTGGGATAACTGACTATACTAGAACTACCTAAAAAATATCGATAATGATTCTGAATTAATTTTATATGAAATATAAGAAAATTATAAATTTAAAACTAAATTTAAAAAATAACATTTTGGAATTCAAAATTAATACATAAAGAGGAAACTTTTTTTTTATAATCTTGCTTTTAACGTTTTATAGAAAACAAATGGCTTTTTAATGAAATAAAGTGAAACCACTTTCACGCACAACAAAACCAAAACATTAACCAAATTGCCGAGCAAAATTATCTATTATTTATTTAATTATACTGTACAGAATATGCAGATTAAAGCAAGATGGCCAAATTTGTAGGAAAAACATTTGAATCTTTGAATTCAATGCTAAGTAACTCTGGTTTATTTTTAAATATTCAAGACAAAACTTCAGCAAAAATTTTACCTTCCTCAATAGATTTAAAAGGTTTCGAAAAAAAACTAAGAAATGTAGATTCAAAACAGGTATTGTTTTTATCAAAAATTTTTAACACGTTATCTTATAAAATATAATTTTTGTTAAATTGCTGAATTTTTTAATTTTATTTTTATATTATAAAAATGAATCATCATGCTTAAAAGTATTTTTGAAACATCAACTTTAAATATAATCTTTATATAGTATGCTTAATCAAGAAGAAATTTTTTAAAAGTATTATAAATGTTCTACCCTAATGTTTATTGCACTGCAATAGATTTAAGATAATTGATAAATATTATAGAAAAAATGCTTCTTTAATTCTTGAATGAATTTATAAAAATAGCAGAATTATTTATCTATGCTATTTTGAATATAATTTTTTTGTAAAGCTGATGTTTTAAAATTATTTTTATTTAAAACTCAATTTAAATTTTTTTTATAATTTTAAATATTTAATAATTTTTAAACTTTTTAAAAAATATGAAAAGATTTATGAAATTTGTGTATTAGAAATTTTATGATCATTATGTAATTTTTTTAACTAAAGAACTACTAAATGCTTGCTGAATGAATATATATTGTTTTTGATTTATTGAATTATAATTTTCTGGAATGGGAAACAAGTTTATGTTACCTAAATTGTTATTTTAAAATGCTTTCATTTTGATGTGTATTGAAGTTACAGACTATTAATTTGACAATGACTATTCGTCAAATTAATAGTTTTGCATTCGTTAATAAGAAATAAAAATACTGTTAATGATTTAGAAATCTATATTTTAGCACTTTAAAATAATTTTAAAAAATCATATTAATTTATGTTTTACTACAGGCTGAAGAAGATGTTGTTCAATATTATCTTTCTGCAATTGAAAAACGTTTGTCAGAACCAGATGTGCCAAATGTAAATATATTTTGTTAAAATTTCTCATTAATAATATGTACAATATATTGACTCGTGATATATATATACATTATGTATATTGATATATATATATTTATATATTATATTCATATTTTATTACAAATAATGTTGTCATTATTCTAGTAAAAACAGATGTATCTGATTAATAAGAATAATTTTTTTTTTAAATAAATGAGCAATAAACAAGGTAATAGTGGATAAATGGTAATGACAATGAAATTTAGCAAAGTTAATGTTCCTCTCAATTTTAAGTTAAAAAAATTTTCAACTTAATTGAGCAATGAAAAAAACTAATTGTTATAAAACATTGAAATTATATCGCTTATATATATTGTCTTTTCTTATAACAATTTCAACAATTAAATATTGAATTGGTGAAATTATTATAAGAAAAGGCAATTCTATGTTTCATTAATATAATTTTAAATTCAAAATATTTTGTGATATTAATAAGAATCTAAAAAATGTATGTTCATTTTTTGTTTTAAATTCTTCTTTAAGTAAATATTTGTTTGTATTTTTCAGGCTGAAATAGATGAAATGATAAAGTTATGTATGACATGTGAGTGCATGGGATATCCTGCTCCCTTTATTTATGTACATTGTCTGAAGCTTGCTCAAAAAGGAAATTTACAGGAAAAACATACAGGTAACTATATTAAAAATACTTTAATATTTAAAATAATAAATTTGTTGCTGATTCTAACTATTAATTAGTGGACATTTTACTAAGTTATTGTAATTAATTGGGACTGAGATCCAAGTGCTCTTTTTTGCTCTGTGCGACAGGTTTCGTGTTCGAGTCCTGGCAGTGCCATGGATGTTTATAATGGTTTGGAATCTACTTTAAACCGTAGTTCTCAATCTAATATGGAGAGCATTTGGCATAACACTGACAATCCTACCCCATAAAAAAGAAAGCATATCATGTCTTGGAATATGAGAGTAAGCGGACAGCCATGGCCTGTAGTGCTGGGGAGTTAGTTATTGTAATTAATTGCATTCATTGACTGCTAGGCCATTTGACACTGTATAATTTAATACTTTGGAAAATAGAATAAAAATCACAAATGCAGAGCAATCCTCTGAATTTTTGCAGGATATTTGTGGTCTTATGCTGTTCTGATAACAAAATCAGCAATTTCAATTCACTGAACATAGACTTGGATATAATTGTTACTGTTAGCAATTTTAAATAATGAATATTCATTCATTGGTGAAATTTTAATAAGTAAAACCAATACTATTAATTGCTGTCACTTTGATTTGTGTAGTTCTTGTTTAATACTTACATAAATTTTCAACTTAATGATAATAAACATTCCTCATATCTTGATATGTTGTTGGTAGATATTATCTATATAGATATTATACATTGTAAGTTGTTTCACTGAAATTGTATTATAACTGGCATGCAATATGAGCCTGTGATCTGGAATTATTGTTCATTAAAACTGTTGGCACCAATAGCATCTAAAAAAAAAAAAAATGCATATAAAAAAAGATCATAATGAAAAGTTGTACTTGTTAATAATAGAGATATATCTACTAAAAATGTGGATCTCTAAATCTCTTCTCCAACAATGTTATTAAAAAGTGTTTTTCACTGATATTACTGAGAGGATCCTATGCCCCTTATCATCTGGTGTCCCAAATCATTTATAACACTGAAATGACTCGAATCTGCAAACAGGTCTTAACTATTTATGCGATATTCAATCATTGTGCTCAACTAGTCTGTTCATTAGTAATATTTAAATATTTACATTTGATGTGCTTTTGTTAAAGCTATATAGCTGCTGATTGATTCTTTCATTTGCAAAACAATATATTGACTATCCATCAACATTGTTTTTCGTACACAAACATTACTAATCTTTTCTCAGTTGTACTTGTATTTTAGAGCCAGTGAACTGTGTTCAGTACCAGCACTTAGATTGACTGCATTCATCATCTCCTACTCAAACTTTCAAATATGTAATGTATTTGAAAAGTATGTTACAAATTGCAGAAAAGTATATAATTTTGAAAAATATGAATTTACAGACAAAAAAAAAAAAAAAAATAAAAAAAAAAAAAAAAAAAAAAAAAAAAAAAATAGAATTTGGAGGAGGATACTTGTTTCTTTAATATATCTAAAATAAATCAGCAAAATATGGATTAAAATGATTGCTATATTTTAGTAATAATTCCTTTTCTTGGTTTATTTAAGAACGTTTTACATTACCTACTATCTTTCATGGTTCCTTTATTGAATTAATGTTATTATAGGGAAGTATCTTTATTTAAAATTTTTAAAAGTTAAAAAAATTTTTTTTTGGACATGCTGTGTTTCTATAGCTTAATTAAATTAGAATTCATAAAAGAAATTAAAGATACAGAATTCTTTATTATATTTCTGTATATAACAATTCATTAGTTTCATTTAAGTATTATAGCTAACTTGTATGTATTTATTTTTCAGGGTATTTAGCTGCTTCGTTTTTTCTTCATCCACATCATGAACTAGTAATTCTGTTAATCAATACTATGCAAAAGGTATATTTAATTTGTCATTAAATATTTTTCTGCTATTCTTAAACAATTTTCTGCACTTGTGAATATAATTGTTTTTAATGTAATTAAATTGAATTCTATAATTTATTGTGAATATAACTAAAGTGAAAAATAAAAGTTGTCCATTAAAAGTAAGTAACTGTTAACAATAAACTTATTTGTTCTTCACCTAAATGTATCAATAAAGCATTAGAATTATTGATCTGTATAGTGTACAAAGAAATTTACTGCAAAAGAATATAATTTTTGTTAAAAGAATTAATTTGTAGTTTGTTATTTTAATTAACATTATAAAATCAAGAGAAATTTAAACTTTTATGTTGAGTAATTAATTGTAAAATTTTATGAAATTTTTTTTTAAACTTTTTTAATTGAACTAGATTGATTATATTTAAATAATTATGTAGTCAAATAAAATTTTATTTATATATCAAATATAAATAAAATATTATTTATAAATATAATTGTTTTAAATATATATAAAGTAATATTGTTTTTTTGATTAAGTGAGAATATTTGTTTATATTTAATATAAGTTTTTTTTAGGATTTACACAGTTCTAACTATGTAGAAGTGCTATATGCTTTAACATCCATTTGTCATCTCATCAATGTAGAAACTGTTCATAATGTCTTTCATCTTGTACAAGATAAATTAAATCATGAGAAGTATAAAATATTTTCTTTTCTCTTTGTTTTTAGTATTAAAAACTCTCTTAGTTATGTGTATAATTGAATGTTTTCATTTAGGTCATCTGTTCGGAAATCTGCTATTCTGACCATTGGTCACTGTCTTCTTTTAATGAACAGTCAAAGTGCTTATCAAATGTCCATACCTAAATTAGAAAAAGCTTTAACTGATAATGAATTAGAAGTTGTATCAGCAGCTGTTAGCACTATGTATAAAATCATACAAGTAATTATTTTATTTAATATGTTTGAATAAGTAATTTATATATGATTTTTTTTTTTATATCTTTGTAAAAAAAAATTTAATTTCTCATAATTTAATGTTATACTTAATTGCATATTTAATTTTCATCAATAAAAATAGGAAAATGCTTATAAAAGTAAAATTATTATAATAATACATATCTATTTTAAATTTTAGCATAGTAAAATTTTGTTGAATCAGTTTCATTCTCTGAATTTCTATTAAATTTATCAGTTATGTATGTATTGTGCAAAATATTTTAAGATCTATGAAGGTTAGATTTAAAGTTATATGATTTTGTGATTTATGATAATTACTTTGTATACTATTATAATTCATGCTATTGATTTTCTTTATAATAAAAATTTAACATAAAATATTATATGAACACAATATTAATATAAAATAAGAATTATTCTCTTTGTACATTTTTGAAGCTAATTTAAAAATTATCTTACATAATTAATTTCTGAAAGTAAATGAGTACTAAAAATATAGGAATTATGTGTTACAAATTACTAAAATTGCAAGAAGTGCATGCTTTTATTTAAAGAGAAAATTTAAAATTATTATAAGAAATTATTCAACATGTATTTATTTGTGAAAGTTAGTTTAATGATAATAGCTTTATGAATACTTCATCTGCTTACCATTGTTTAAGTTCCTATTTCCTCTAAACATTGTATTCTCTATTTCTGATTTCATTTTGTTTAAAATATCATGCATTACAGTGACCTCTCTTTAATCTGGCATTTGATAGTTTAGCATATTCTATAATCCGACACAAATCATTTCATATTTTTGCTGTATGGATTTGGGGAGTTTATTGATTTTAACTGCTAGATGACAACACAATGCTATTCACATTGGTCAGATATTAATATTTTCTGCATTGGTTTAGAAATATAAAGCCATTAAATATGTACAAGTTTTAATCTTTTAAATTTTATCTAGAATGCTTAATCTTTGATATCTTATTGAGTAGTGATAATCCATCACAACCATAATTCTGATTGTGCATGATTAAAGAGATGTTATTGTATAATTATTTTTGTTTATTGTTAACTTTCTTTTTTATTCACATACTAATTATAATTTCCTTAGTGACAGCAGTATATTTATTATATTTTTGTTCTAATTAAGTCCAAATTGATACATTTTTATAAAAGTTGCTTATTTTGTAATAGTATTACTGTTGTTTTTATTTTTATAGTGATAATAGTATTCCTATTTGTTATATGAAGCCGAAAAAATATGCTGCTATTACTTTTTGTTTTAGAAACTATCCTGTGATTTTACATATTTAATTAAGAACTTGGTAGAGTTGCAGGATCAAATTTTGCTTCGAAGAGTTCCTCGCAGTATGGTTTATTGTGATATTCCAGCACCCTGGTTACAGCTTGACATTTTAAAACTACTTAATTTACTTTGCAAAGAGCCAGAGTAAGTAACTTTTTTTCCAAAAAAGTTCTTTAACTGTGAAACTTAATGAAATTTTTATATATGGAACAATAAAGCATTGATCAATGATTTGTTAAAGTTTTTGTTCATTATATTCTTGTTTTAAAAATTGTGAATAAAAAATGTGTAAAAACAACAATTATAAATTTTCAAAATAGATACATTTCTTTATATTTTAATGTCTTAATATTTTTTAATGAATTCTCTTTGTTCACTATTTATTAAATTCATATATTTCTGTAAAATGTATAAAAATGTTATATTTAATTTAAATTTCATAAATGCTGTAGAAAAATGCAACAATGCTGCAGTAGTTAATTGTAATTTCATATACTCTTCTTTATCAGAAAATGTTTTATTAATGTCTTGTCCCTATGGCATTACATAAAAATATCTGGAAGTATGTTACACATTTTTCTAAAAAAGTGCAATGCAAAATAGAGAGTGAGGGTTGTGGATTTATTTATAGCTTACTTGAAAATGACTTGTTTTATACACGTTTTACTAGGATTTAATGTATTTTATTTATTTTTGTTTTGAAATTATTATTTATGAATCTTAAAGAAAATCTATTCTATTAATATTATATGCATTTTATATTTCATGTTTTTATTTTGCTAACATTATATTTTTTACGATCTCTCAGGCATTATCAGACTGTAACACCAATTTTAAAAAAGACTTTACAGCAGATTGGATTGCAGAACACAGTAGCTCATGGTATGATATTTATAAATTGTGATGATAGTGTAATTATATTTTCATTGATGTTTGGTTGATTATACTTCTAAATATTTTCTTTGTAGCAATCATGTATCAAGTTATTGAATCAATTACTTGTATTTCACCTTGCAATGAACTTATAGAAATGGTTTTGTCATCAGTATCTATGTTTCTAAAATCAAAGAATGTTAATTTGAAACTTATGGGTAAGTTTGAAATATATTTTTAAAATAATTTTTTTCATCAAGAAAAATTTTGTGTTTTTAAATTCAATTCACTTTACAGTAAAAATTCTTAAAACTTCATTTCAGGTATTGAAGGTATGATTGTTGTTTTGAAACGGTTGAAGCCTAGCATCACTGTTGCTCAGCAAGAAATTATCATGGAATGTCTTCAGTTACCAGACGAAACATTAAAACTAAAGGTAAACTTTAATTTATTCTTAAATTTCTACTGCACAGCCACTTTCTGATACTTCTTACAGAATAATAAATCTAAATATCATACGAGGTCATCGTTCTTGTATAAATTGTTTAATATAAATACAGATATAAAATCTAAAAATTTATAGCAATTTTTGTCAAATTTGTTGTGGAGGTATATATATTTTTTTTTATTTGAGCAAACTTTATAGCTAAATTTGAAATACAATGATAATATTTTTAAATTATGCATACAATTAACTATTAATAAATTCCATACCTTTTTAGTTTTTATTTTATTATGAAATTTAGTTCATATATAATTAATATAATTACAGCATACCATAATTTTAGACTCTGGAGCTTTTATTTCATTTGGCAAATCCCTCTAATGTGCAAGCAATTTGTAAGAAGCTTATGGAATTCTTAATTGCAACTACAAGTATTGATAAGAAAAGGGAACTGGCATTGAAGGTTCTGCAGTTAACTCAAAAGTATATATTTTTTTATTTGTAGTTTACTGTTTTTTCATGAATGTAAGAGAATATAAACTTAATTTTAAGCACATTTTTTTACTATTTTTGTAATTTTTATATCTTATGAAGTTTTTCTCATATGTAACTATATTTTATAATAATTTAATTTTATAAATAATATATATTTTATAATAATTTATATTTTATAAATATTTTTAAAATTTATAGCTTGTAATTCTTAAGTTTTATAACATATTATTTGCAAATTATTATTTTTAATTTGTAATTATCTTTACATCAAATGAATTATATATCTCAACCTTACATAGTCCTTGATTATTTTCTATAGATTTATTGACAAACAGCAATGGTTTGTTTCAATTTCTTTGTCAGTTTTAATGGAAGTTGGTGAATTTCTACCAGTTTCAGATGTAAATGATGTCATCAATACTATTTCAAAAAGTATGTTAACTTTTATTTTTTTGCATTTATATTGTAGTTTAAGATATAAGTTTATAGCAAGCAGCTCATTTTATGTTCTTTTGTAAAGTTTAATCCTGCACATTCTTATCATGAATGGAAAAAATAAATAAAAACAGGAAGAAGAATCATTAAAGATCTATTATAGCTTGAATGATTTTTTTTTTCACAATGATAGTTCTAATCTACATCACAAAAGTGGAATAATCATTTAATTATATTTATTTTTTATCCTTTTTATCTGACATAAAAGTAGAAAAAACAAAAGAAAACATTTTTTAATTTTGTAAATTAAGATATTTGTCATAAAATACACTTATATAATATTGCTAAAATTAAAGATGATTATGGTCATAGTCATACAACAGACTATTTTAACATTAAATTTATTTTATGTTTTTAGTTTTTGTTAAATGAGTCTAAAAATTCTAATTTATAATTACAATTTTATGTAGCATACATTTCCTAAAAATTAAATTTGATGAAATTTTAACTGTTATTAAAAATCTTTTTTCAAACCTTGTAAAAAAGTAAGTTTTGTATTAATTTAATTTTTGTTTGTATATTGCTTTACAGATGTTGTACTCAGGGAAATTGCCAAACAATTGTATTTTGAAAAATGCAAACAAGGGTTTCGTTTTCCTTCTAGCATCCTAAAACTAATTGCTTCAGTATGTATTTTTTGTAGATTCTTTTGTTTATACATAGATAATATAATCAAATTAAAAATAACTAAAATATTTATATTTATATTTATATGCAAAATTTTAAAAAATTTTTTAAAGGATCTTTCTTTTAACTGACAGATTTTTATTTTGTAAAAACATTATATGCTAATGATATTTTATTTTATAAAAAGAAATATATAATTAATTGTAAATGCTTAAAAATTTTATATTTTGTAAATGCTTTTTAAAACTAGCATTTATGCTCAAATTTCCTATTTAGTAGAGTTCATTTAATCATTCCTCAATATTAATCTACTATCAAAGATCATTTGAAAAATCATTATCAGCCAAATCAAATGGCTTCAAAAAAATTGCAGCAAAGAGAACTAAATGTCATTTAGGAGAGATATTAATTATAATAAGAATAATTTTAATTTTGAATAATTTAAATTTTAGATAACATGATATTAAAAGAATGAAAATTAATTTCACCCAATTATACTTTTTTTCTTTCAAAACTGCTTTGCACAACATCTGTCTTAACTAGCACCTCTAATAAGTAAGCGATTTGTCCATTTCAGCTGTTAAAACAGTTGTTTACCATTTCACACAATCCATGGCTGGATTGTATTTATAGAAATAATGATAATTATTGAAGATTTTTATATTTGAAAAATAAAAAATAAGGATAATTTATGAAACATTCTAAAATTTATAAATTTATTTATAAATATTATTTTAAAAATATATAATTTTTTATTGATAAATTTTCAATTTCTATATAATCTGATCTACGTAATAATTCAATGATATATATTATATAGGTTTTATCTACTTCAAGTGAATTTGAAGAGCTTCTACCATTCATGCTGCCAATTGCTGATGAAGAAGCTACTACTTGGTTTTTTGTTTCATTGACTGAAGTTGTTTTAAAATCAAAACAAGTGTCTCCAAATTTTATTTCATTTTTAAAAAGCATAGAAGTAAAAAACGATTATTCTTCTGAGGTAAGGAGCATTTAAAGGAAATAAATAAAATCTATTAACAATATTTGTATCATAAAATACATTAAAAATAAGGAATAAATAACTTTAAATTATCTAGCAAAGTATTGTGAAAGTCAATGTATTGTATCAATACTTTTAAATTTACGCAATAACTTAGTGACATTTTTACATAATCACAGTGTAATTTAAGTTATTTTTGACTTATTGTTGATTCATTTTAATAGTCTTGATAATCTAAAAAATAAATTATCTTTCTAATACAGTCTTAAGGAAATAATTTCTTCATTTTAGATTCTGAAGCAGTTGTTACAAATTGTTGATTGCATTGGTAATCTTACAGATTTTAACTTGGATGACGAAGTAATTTTTTTTCTATTAAGTTATTTCAAAAATAAGTATTTATTTTTTAAAAATTAAATTGATAATTATATTTGCTGTTACACACACACATATATATATACACTCAAGAGCCAAAACATTATGACCACCTCTCAATAACGAGTTGGCCCACCTTTGGCACGCAACACAGCTTCAACCCGCCTTGGCATGGATTAATACCACCACTTAATACCAGTTAAATACCACTTCCACCTGATCACGTGCCTTCCATGTCATCCAGGCGAGTTCATTGCAAAATGCAGGGGTGGTCATAATGTTTTTGCTCTTGAGTGTATATATTAGTGCTGAAAAAAATCTATTTAAGTGAAGTAAAATTTTATTGAATTATTTAAAATATCATATACATTAAAAATCATATCTTTTTTTTTTTTTTCTGTTAGTGGAATTTACTATTATTAGTTGTTCTTTTTTGAATTGAGATATAAATTATTTATTTCTTACAGGTAGATCCTTCATTGACATTTTTAGATAGCTTTGTTGTAGAAGCTCTTGAAAATAGTGAATCTTGTTACTTGCCTACCTCTTATCGTCTGGCAGCTTCATCAGTGGAGGAATGTAAGCATAAAAGAAAAAAAAAAAAAAATCTGAAACTGATAATTGCAATACTTTAATAATTATTTAATTATTAGTTTGGATTTATTGGGTTGTTTTAAGAACAGTATGCATTTTATATTAAAATTCAAAATTAACTTGTCGAAAACTTATTAAAATAAATTGAACAATATTTATGTGATGTTTAGTATATATTTAATAAGATTCTATAAGAAAATTTGGCGATTCATATTTCATAATTAAATGTATTTTAATCCTTGTAAATAATAACCTTACTTAAAGTATAGAAATCTCACATTTTTTTTTTTTTTTTTTTTTTTTTTTTTTTTTTTTTCAAAATTAAAAAATTGGTGCATGATTGTCACTTTTCTTGTTTATTTCTCTTCTTTTCTTTATTTTTTGATAAAAATTTCAGTGATAAACTATTTATATAAATATATATATAGTTTCTTTAATAAAGCTTTCAGTAAGGAAAATTATGAAGACTACTTTATAATTAACTTTTTGTGATACTTCATTTTCAAAAATTATTGCAGAATTGTTTACTGTGTTAAAAAAAATCCATTATTTTTTAAAAAGGAATTTATAATTCAATTGCAAAAATGTTTTGAATTAAATTCAATATATAAACACTTTTTTTATATTTCATTTCTATGAGTATTTTTTTATTTATAACAAATATTTAGTATTATTTTTTTGTAGTCATTACAAATTATTTTTTAACCTATATATGCTTTATTTATTTATTTATTATTATTAATACTTGATATTTAACCTTATCAAAACAATTTGTATGATTTTTTTTTCTTATGTAACACTATCTGTATTATAATAATATAAATACATTTTATCATTCAAAGCATACTATTTAATTAACTTTTAATTACTTATGAGTTAATTTTAAAAAGTTTAATTATGAAGTAAATTTGGCTTTGATTTTAGCAACTAATGATTTCCAAACTGATAGTCTCGACTATAGTGAAGTATCATTTGCTCAAGATTCTGTGTACAGCCCATCTGAAAAATCACCTACTTACAGTGAATTTAGCTCCCCTAGTACTTCTTTTCAAAGTTTGTAAGTAATCTTTGCCCTGTTAAAATTCTCTTTAATCTATAGCCATATGACACATTTAAAAAAAAAAACTTTCTAGTCTTTCATTTCAAAAATTTAAAATATATTTCTTTCTGTGTTAAGTTTTAAAAAATCTATTTAAAATGGTTGGAAATAAAAATCTTTCCTTTATAGGTAATAAATTAATTACAGGTAATTGTTTGAATTATCCGTATTAGGCTACATAGGTAACGTTTGAAATAGCTATAAAAGCAATAACTGTGGCTCTATTAAATTTCCTTAATTTATTATTTGAAAATTTATTTATTCATATCAGTACTGGATTGAAATAGAAAGTTGCCTTCTTAACATAGTACAAGTTTGACTTTAAATTTTGCTTTAGCCACCTAGTATTTAGCTTGGTGTAAAATTTTCAGAAATGTGTATAATTTATGTATATACATACACATTGGCATAAAAAATTTAACTAACAACCATAAAAAGGTGCTTTATGTTACTTCTATTAAGTAAACTGCAAGGAAAGGTGGTTGGCTGGTAACTCAATATCAATGTTATCACATAATCCATTGAGATTCACCTTCACTACAGGAAAAATAGGCAAATTTCTGAGCTTGTTCTTTTGGCAAGTGTAAAAAGAAGCATAGAGGAGTGATTTGAAGTAAGTTTGCAAGGATTGTAAGAGTAGTTGGATAATATTTTTACTTGTAATAGGTGGAATATGTTGTTAATAAATAAATGTGATGGATTGTGAGAAATGCATGCGATAAAAAAATGGAAGCAGAACGGACACTGACAGGAATCTGTAAAGACTTAAAAATAGCCAAAAGCATCACTCAAGAATCTGGTAATAGTTTAAAAATTCTGATAATGTACCCAGACAATTAGGGCAAGGTCGAAACATGCTTACACTGACCTACACTATCGTTGCCACAATAGACTTTCAGGATCGTTATTCGGCAACGATTAGTAAAAGAACTAGGCAATTATCATCAGTTCAGATTGCAAGGGAATTTGCTGCAGGAACATGAGCTAGACTATCCAGATTTATTGTGAGTAACAGGCTGCATAAAAGAGAGTTATATGCAAGAAAACACATGATTTATTTTCCACTAACTCTAGCAGTAAAATGTGCACTGTTACAGTGGTGCAGGGATTATCATGATTTGAGTATCACAGACTGGAGCCGATTTCTCATTACTGATGAATCCCTATGTTGTTTAGAGAGGGATTCCAGTTATGTTACAATATGGAGGAAGAAGAACACACTCAATAAACCTGCAAACATCTGTGAAAGGCATCAATACAACAGTGGTATATCAATACAACAGTATTTTGAATGGCCGCACTGACCTACACATTTTTACCAATGCAACTGTGAATTCTGAAATATACAGAGATGAGGTTCTTGATCCTCATGTCAAGTTATTTCGTGTTGCAATCGGTAATAATTTCTTCCTAATGGGTGATAATGCGCCGTCATTGTGCTGCACTAGAGAATGATTATTGTGAGAGCGAAGAGAGTGTCCCCCCCTTATTCTGTGGATTTAAATCTGATAGAACATGTGTGGAATGCACTAGGACGCCAACTTGTATCTTGACAACCCCCCCTTAACACTTTCCGGGAGCTTCAAAGTGCTATTCATTGTGAATACACTTTGCTACCACAACCACTTCTGGTTAACTTAATCCACAGTATGGAAAATTGCTGTAAAGCTTGCATTTTGGTCACATATCTTATTGATTTTTCCTGTGTGCCTCTAAAAAGTTGCAACAGTTATGTTTATGTGATATAAGGATAAAAAGGAAATATATGTTTTTATTTAAACTTATTCAAAAGGCAGAACTGCCTATTTCTGCCAAAAAAAATATCTGTCAGGTATGACGAAGTAAGGATCTTGTGCAAGTTTCATGATCTTATCTGCTTATAGTTGATCCTTTAACTTGAATAAATAAAAAATCATCTAATTTTTCTCACTAGCGTATGAGTGTAATGTGCAATTTACTTAGCAATCTGCAATTTACTTAGCTTTCTGCAATTTATTAATATTGATTTCCATACTGTAATATATATAATTTTTTTCACATCAACTTAAAAAAAATTTAATTTTATAAATTTCAAAAGAAAATAATTAAATTGAGGATGTTTCTTAACTTACTTTTGCCCATACATATTTTTTCCCAAAATTACAAAACAAGTTATTTTGTGTTTACTATTTAAAATCAATATTTTTCATAAGTTGTCTATCTAAAATTAATATTATGGAAAATATTGATATTTTATTTATGAGTATCGATTAAAAAAATTAAACTGAACTATAAATTTATTTTCTATCATGAAATATGATAAATCATTATTTAATAAGTTCATTAATTCATTATAGATTTCATAAAATCTAGAAATAATATGTATTTTTGCATATTAACAAAAGCATGAAGATGTCAGTTTATTTATTGAATTCATTTTAACATATGAATAATTAATTAATTTTATATTTAATGTTTATGAAGCTGGCCATAAAAAAATTAAGCTTTCAAAAGGAATTCCTATTTGTCATGTCCAAAATACATTTGTTTAACATATCGTATTGTATTATTTATTTCATTTAAGGTTCTCTGTTTATGAAATTTCTAAATGTCTGTTTGATACTAATTATTACTTCTTTATCAAACTACACATCTTAATTAAAATATTTTATTAAAATCAATCAGTTGTTAATTAATAAAACATTTTAAATATTAAAGTTTCATAAGTACATTTTTCATTTTTTTTTTTTTAAAGTTACAATTATAGACACATTTATAGATATCAATTTATAAAAACACACAATTACAAAAGACAAAATAAAATTTATAAAATAGAATTTAAACATTTCAAATTACTTAAATTGCTATTTTAAAACAAATGCACTAAGTCAAAAATGTTTCTTTTAAAAAATATATTGCTTTAAAGTTCATAATAGCATCGTTCATTTTTTCGTTGGCAGGATGCATATCATGTTAATCTTATGGTATAAGAATAAATATGTATAAATTAACTAAGCAAATTAACTACTTTAATTTCAATTATAGATACACACAGATATAAAACACAATAAAAAAAGACATTCAATATATAAAAAGGAATTTAAGCATTTCAAATGACTTAATTTGATATTTAAAAACAAACAATCTACTCAATCAAACAAATCTCAAGATTTAAACAAACACGTACACACTAAGATTTTTAAAATAATATATTGTTTTGACAGCACCGTTCAGTTTTACTTTGATAGAGAGCATATCATGTTAATTCCATGGTATAAGAATAAAAATGAAATAAATTTATGCAATTTAAAATATATGAAACAAGTTTTTTAATGCACAAAATCAAATACAACAGTAAAATATGTATGCATTATCCTTTCTTATTGTATACAATGGCAAATAAGAAAAAAATGGCCAAAGGCATATATAAAACAGTCTTACAATTAACCAGTTTAATTTTTTTATTAACAGAGTTGGTGAAAAAGATTTGCAAACACCTTTTTCAACTAGATTTAAAAATGTTTGGACTGAAGAAGGAAAGAAGAGTGTAAAAAATAAGCAAAATAATTTAACTGAAGTGGATGCAACTAAGGGTACTCAAGTATGTTTTTTTTTAATTATTATTTTTTTAAATCTTAATATTTTTAACGGGATTGTGCTTTAATATTTCTTATTTTTCTTTCAGAAAAAACAAGGGGATGATTTAAAAGACCTATTTGCTGGCGTTTCTTAAAATGAATTTATATTAAAATAACTTGCAGCATTTTAAGAGTGTTTAAATATTTATCTAAGAGCTCATATTGTGATAATTTCTGAATAAAATATTTTATTATTATTTTAATTAAAGTCTGCTTTATTATTAATTTTTTCATGATGCCTGAAGTAAAAAAATAAAATTTCTATCATATTAATTTAGTTGCATTGTTTAGTTTTATTGTATTTGTTATGAATTAATTGATAGCAAAAAGTAGGTTATTTCATAATAAAATCGCATTACATTTTTAACAAAGTAATTAATATATTAATTATTTTTCTACTTGAATTATTTAATATTTTTAATTAAATTAATGAATATTTTAAATAATATAAAAATTAATTTTTTTGTTTTATTATAATTTCATTGCAATTATTATTTTTAATGATTTTTTTACCTAATTATATTATTTTGAACAATTTATTCAAATTAATTGTTGCCAGAATTTATAGTATTACTTTATCCTTCTTAACTGCATTTTTTTCCAGAATTGACAAACTTAAATTAACTCGTTGAGATTTTAAGGTAATATTTTGATCAATTTCCCTTCCTCCCCCTTCTTTTCATATTAAACAAATTGCTTTTCTAAGGTTTTATGGATTTTTTGCATAAGTTTTTGGTGGTAAAGTATTGTAGCAAATTTAGTGTTAACTTTTCTATATTAGGGTAAAAATAGTTTCTACATAAGAGTTTCTTAATATTTTGAGAAAAGATTATAAAAGAAATGCTGGAACACTCGATAATTTTTCAATTTTTAATTGATCTTAAGTTATAAATCTAATTCTATGATTTCATATTCTAATAGCTAAATAACAGATAATAAGAACAGCTAATAGTGGATATATTGCGATTAAAGAAAGATACTTTACCTTGATAGCAAAAGGATGCTACTGATAATTATGATAGAAAGAAATTTTTACATTATTACTTATACATCTTGACTAGAATGAAAGTAGCATTTAAGAAGACTAAAAACAAGAAAGACGTGAATGTCTCATCTTTGTAATAAATACTGTACAGTTGGATTAAAACTTTTTTTTACTAATTTTTTTTTTTTTACGTTGACTAAAAACAATTCATATGTAAAACTCAAATTAGATGATTAATATATTACTGTAAAATTCATCTTTCTGAAATAAGCACTATAAACAAAAAAAAAGTTTAATGAATTATTTAACCATACAATTGAATCGCTTATATGATAATTCATAAAACCAATGATAATTATAATATACATAATGGACTTATTTGAAATTATTCTTTTTTGACAAAACGCTTTATTCATTTGATTACTTTTTTTTTGGACATTATTTTTTATTGTTGCTTAAGGTGCGGCATGACCTTGAAATGGTTCAATTCCTCATCCTTTACTGAATGATTTTTTAAGGCAAAAATAGTTCATATTTATACAACAAAAAAAACACACATATAAACAAGAAAGGCATAAACAAGAAAACATCAGGAAATTATGTAGTCTGTTTGCCTATTTATAAGCAAGGTCTGTCTTGAGATATAAATAAAAATTTAAAAACATGATTAATGAAATAATCATGTTTTTAAATTGACATGATTGATAACCTATTGCTGACACTAACAGTGTATAACAAATTTTTTTATAATGTTACTTAACTTTCTTCTCATTAAAATATTTGATAAAAATGTCTTTTCCAATCTTATAAATGGAGACTCAAAGCATAGTGAGACTACTTTGGCAGCTAGAAATGACAGGACTGCCAATCCACAGTAAAGAACGACCTGAAAATTTATCATAAATATATAAACATATTGATATCATCTATGTGTTAGTTATAAACAATTAAAAAATTTACATGTTTTCAAAATAACTGATGCTACCAATGAAACCTCGAGCTTAAAGTTTATTGCTCACTAATTTCTAATGTTTTAGTACGCAATATTTATTTTTGATTTCAAAAATGAATACATTTAATGATTCAATGAATAATTGGTGAGATTAAAAAATTTTTAAGGCATTTTATATATGCAGGCTATTAACCTTTATTTTTTTCATTTAAAATGAGTTAAGATAAATGATTAAAGATATTCACTGTCGGTTATCGTTTTTTTAAATAAAGAATGATAAAAAAAAAAAAGTTTACAAACAGTTTTATACTTTTTTTTTTAATTTAGAAGTTGATAAAAAGTTAGAAAGTTTATGAACAACTTTTAAATAATTAAATTATTTGGTGCATCTTTATTACAAATCGCCAACTACTGACACACATAATCAAAGTCAGCCCATTAGTTATGAGAAGAGCTTGTATCTGTTTGAATAACAGGGCTTTAATAATTAAGAGCTAATTTTTATTCATTATGTTAATAATATATTGTATAATTGATATTAATTGATAAATAAATTTAATATATTAAATATATTTTATCAATTATTAATATCACTTATTAAATAATTGATATACATGAACTTTTTCTGTGAATAAATCTACTTTTAAAATAACCATCTTTAATTAAATTTTAAAAGATTGTCATTTATGCTAATATGCTTTCAAATGAAAACTATCGTAATAATATATAATATCACCATATGTCCCATTGTTAAGTAGTGCAACTCAAGTGCAATTTCGGAATTTCAAAATGCCCCATTCAGTAAAAGAACCCACGGTAACATATTCATATATAAATATAAATAAAAAGCGCAAAAAATAAAATTCTACTGTAGTGAGGTAATGGTGACGCGCCATACGTAACATAAGTTGTGTCCATATATGAATGTTTGAGTCGCGAACGTCTCTCGCAGTCATTCAAGAGACTTTCGAAAAACAAACTACTGTATCTCCACTTATCAGAGACTCCCTCCTGTCTTTTTTTTCTGAAATTCGTACATCTTTTGATAAATGATTGAAAAGCGACTCTATCTGAAGCGGAATTTTTCGTTAACCGAGAATTCGCAAATGTTCTCGAATACTTTGTATTTTATACATTCATTGCAACAAACCGATTTGGAGAGCGTTCGCAAATGACGCTTGAACCTCACGCATTTGGATGGGGTTTAAGTAGGATAGAAGATTGCAAACATTCTCGTTTATCGGTTGCAAGTACACGTTGAGAGTTCGCTTATCTTTTTTGACTATTGATTTTTATTTATTTATTTTTTTTGTCGGTAGTTGATTGTTTCTGTAGTTAATCTTGTATATGAACGCTTCATTTTAATAATGCTAAACTCGTATGCACTTTTAATGTCATCTTATAAATTAAGTACGGGGCCTGAATGGCCAAGTGACTAGCGCTCAGTGCCACAAGTTTCGGGTTCAAGTCCCAGCGGTGCCATGAATGTTTGTAGTGTTTCGGAATCCACTTTAAGTCATAGGTCCCGGTCTCATAAGACTGTAGAACTTCACGAAGCCCAGTCCGACTTCTCACGCACATCATTCCCAAACTGTATAGGGACAACTCAGCATAGTGATGGGGTGGTGTGTAGTAGTAGTATAAATTAAGTACTTCTGAATTAACGTTCAAAAGTAGCATTCCAAAGAAGTTCTTAAAATGTTAACTTATAAAAAGTTGCTCCTAGAGCATAATTTAACATAACCTATGGAGGTATCAACGACATTTAAAGTAGCAACCCGACTAGAATACGAGAACTAGAGTGTTGCGAACCAATCATAAACTTGTTTGTCTCATTGCGGACAGAACCCTCAGAAAGAGTCGTTTTTTTTTTTTCGCACATCGAAGGGACACTATTTTCGATCAGCTGTTACTCTCAGCCAGAGACACTCGGATCGACATCGAGTTCCTAGGTGTCGTATCGACTCGCTGGACGCCATTAAAGATTCGAAAAACATTGAAACTTGTATCTTGTAATCGCTTTGATATTTTTGATGTTTAATATACATATACATATATATATTAAGAAAATGGATTCCTTAAAAATATCTACATAAGAAAGGATATATTGATTGGAAAGGGATTTATTTAACCATGATACAGAAGTATTTGATGAGTATTCACTCCTTTCTAATTACATTACACAGCCAAACAAGGACTGAATGAAACGCCAGGAATGTTTTATTGAAAGTCTTTGAATAATTTCATCCAAACACTTTAAAATCTGTAATTTGAATGATATGAACTTTCGTATAGTTATTTAACATATTGTACGTCTCAATACACTCGTAGAAAAGGTTTCATATCATATGAATAAGTTGCGGAACGAGTCGAAAAGCAGAAGTACTTTGTTGTAAACTTTTAAATTACACAAATATTCAAAGAAAAATTAAGATTTAAAAAGTTTCAGAAATACAAATTAAACTTTTTGCTTTCATAACTACTTTACACCGCATACTTTAAAAAAACATCACCCTTAACAAGTAATCGATTCATCCGTTTCCGCTTTTAACCGGATATTTAACTTACTGAATAGCTGATAGAACAATACAGTTCAATCGACACTGGTTATGCTTTAAAAAAATAAGTAACAGTGCTTCTTCTGCCACGTTGGCAAGAGTGCCCCTTTGTGGACTTAAGGAGAAATAGTCAGTTAATCTCTAGACTCTCATCCGAGGGGAAGTATATTTAGCGCAATCCTTCTCTCCTTCTGAGAAACGTTTAATTAGCCTACAGATTCACCCGATAAGAAGTATAGTGTAAACCTGCTCTTCTGCTGAGAAAGGCTTAGATCGTCTACGGACTTTCACTGGAAGAGGACATATATTTAGTGCAACCCTGCGCTTAGA
This sequence comes from Caerostris darwini, assembly GCA_021605075.1. NCBI lineage: Eukaryota > Metazoa > Arthropoda > Arachnida > Araneae > Araneidae > Caerostris > Caerostris darwini. The sequence continues at coordinate 843,672 of BPLQ01013804.1, forward strand.
AAAATTTCGGCTCAAAAGTGGAGTCCTTCCCCGAAGCTTTATATCTCCCTGTTGCATATATTGTATGTTTCTAATTGTAATGTGTTAGCGAGTGTAAATAAAACTGCGAGTTCTCAAACCTGTGCTTCAAGTATCTCACACAAATCTACGATCTGGGGCCCACTCGTACCTGCACATTTTATGAGCAAAAATTTTAGAACTTCACCATTTTCAGTAATACGAATTGGTTTGGAAAAAAAATAAGAAGCGCAAAGGAAATTTCACCATGTCACCTTTTGTTTAAATATTTGTGATTAAAAAAGGGGAACATACGTACCAGCATAAAATGGGTATACACTATTGTTGATCTTTGCGACAAATAGAAGGCATCCATCACTATCGGATGCCACAAATAGACGGCATAGGATACTGTGCCCATACTCACAAATGCTTTACAGGATAGGATCCTGCCCAAAATACCTAAAAGGTGGAAAAACAGTTGTATAATTAAAAATCCAGAGACAGAAACTGATAATGTGGTTCGTATTTGTATGTATGTTTAAAAGAGATGCATTATATAAGTTCTGTATTATCGTCTCATAGAACTCAAAAGTAAACCAGTGAAATAGTTAAATACGTTTGTGTATTTAAACGACAAATAACGATATATATATATATATAGAAACATTTTATATCTTTATATACATAATTCTGTACATGTGTTTGTCACTGAATTCCTCCTAAACAGTTGGACCGATTTTGATGAAATCTTTTGACTAGGTCCCTGAATGGTTTCGATTCACAATTGGACCCGGTAGGTGGCGCTGTAATCGATATAATTCTTCTGTACATGTGTTTGTCACTGAAATTCTCCTGCCGATTTTGACGAAATTTTTTGAGTGTGTTTGGCAAAACATGGAAAAGGTTTTTATGTTATCCTCTTTGTTGTAAGTCGCTACCAGAGGGTGCTGCAGTATATCAACTTCTATACCGTTAAACCAATCGCTATGAAAATTGATAATAATATGTATTCGAGTGTGGAAAATAGGTTGGCGCTATGTACTTAATTGTTACTTGCCACCAGAGGGTGCTGCAGCATTTCGTCTTATATACCGTTCAAACGATATCCATGAAAATGAGTATGCACATACATTGGAACATGGAGAATATATTCGCGATATGTAATTTTATACGATGGATTTTTTTTTTTTTTTGCATGACAACGTATGCCGGGTTTTGCTAGTATTGCATTAAATTTTTAGTATCTGTAGGAATTCATACGGTGAAGGTTAAACGGAAAAGTGTCCTCAAAAACTCTTTTTAATGCCACTAGGGGGCCTAAAAGACACACCCAATGGTCCTTATCAAACAGCGTACCATCACCCTCAGCTCTTTTACCATGCTTTCAGAGCAGGGATAAATACATTAAATTTATTGCACGTGTCACTTTTGGCTCAGCTAAACAATCAAATTTAGCAATACGTGATCCGGTTAAAATCAGTTGAATCTTTTTTTACTGTTTTTTTTTTTTTCTTCCGTTTACGAGGCCATTTATATTATTATTTGTATACTTCAAACATCGATCCTTAATATCGAGAAGTAATTCTTACTCTATGGTCCTTAATCATGTAATTTCTTAATCTTAATATATCGGTTCCAAAAGTGGGTGATACCCACCCTCTTGGGGTGATGGAACAAACAAGGGGTATTATAGTAGCATCAGGTGATATTTATCATTGGGTGGGGGCGTTTAATGAAAATAAGTATGCAGGTCCTGAAAGGCCGAGTATCTAGCGTTCTGACGTCTCGGTGTCACAAGTTTTGGGTTCGAGTCCCAGTGGGGCCATGGGTGCTTGCAGGGGTTCGGAATTCCTTTTAAGCCGTAGATCCCGGTCTTATATGCCTGTAAGAGCGTCACGGAGCCAAATTGGACTTCTAGATGCAGGTGCTCTATTACAACAGAAGCTGCCCCTTTTCCCTTCTGTCTGTCCCGCACTGCAGTGTGCAGTGGAAACGTGAAGAAGGAACAGATACTAAGAAACTTTAGAATGGAACTATGAGAATAGGGTGAAACCTACATGGTTCAATCTGGACTATGGGCAAAAAAACAACAAAATTCTGAAAATATTACGCATTTATTAAAATAATTTTGAAAAATTTACTAAAATTATTCAGGTATCTATTTTTTTCGAAAATGTCTATATATTTATACCGAAAAAAAAATCTGCTGTAAAATACACATTAATGACGGGCCCGCCGGGCGAGTGGCTAGTGCCGTGCCGCTGGATATCACAGGCTTTGGGTTCCAAAGCCGGCGTTGGCAAGGTTGTTGTAGTGGTTCGGAATTCACTTTAAACCGTAGGTCTCGGTCTAATAGGATCATAGAGCGTTGTGGGGGTAGTGTTGCAAGCGTTTGTAGCATGTCTTTAAGCTGCACGTGCCCCCTGGGTAGTGCTAAATGAGTAACAGCGACGCAGCTCTTGCTTATGGCATAAAGATAACTGTCTGTGTATTTTCCAATTGCATTAGAACAGCAACCCACTAATGTAAAACGAGCGTCAATGACAAATTTTATATTGGTTTTGCTGTAAAAGTGGGATGGTAGTGTATCTAATTTGTTGCATGTATAGTTTCAGAACTTGTAGTTCAAAATATTTTAATGATCCCCTTGGACGTTTCTGCTCCAGACTCGATATAAACAAGGATTGGAAATCAATCTAATATTGTATGAGGTACAAACCTGCTTGTCCAGTCTCACACTTGAACAGGAACCATGCTACGCAAAGGGAGAACAGGAGGTGATGCAGCGAGTTGTAGAAGCAGGCCCCTATGAGGGAGATGTCCTTTCCGAATAGGTGAAGTCCAAAGATGCAGAGGAGGGCAACTGCAAGAGTTGCTGCATCCATGGCGTAGGATGCCACCTGTTTTAAACAAGTTATATTTATTAAAAAAACATCTTTCCTCAACGAAATAGGTTGGTTTATTTTGCTTATTTATTTTCTTTATTTTGTAAAATTCCTTGCATATTTAAAAAAGGACCATAATTTCCTGCCCTGTAACAGTGGCTATTATACTGCAATTTTACGGTGCAAAGTGCTAAACTCCTATATAGGAAAAGCTACCGTTGTTTATTGTCTACGATCCAAGGATGTTATGCTTAAATTTTGTGCTAAATAATTTGCCGAAGCATAATGCTAAACTTGTGTACACCAGAAAAAAAAATGTATTGATTATAATGCGTGAATTATATGCTAAAAAAAACTGACTCTGCAATGAATGTTTAATTTCTTAAGCATTCTTTTTAGAGTAATAAAAGAATATTGAAGGGAGTCCTTTCGAGTATTATCAAATTCAATAAAATGTAAACAATTCTGTACAGCCTTCTGATATGTGAAATATGGGCCAACATATTTTGTTGTTCCCCATGAAATGAACTTTTTAGTACACAGTTCTTAAAATGTCACATACGCAAATTGTTTGAACATATTTAATCGAGATATGCTCCATTTACCCCAATACACTTATTCCATGATTTATAAAGCATTTTTGTGTTAGAACGTTTACCTTTAACACCTTTTATTTATAGTCAGCAAAAGCTGACTATAATTCAGCAAAAGCTATTTTTACAACTCGTGATTGACAAAGTTTTTAATCTTTAAAAACGATTCTAAATGTTTAAAGAGTTGGTAGTCTGTGGCATAAAAGCCGAATGAATCAGGCAGAACCTCAAATTTGAATTCGTTCAGTTTTTGGAGATTGACTTGTGAAACGCGAGGTCTTGAGTTATCAGGGTGAAGAATAACACATTTTCAATTTAACAATGCTGGTTCTGATGACAACAATAAAAAAAATTAATTTTTAAAGTCGGTTTCACACCAAGGCGTCAAACGACAAGGCATGAAGCGTCGACCAATCACAAGCCTCAGGAGTTGTGCGCTGAGATTTGTGATTGGTCAACGATTCACACTTCGTCACTCCACGCCACGGCTTAAAATAAAAATAAAAAAACCCAACTAAAGTAACGCAAATGGTTGCTTATTCGGCAAAAGCATTAATTGTTAAAGCTTATCGAGCAATTTTTTTTTATAATCACAAGCTCATATTTAATTAAATAATCAAGCTGGTTAAATTCGTGTTCAATATTAAGAATTTATTTTGCCATGTTATCTCTCTTTCCTTTGTCCGAGGTCTGACATTTTTAACTATAACCGTAATTGATATCTGTTTTGATTGGAATTCGTAATTGCACTATTTTAACGTTCGGATGTCTTAATTTTTTTAGTTGGCCATATTGCGAACAAAATACGATTTTCCCTTATTAAAAAATATCGCTAAGTTTCAAATTTATATCATTCAATAGAAATACTTAGTTTACTGCACGAGTGATTAAATTAAAAATTGACCAAAATAAATTAAAATTTTTGATAGTAGTAGGCATCAAAACCGAATTATATCTAATAAATATTGTTAAATTATTATATATTATTATTATTATTATTATTATAAATTATATTGTTATTGATACTAACATCACTTCTGCGATAAGTGTTCTGCTAGAGACTCTACACTGTAGAGGCAAATCATGTCATCTTCCATGGATTCCCGCACATGTCAACATTGAGGGCAACGAATGCGCTGACACTTTAGCCAAAGAAGCCAGGGACAATGATCAACCCAGGACTACCATCACACTTGCAGATACTAATGCAGTTGCTAAAAGCCGACTAATTCCTCATAATTTTAAGAAGCCACTAATCACGGACTTCAACCGCCCTAGGAAGTTGACATGGGTTATTAGCAGACTCAGAACTAATCATTACAGAGGGATGAAGATTCTCCCAGACAAGACCAGGGAATACATCCCTTGCAGAAATTGCCCCAACGTTTTCCTAACACCTAAGCACATTCTAGAGTGCCCAGCACTTACTTCCCATGTTTTGCAAGTGGGTATGGTGCCAATCGAGGCCAACTTAAGAGAAGCCCTGTATAGTGAAGCGGCGCCATTGCTTGCGGCCGCTATCGAGAAGACTTTTGACTTGATCTAACATTGATAATTATATTTTAAATCCATGGACACGATAACAACAACAACAACATTATATTGTTATTGTTATTGTCTAATTAATATTAATAAATATTGTTTTTAATAAGCACATGATTTTAGATATTTTGTTTCGAATTAGACCAAATCACAAAATAATGGCCGTTGGGATTTTGGCGATTTTTTTTATGCCGCCAATTGAGATATAAGTAGTCAAATGTGGTAACCCATGGGTGTTTTTTGTTTTTTTGTATTTGTACATTTTACAATTCATTTTAATCGCAACCTGTTACTTGACGGACTTTGACGAAAATAATTTTGACGCCAAAGCCAAGCGGCTCCTATTCTGGGATTTTACCTCGAATTATATTGCAATTTGGTTAAAAAAATAATATTAGTTTTAAATTGATTTCAATGTAGTTTTTTAATATTAAGAGGATATTTTCATATAAATGGTATGCATGGATATTTTATATTTAAATATTTTATTTGGTAGCTCATCATACATTAATGTTTTATACAGTATTAAGCGTAAATAAAATTCTGACCTTGTTCGTTTCAAAGATATTCTTTCCTGTTTTTTTATGCATGTAATATGCTAGAAGCATTCCCACCAGGTAAACGTTGTATCTTGCCAAGGGATGGATATAGATCTTTTGGAAGTACTTGAAAAAGCTACAAAAACAAATCAAACGTTACTAATGAAAAAATAAAATTAAAAAATGAGATTAATAACGTTATTTTTAAATCGAACTGTAAAAAGAAGACCCCCGAAATAATAGTATACAATATTATTGCAATGCGCAATTCAGTATTATTCAATATAAAAAATTATTACAATACACAATACAGTATTCGAATAATATTTTTAATTAATTTCAAAGCAAATAACTGTATTTTGCAATATGATTGAAATAAATTGCTTAAAATTACATCATGAATGCAAATTATCTAATTCATGTTTCATCGCCGGTAATGAAAAATCGTAATTTTAATATATTTTTATAGATATTAAAATATTTTCCAACATTAATGGGCAAAAATACTTGATTTCATGATTTCTTCTGACTAAAGGCTCGTGTCCACCGAGGCGAAAAGCGGTTAAGCAACAAGATTTGACCAATCTCTAGCCTCACCATGTTCGCCTGAAACCGGTTTGAAATGCACCGCTTCAAGTCGGCCAACTTTCAACTCGAAGCGGAACTTCACTGTGCGTAATGCTATTTCTGACGTTTCGCTGTGAAGGGGTCGAAAAAATTTTCTCGCCTGCAGCATGTCACGTCGTCGCCTGTCGCCTCGGTAGGAAGGAGCCTTTAATGTGTTGTCGTTTTTTGAGCTAGATTTCACCATGAATAAACAGAAGAACCCATCTAGTTTTGCCATCTAATTTCCAACTTAAAATCTGCACTAATTAATTTATTTCATTTTCTACTTAATAGCTCAAATGAAAATGACAAAATGTTTTTATGTGGTGATATTATAATAATTAGAAAATAATTAAGAAATTTTATATAATTTACTTATTAAAATTTTATTATATTTAATCTTATTTATCTCTTATTTCGTTAATAGTAATAAATACATTCAATCCCCGTGTGGTATTTAAATATATCCAATTCTCAATAGGTACATTGTAGATTATGCATGCCGTAAAAGGCGACTAAAATGGGTACCCAGTGCCCGGGGGTTTAACCGCGTGGAGTAAAGTCAGACTTCAACATTTAGTGCCCCATGTCTTGTGTACCTAACCTAAAACGGTCGACATATTTAAAGTGGACTTTTAAACATGCATTATTAAAATGACTTGAAAAGGTTTGTTTTAAATTAAAACTTCTGAAATGAAAGTTTCTCTTGGTGCTAGAGGAGATTAGTCTGTTTTAAAACAACAATTTAAAGACATTCTTCCCCCATGAATTGTGGGTCATAACAGAACAACAATAAATCCCTTATATGCTTCGATATATAAAAAAAAACGAAACATGGCTAGAAAAGAGAACTTACTCCATCATAAAAACACCCGGGTTCCTCGCTGCAAGATCAAGGTTGTTTGCAGGTCCTGTGAAAAGGTTGTTTTCATACGTCACGTAGAAGCCGTATGCAAAGGAACCACAAAATAATCCAAAGATTAAAGTCTTCCCTAATTTAGGACATCTGTATAAAAAAACGTAAGAAAAATTAATTTAAAATAAAGGACAGTAAAACATAAAAGTTTTTTACGAATTTCAAAGCATCAAGTGTAGATATATTTCCAAATGTCAGTGCTTTTAAGGAACTGATATAGGCTGAAACTTTTAAAATGTACATTTTGTTCTTCAATTTTACATAGGTTATCTCTAATAATAACTTTCTGCGCATGTATGTTACGAATAGCCCACCGATTGGCGATGAAAAAGAAAATCTCCAATATTCTGAAGGCAATGATTACAGCGTACGCCACCAATGGATTCGAACTGATCTCTTCTTTGAGGCCAAGTGGCTAGCGCTCTGGCATTTGATATCCAGGCTTCAGGTTCGAATCTTGGCTGTGTTTGTTAGTGGTTCGGAATCCACTTTAAACTGTAGATCCCGGTCTGTTTAGCCCTCGTATGCACAAGATGACTGTAGAGCGACGAACCAAACTATCTCTACTTTCGCGTTGCCGCTGCACTTTACCGCTGGGTTACGAGTCGTGCTCTTTCTGTGTTATTTTAAAGTAGTTTAATCTGAATTAATGGTCAATATTTTTACATCATCATTTGTTACCCAATTAATACAGTTATAGAGTTATGTATAATAACTGTATTATAATTTTTTTTGTCTACATTTTAGGGAACAATTTTTTTACTTCACCATTTTGTCCAAAAATATGAGCAAATAGTATTTTTAATAAAAACTTAAAATTCAAAAACATTGAGAATAGGTTAAAGTGAAGATGTCTACGAAATTAAAGAACACGGTCATGTTTTTGTAATTTGTTCAGACTTTTTCAAAGAAGCTTTTTTAATAGAACAACAAAATCAATATTATTTTTAATTATCAAGCTAACTGCTTTTTTACAATCACTTGGATTCCTAAAGTGTATTTTCATTTTGCTACTCTTTGCAATATAACAGTTTAAAAAGTGTTGAGTAAAATTTATTCTATTGTATTTTTTTCCATAACAAAGATAAAATTTATAGAAATTACAGGTTGAAAATATAGTTTAAAATTTATTTAAAAAACTCCGAATTATTATAATATTTTCAGTTTGTGAAAACATTGAGCCTTCTATTAAAATTTTAAAAATAATTTTGAATTAAAAAATAATCAATGTAAAAATAAATGATTAAAATCATTGAGAAAAAAAATGAGTGAAAAAAATAATTACCTGACTAAAACGTATAACACTACAAGGGAGACGACGAAATATTGGAAGTCACAAGGCATATACCATGTCCAAGGCATACACTAAAAAGCAAACACTTACAATTAATTTTTATTTGACAATGCAAATACATCATCATATTTACAAATAAGTGTTTTGAACCAAACATGGTGAAATAAATGAAAGCGCAATATAAATTTTTTTATTTACTTTTTTAGTGAAATAATGCATTTTCCCGCGATATTAATTATCTATTTGATTTTTTTATTCAGAATATAAACTCAAAGAAGATTTCTACTTAGAACTTGTTTAAAATTTAAAAAAAAAACTTGATAAAAATGTATTGTTAACAAACAATAAAAAGTGACGTATGTGATTATGAATAAGTTAAATTTGTAAAAGATATTTTTATTTTTATTAAAAGTTATTATTATTTTTGACCTGAAGTAAAAAAAATTCGAAAACCATATCATGATTATTGATAATAAACAAATAAAAATTATTTAATTAGTAATAGTGGTTTAACTATGTATTATAATCCAAAAACCGATTTATCCACAAATGCAAAATAATTTTTTATTTACTGAAAACTTATAATTACAAATGAACATAGTTCAGGTCATGTTCTATAGATAGCGCTGCATGTCCAACTTGCAGCATTAATTTTAATTCCGCAAACGTGCATATCAAAAAGAGGTAATTTTCCTACCAAAATGGGGCCATCAATGGATCAATCCTTTTCATATACTACATAGTCAAGAACACCATCTTCAGCAAGATGATCATAGAACCAATCTTCTTTGCAGAAACAGTCAAGAAGGATACTTCAATCAAGATGTATAAACGGACAGACTTCTTTAAAAATACAGCCAGGAAGGTTATTTTAATCAAGATGGTGTATCATCGAATCAATCTTCTTCATAGAAACAACAAAGAAGGGGATTTCCAGCAAAATGGTGCATCTTTGGATCCATCATCTTCACACCCAAGAAGATCATTTTCAGGAAGATGATGAATCATTGGATTCATCATCTTTAAAGATGAGACCAATCAGTAAGATTGGATCATCGGAGAAGACCATTCATACAAGACAGCCAAGAACCATTTAAAGTAAGATGGTGCACCATTGGATCAATTTTCTTTACAGACACAATACAAAAAGGGTATTTTCAGCCAGATGGTGTCTCTTATCAGATGTATAGGACGACTTCCTAGACCATCTTATATAACATAACCAATTTTTCTTGTATGATTATTTAAAACAGCGTGTAGACAAAAATTACTCCGCACTATTGTTGTATTTAGGGACCACATTCCATTAGAAATTAATATTATTCTGCAGGACATGTTGCAACTTATTTGAGTAAATATGTCTTCGCATTAAGTTATGCAAACAGGAATATGGAACATAGTTTTTACACTTTGATTATTGTGACTTCATTTGTAGAGTATGGATTGATCTATGTTCACTTGAAATTATAAATCTGTGCTTTAATTTATTGAAAAGTAAATTCATTAGTATATCAATTTTTAAATTATACGATATATAACACAAACTGACCATTAAATAATAAAAAACATATAACTTTCGAATTAAAATGAATTTAATATTAATAATTCGAGAAATGTTATTATTATCATAATGCTTAATGAAGTTAGCAGGAAAAGAAAGGGCGAAGCTTATGACTTACTAAGCAGGAAATAATTGCTTTTTATAAACCTACGAAGTATAAAAGAGGAGTATAATATTAGGATAATGCTGAAAATCGTAGATCCAAAGTTTATTTTCGTATGAAATTGCAAAAGTAATTGTCGACTTATTACAAAAATTGATCACTCAGCATAATTTTGTTTAATAATTTGAAATTTTTAGTGATTTTAAGGCTAAAATACCTGAGCTCCGTCTGTAAACAAGTTGTTCACAAACAGCAAGTTCATCCACCAGTTGTCTTGGCACGTGCCTGCGTTGTGTGGCCAGAAAGGACCAGATGCCAGATGAGGGAAACACGTGACGAAAAAGAAAATCATAAATGCGTACTGAGGTACTAGCCTGCAAAAAGCAAAAATTTAAAATGATTTAATGTTTGCAAAATATAGCGAGGACAATTTTCAGTTTAGATAAAAAATCAATTATCCAATTGCAAATACATTAAATTCTAAATTAAAAACTTTGAAGATCAATTCTAAACTTGGTTTGCTTTATTATTTAGTGAATTTGACATTTTTTTTCATAATTATTTATGTAAGTGATATTTTTCGAATAGCTGCATATCTAATTATTTAAAACATAATAGCTTTATTTTTATTATTTTTTTTTTGTTCTAATGCAGCTGGCAAACACTTAGACAACTTGGTCTTGGATGCCTTAAGGGAAGCGCTGCACAGACGTTACTCACTTTGCATTACCCAGGGGGCGCGTTTAACTTGAAGACACGGACGCGGAGTAACAATGCCCCCGCAACGCTCTGCGATCCTATTAGACAGGGACCTACAGTTTAAAGTGGATTCCGAACCACTACAAACATCCATTATTGTAAATAAATGTAAAATTTTCTAAAATATTGCTAAGAAGAAACAAAATAATTACCTTATCAATCTACGAAAAATCATGATTGGAATGAATTTTACGTTGAGTCTTTCAGGAGCAAGTTCGAGGACAGATTTTGCAATAAAATATCCACTGAAAAAACAAACCAATTTGCGATAAAAACAAAGAAAATATTTTTTAATAAATAAAATTAAAATGCATATAAAATGTAAAAAGTTAAAACTGAGGTCATTGGTCCGCTACATACGCAGATTTGTGACAGATTCAGCATTGCGAGGTGTGTACACCCTTTATTTGATGACCTTTTAAATGAAAATTGCATATAATAATGCATTAGCATATGTGATGCTTTATGGATTTTAATTTGTATTTGGAACCAACTAAAAAAACATGAGAATATTATGTTAAAAAATATATGTTTACTTTATAAATATGAAAATTCATCTACCTATATCTGAAAACATTCTTTTCTGATTTGTTCCGAAGTTGGATTTACAGAATTTAATGATTTAATTTTATATCTATATATATCTATTGTTTCTCATTCCATTTTGTCAACAGCAACATCTAGATGTCCACGAACCCATGTTATCCGACGAGTCATGATAATGGGTAAAAAATGCATCTACTCCTTTTTCTTGACCTTGCGTCACAAAGACATGCGGCACCCAATGGGAGAAGTGTGACTTTTCGCTTGTTATAACCCTTGGACACTGGATACTCATTTTAGGCGCCTTTTACCACATGCATGGGATACAGTGGGGCTATTCTAACGCGGACAACACAAGAGTTATATATATATATATATATATTGAAATTTGAACACATCCCATCACACACAGAAGTAAGTGAAAGAATGATTCTTCAGACTCTCCAGCAGCAGTTAAATACCACTTCCACCTGATCACGTGCCTTCCACGTCATCCAGGCGAGTTCATTGCAAAATGTAGGGGGTCATAATGTTTTGGCTCTTGAGTGTATATTACGTATTTCTTATAATGTTTTTTCAAATTTAAAGTTTAAACACATAAAATGTCATATATGTACTGAATTAGATTTATAATAAATAATTTTAAATCGTTCTAAATATTTGATTTGCTTCATCATTTTGTGTTCATTTTATTAGTAAGCGTTTCCAATAAAAACAATTTCCTAATTGCATATTACGAAACGTTTACAAGTTTTTTTATTATACAATTTTATAGCAAATAATAAATAAATTAATAATAATAATAATAATAATAATTAGCTTCAAGAATATAAAAATGAAAACAATAATGTTGAACATTTAGGAATTGTATTGTCCCAGCAAAATTAAAAAAAAAAAAAAAAATCTATTAAATATTATATATGCTTTCATATATATATATAATTCTACTGGCCTAAAATAAGTTCACAAAAACAGGGTATGAATAAGCAATTCAGGTTCTTTCGAAAATTACAAAAATGCTGCATTTATAACATTAGTCGTTGAAAAACATTTTATTTTATTTAAACAGTATCAGAAATTATAATTTTAGTTTTTTGCAAAATTTAAAATCGTTACATGCTTTCAGAAATTATGCCTTTTATGATGATACCCCTTCTTGTATTTTAAAAATTGTTTTTCAATACATTAATAAATTTTTTCTTGAAATCAAGTTCTTCGTTGAATGTCTGCACAAAAATCAAAATAATAAATATTGATTGACTTAAATTCAATGAAAAAAAAGCCCAATGAAATTTTATTTCTTACCTCAATACGAAAAAAATGTCCACAGAATAAAATCCATTAAGGATAACTTGGTACCATAAATTATCAGCCATCGACAAAGCTTCTACGGGATTTCCTGCGTAAAAAATATAATTTTACTATTTGGCTTATATAATTTTACGACCGTATACGGTCACCGGCCATACCATGCTGAATATACCGGTTCTCGTTAGATCACCGAAGTCAAGCATCATTGGGCGCGGTCAGTACTTGGGTGGGTGACCACCTGGGAACACTGCGTGCCGTTGGCAAATTTGGGACCTGAATGGCCGAGTGTCCACAGGTTTCGGGTTCGAATCCCGGCGGTGCCATGGATGTTTGTAGTGGTTCGGAATCCACTTTAAGCTGCAGGTCCCGGTCTCCTATGCCTGTAAGAGCGCCACGGAGCAGAAGTCAGGCTTCTACCTACGGGTGCTCCATCACAACAGAAGCTGCTTCCTTCCCCTTCAATCATGAGTACGTTTGGGGTCGTCGTGGGCTTGGCCAGCCAAGTGGGATAAGAAACAACAAACAAATACAATACTCTAATCACGGGTCCTTATTGGCGAAAAAACGATAAAGAAAAAGAATCGGTTAGTTAGACAAAAGAAAATAGTGCAAATTAGAGAAAAGAGCAGTATAAAGAAAAGCATCAGGGACCAGAGAAAAAAGTAAGATAAAGAAGAAAAAAACGAAGGATTAAAGAAAAGTGCATAAGTGAATCTTAAATGCATACCATAACTCTTGTATATTTCGTATAACTGTACAATAAACGAAATTAAAAGCAATTCTACAACATTATATTTATGTGAAGATAAAATATTTTATTTATATTTAAAAAATTACAAAATTGCTTCAGTTTGATTTTTATCTTTATCAGAAATTAATTTGAATTCTTTTCAAAACTTTTGTTTTTTTAATTTGTAACTGGGTACCCCCCCCCCCGCCCCCTCCATTTAGCTCGCATTTTCATATGAGCATCAGAACAAATAAACTTAAACAAAAATAACACTCTTATAAATTGTTAAAAAATTATGGTAAAAATGTATTGCAATAATTAACAGCAGAAATGCATTTCTAATTAATCATAATGAATATAGTGTAGCAATCAATTTTAAACTGTAAGATGTTGTTGTTGTTCTCGTGTCCCTCATGGATGGAGGGGAGAGGGGTGCAGCTTCTGTTCTGATGGAGCACAAGCAGGTAGAAGTCTGACTTCTGCTCCGTAACACTCTTGCAATCATAGGAGATCTGGACCTACGGCTTAAAGTGGATTCCGAACCACTACAAACATCCATGGCACCGCCGGGACTCGAACCCGAAACCTGTGGCACCGAGCACCAGAGCGCTAGACACTCGGCCAATCAGGTAAGATAATAATTGTAATTGTAAGATATTTAGTTAGTTTAAAAAGCAAATTAAACTGTTTTTCATTATTTTTTTTTCTTCTAATGCAGCTGGCAAATAGACCGTGATCTTTTATGCCATAAGGGCTACATCGATGTTACTCACTTTGCATTACCCAGGGGGCGCGTGTAACTTAATGGTAAGCCACGGACGCGGAGTAACAATATCCCCACAACGCTCTACGATCCTATTGGGACCGGGACCTACGGTTTTAAAGTGGATTCCAAACCACTACAAACACCGCCGTGATTCGAACCCGATACCAGTGGTACCGAGCGCCAGAGCGCTAGCCACTCGGTTAAATGCATAATAAATTTCAGCAAGTAAACTAACTTTATTTACATTCCTAAGCTTTGTATTGATTCTCAACTTCTAAAATAAATTATATACATTATTCGACTGATTTAAAAATAAAGGCACTTAATTACCTAAAAGGCACTTAATCCGTACAAGTGCCATAAATACGAATTTCAAGGAAGTTTTACTCACCAACCACGTTGAAAGAAGACGAGAAAGTATGGCAAAGGAGAACCCAAGCTGCGCAGAAAAACCGGAGTCCAATCAAAACAGTCCGTTGACTTTGAGCCGTTAATTGCATTTTTTCTTCGTTTGTTATTAGGCAGAAGCATAGAAAAAACTTTTTAAGGAAATTCTTCACTCCTGTAACATAATATAATATACAAATTTTTATTATTTTAAAAATAGGAGAGTTGTATATTTTACTTCTTCTGTTTCTTATATAGCATAGCTTGCTTACATAAGAATGTCTCAATGTTAACGAAATGGAAATGAGTAAATGTTGTCAAATCCTAAAATTTATTCATGTTTTACAGGTTTTTTAACTCGAACTGAATTGAGCTAAATTTATTACTTTTAATTTTATATTGCGTTATTAATGAGCATTGACCATGGCGATCTTTTTATACTTATTTTTAAACGATTGTTTTTATTTTAACCAGTAAACAGATTAAAAAATGCACAGAATAATTCGTGTCGATCATTTTCGATTACAATAATATAATCGCCAATTCCATTCAATGTTGATTTAACTGTATTTTGTTCAAGTAATGTATTGGAATTCTTAAATCTTTTTTAGTGAATGATTTAAGATGGAATTGTAAAACAAGCCATTTTTTTGTAGCATTTGATTACAGGTTCAGTTATTAAAAATATATATATTCAGTATTTAAAAAATATATAAGTTTATATGATTTTAATATTGTTTTAATTTAAAACTAAAAATAATATCGGGATGTATATAGCGTCTAAGTATATAAAAAGTTTATCGCTAAGGTTTTTGTTCATGAAAACGATGTAAAAAACCAAAACAAGTTTGATATTTTTGTTGTATAATTTACAACAACAAGTAAATGTATGAATATTGTTTCACTTCCTTTAAAATATAATGTTCTTGAAGCGATTTTAATGTTATTTAGATTTAAGATAAACGGATTAATATTATGAGCAAAATTGATATTATATAAATCATACTTATAAACTAACCTTTCTTTTCTTCCTCTACTTGCGAAACATCTTGTACACATCTGACTTCGTTTGTTACACTACATTCTGCTTCCGAATTGCTGTCGGATATTGCTGAATCTTCAGAGGAATATATAGAAATTATTACGTTTCCTAAAATTTTATACGAGAATGCAATTTTGACAGTATTAGGTAATAAGGTATTAGCTACAGAAAAGTACTGAAATATATAATAAATTAGTTGTTTATATGTATAAATTCATTTTAAGTGGAAACAATATTATCTGCAAGTATGTTAAAATTGTACTTAGTGCAGCTTTATATGATCTTAATATATTTTAATTAAAAACTAAAAATAATATAGAGATGTGCTATACTTAACGTCTAACTGTGTAAAAAATCTGGTACCAGTATTTTTATTTATGAAAACGATCTAAAAAACACACAAGATTTTTTAAAATTTTACTGCATAATTTTGAACAATAAGTAAAAGCATGGGTATTGTTTCACTTCATTCGAAATATAATATTCTTGAAAAGATTTTAATGTCATTTAGATTTAAGATTAACTGACTAATATAATAAGCCAGATTGATATTATATAAATCATACTAATAAACAAACCTTGTTTATTTTCCACTACTTGCGGAACATCTTCTACACATCTGACTTCGTTTGTTACGCTACATTCTCCTTCTGAATTACTGCCGGATATTGAAGAATCTTCAGAGGAATATATACAAATTACTATTTTTCTTAAACTTTTATACGAGAATACAATTTTGACAGTATTAGGTAATAATGTATTAGCTACAGAAAAGTAATGAAATATATAATAAATTAGTTGTTTATACATGTATAAATTCATATTAGGTGGAAACAATATTAGTTGTAAAGAATTTTAAAATTGTACTCAGTGCAGCTTTATATGACCTTAATATTGTTTTAATTTAAAACTAAAAATAATATAGAGATGTATATATCACCTAACTTTCTAAAAGTATCAATCACCGCGGCTTTTATTTATAAAAATGATCTAAAAAACAAACAGTTTTATATTTTCGTTGTATAATTTACAACAACAAGTAAATGCAAGACAATGTTTCACTTGCTTTGAAATATAATTTTCTTGAAGAGATCTTAGTATTATTAAGATTTTAGATTAACTGACTAATATAAGAAGCCAAATTGATATTATATAAATCATACTAATAAACAAACCTTGTTTATCTTCCTCTACTTGCGGAACATCTTCTACACATCCGACTTCGTTTGTTACAACACATTCTCCTTCTGAATTGCTGCTGGATATTGTAGAATCTTCGGAGGTACCATTTATTGAATCTCCATTGTTTTCTATGTTTGGCAAAGAAGACATTTCGATGTTATTCGTCTTGGGGACAGACATTTCCTTTAGATCGCAGCAATCTTTCTCTTTTATTGGTTGTCTGCTGCACAAAGTTATTGTAGTTCCTATCAAACAGCAAGCAGCAACCACAAGAACCACCGAGCTAAAAAGAAATGAAATGTTATTAATAACATTCTACGTGTGCGTCGCGGAATTTATAATTTAAAACACCCGCGTAAAAGCTATTGCTACTTTTTTTTTCAATTCCTTCTATTAGCTCACACTCTCCCTATATATATCTTGTTCAAATTTCCAATCGTTCATAAAATACTTTTTATTCATCCACTCAAGTTCAAATACATTTTTTTTTGAACTTGTAGTGGATGACACTGGATGTTAATTCAGTTTTTTCGAATATTAATTCAGTAATTAAATTTAATTAATTAATTTTAGTCTTATTTAGATGTAAGTTGCATATATTTACCAATAGATGGCGCCAGATAAACTTAAAAAAAAGAATAAAAATTATTTATAAAGGTCTTCCTGCAGTATAGTGAAAAAAAAGTAGGAATTGACATTAAAAGTTTTATTTTATATTACTTGTTTTATTGTAAGTTGGCAGTACTGTACTGAGTTACCAATCAGAATTTAAGCATGACATACTTCTAAGCTCACAACAAAATTTCTCCAGAAAAAAAAATTAACAGTTTTGCATTGGCCTGGCA
This sequence comes from Caerostris darwini, assembly GCA_021605075.1. Classification (NCBI taxonomy): domain Eukaryota; kingdom Metazoa; phylum Arthropoda; class Arachnida; order Araneae; family Araneidae; genus Caerostris; species Caerostris darwini. The sequence continues at coordinate 861,276 of BPLQ01013804.1, forward strand.
ATATACTCCAGATGTTAATCGAATCGAAAATTTGTGGAGCATTTCGAAGAGGCGTGTGAGTAAGACGGGCTGCTCAACCAAAGTAAAAATGATTGAGAATGTCGTAAAAGTTTGGTTTCCTGATGACGACATCAAAAATATATGTTCTAAAGCAAGGGTCTCTAAACTATGGCCCGCGGGCCAAATCCGGCCCGCGACAGCGAATAGCTTGTTTTTGCTGTAATAAGTTTGATAAAAAAAAAAAAAAAATACAGGGATCAGTGTAATACTCCAATTACTGCGATCTCGAAGTGAGTGGAATACACGAGAATTTTCTCGAACCAATGAGATTATTCACGAATGTTTAATTGTTACTGCGCTTTCGATGCTACTAGCGCCATATGTTAGCGATAAAGGATATTACCATATTACCTACCTATTTCCGCTTTTGACCACTAGATGTCGTTAAGTGTCACGGTCGTATCGATACACACATTAGTAATTGTAGTAATTGAACCAGCGAATTTAGCAAGCGTATTCTCGCTCAGAGCGCGTACTCGGCGACTAGTCTAGAAATTATAGATAATGGCAGAAAAATTAAAACGGTTTTGACCCTTGGTACTTACTGGAATAAACGGTATGGCCCTAAGGCTGGAAAGTTTGGAGACCCCTGTTCTAAAGTATTGGAATCCATGCCAAAAAGGGTGCATGATATCATTAAAGCTAGAGGAGGACATATTTGCTACTAGAATACCATGCAAGTGTAAGTGAACTTATTCTAATTAAATCTCACATGTGAAAATTTTGTATTTGTCTCTATTAATTTGCACAGTACTGTAAATAAGTGATCTATTATCATCAAATATCTGCTTGCATGTCTATTATGTAAATATATATGCATTGATACATGAATAGAACAACTTCAAATAAACAAAAAAAAAATATACTATTTTGTACGTGCTTGTACATGTATATATCAAACAGCCTGTTTTTAATTTGTTGTTTATTATAATAAAAATTGTTTAAGGTTTTTGTAAGGTTTTACAATAAAAGTCCATTTTATGATTATGTATGAAAATATCTGTTTTTTAATGAATAAAAATAGGGATTTTGACTATATTCATCATCGTACCGAAAATTAGAAGATTCCAAAAATGAAAAACCTTGTATTAAATTTTTATTTGAGGCAAACTACAAACATTGAGTAAAATTTGAATTTTTTTTTATTAATTAGAGAGTGAATTTCTGTACCATAATTTTTGACAAAACATATCTTAATTAAAAATTAGTGGAAAAAGGATGATACGTGATAAAACCCCATTCTTTTTTAAGACTCAAAAATTATATAATTAACACTCTATTGCAATTTAGAAAATTTAAAATTTTAGAGAAAATTTGTAGTAATTTTTTTAATGATACAAAAATTTAAAAGTGTATTCATTTTTTAAATAATTCAAAATCGAATTTCTTTACTATAGTTATTTTTCGGCAATATATTTCAGCGAGTTTAACGTTTCTCTATATGAGTATCTTAAACAAAAGTTCTTTTTAACTAATTTATGGATGATATTATTATTTTGAAACAACACTATCTCGAAAGCATCGATAAAATTAAATTTCTTCAATGTGAATTTTTAAAGGTAAAAATAAATAAATAAGAGGAAAAACTTACAAGTAAACAATGGTCCCGTAACTAAATTCTCTGGATTCTGGAAAGCACTTCAACTCGACGGTTTTGGAAGTCGACACGAAACTTTCAGAGAAGAACGACTGGAACTCTATAAACACACACCGAAACACGTATTATAAAAAAAAAAATTTAAGGTCAACAAAGAAAAATTTTATTTTAGTTACTTTTTATTAAATAATTACAATTCATATAAATATGTATATACATATGACAGAATCTCAATATTAAGTGGCAAAATAGAAAGCGAATTTCCTTGCAATTTTACATTTTCCTTTCTATATATGGTGTTGGACTATTATTTTTGTTTGTTACTATTTATTCGCTTTCTATTTTTTTTCGTTTCTAATTTATGAAGCTGATGGTTGGCTATAATTTCTCATTCTATCCATCACTTGCAATGCTTCATTATTGCAAGGAACCTTTCCAGTGAGTTTCGAGCAGTCCAGTTCTTCAATTATTAATTTAATTAAGGAATTTTTATTTGAAAAAAACTGTATTAACATCAAGTGTCATCCACTACAAGTTTAAAAAAATGTATTTGAACTTGAGTGGATGAATAAAAAGTATTTTATTATCGTTTGAAAATTTGAACAAGATATATAAATGTGTGAATTAATGGTAGGAATAATGTGTGTGTATAAGGGAGAGTGTGAACTAATAGAAGGAATTGAAAAAAAATATTCAACAAATCTAATTCAGGTGAAACCCGCTTTAACGTTTCCCGCATTTAAAGACTCCTCTAATATAACGCTGCTTAACGGCCAATTGTCTAGCCTTCTGGCCTTTCAGGTTCCAATTTCCAATTAAATTGAAATTTTCTCTTATAAAATGTCATTTTGAAAAAATGTAATTAATATACTATTCGTGCTTATACAGTGTTTTGCGGTCTGATGACCGTAAAGAATATTCTATACAAAAATATTTTAATTTGGAATATAATGATTTTGACATTAATGATTTTATAATGATTTCGACATTTCTTAAAAAAATTAAATATTTATACAATTATATCGTATAAATTGAATGAACTCTCACAACGAAACACTTTTATAGCCAAACATTTCTCTAAAATAATTATTATTGGAGGATATCTTACCCTCTTTATGCATAATGGTGTTTAGTACTGTTATCAAATTTGATGAATCACATGTGTTTGGAAGGCAAGTTCCCACTTTCACAGGAAAATTCTGGAAGTATAAGAATGTTAGAAAATTAAAATATATATTGCAGAATAAATAGATAAGCATATGTGGTAGCACAAATAGATTAAGCATATATGGTAGCATAAATAGATAAAATTATTTTATGAATTTCAATTTGTGACACCTGAATCTCCTTTATTACTTTCATGGGATTTAAAAATAAAATAAAAATTGATATTAATAATCAATTTTCATTAGTAGCACAGGTTTTTAATAGAACTTGTATGAACCTATTTAAAAGAAGGAATGTTAATAGTTTTATAGATATCAGAAATAAACATGAACCATTTAGCAGAGGTAATTTGGCGGATAGTGATATTTTGTAGTTTCAAACGTTTTTAAATTAGATTTAGCTGTATAGGACCAAACAGGGCAAGCGTACTTGAGAATGGGGCGAAGCATAGCAATAGAAAGAATAATTTTGTTATCCCTGTTTACGATAGAATTTCTATTTAGAAGTTTTATACCGTTTACTGAAGGCAATACGAAATTTAATTTTTGGTGTGCAGAAAATATTGTTTCCAAGTTAAATGTTGATCCAAAATAACTCCTTAATATTTAATTTGACTATTCCAAGGGATAATATTAGTGTTGATCACAATTACAAGTTTTTAAAGTTTATTTTCAATAGAAACAAGTAATATAAAAATAAAATTTAAAGTCAATTCCTACTTTTTTTTCACTCTATTGCAGAAAGTTCTTTATAAATAATTTTCATTAATTTTTTAAGTTTATCTGGCGCCATGTATTGGTAGATATATGCAATTTAAATCTAAAAAAAACTAAAATTAATTAATTAAATTTAATTACTGAAATAATATTTGAAAAAAATTTATTAACATCAAGTGTCATTCACTAGAAGTTCAAAAAAATGCATCTGAACTTGAGTGGATGAATAAAAAGTATTTTATGAACGATTGGAAATTTGAACAAGTTACATATAAGGAGAGTGTGAGCTAATAGAAGGAATTGAAAAAAAAAAAAAAGAACAGCAATCTCGAATTACAGCAAAATAATAGAAGCAAAAATAATAAAAGCAAATATAATAAAAGTAAATATATACGATAAAAATAATACAAGCAAATATATTAGGCCATATTTTAAATTTAATTAAAAAATTTTTGTTCATTTAAAATAAAAAATATAGAATACATTAACAAGAATATTCAAACACGATCGTTTCAAATTTCAAAAGTACAAAATTAAGAATAATAATATCCAGAAAAATAAGCTAAATTAAAATCAGAGATTTCTTATATTATTTCCAATTTGTAGTTCAATTATTTTAAAAATTGAATAATATATATTATAATGAATTAATGAATATTAAAAATATTTGAAAGTAAAATAATAATAATTAATAATTAAGTGAATAAAAATAATTAATAATTGAATGAATAAAAGAGTTAATAATCATTAATTAATTAATAATTAGTTATGAGAAAAAAGAGATTATTAACTAATTATTAATTAATTAATGATGAGCAAATGAGAAGAAAGAGCAGCATGGATATATGAATATTTCTCAGATATAAAACTAAAATTAATTAATTAAATTTAATTAATGAATTAATATTAATCGTATATTTCCGAATATAAGAACATCCTTGTATAAACAGTGTATTGTATTGTAATCAGTGTATTTCATTTTTACTTTAAAGAATTTACCTTAAGTTCAAAACTCGTATAAAATTTAAAAAAAAAAAAAAAAAAAAAAATCTGTAACTTTCAAATTGGCGAAAATGCTTTATTATTTTTGAGGGCGAAAATGCTGCCAATCAGGTAAAGCGGCTGCAATATTTACCAAGCAAGTCACTTTAAAATCAAACACTAGAGGCGGAGAACGAATTGGTAACCCTATCTGAAGCTATCTCTTCGCTGTCAATTAATTAGTTGTTGGCTTGTATGTGATCTGTGGTATCAGTGCTAGCTTTATTGTCTGTGTCATTTTGTTATTTGTTTTGGAAGATGGGAGGGGTGAAAATTTCTTATGCGCTGCAAACGCCTATTATTCTGAGAACGCTTTGGTATCTTTCTATTAGGCAGCTAAAAATTTCGCCAATTTAGATTTTACGCTTTAATGACAGTGTAACAAACCAGCACTATAAAAGATTTCGAAAATAAAACTATTCATTTTCACACAAAAAATAACATAATTAATTAAAAAAAATTTTTCTTTGTAAATTTAAGAAATATAAATTACAGAACTAAAAATGTGCAATATATAGCGATATCCGGCGATTTATCACTAGCATCTGGTTACCAAAAAAATATCTTTCTTTTTTGGAAAATTAGCACATCTTCCATATAAATCGACCCCCACACCCATGATTTAGCTTTAGAAAATGCTCTAGAAATTCTCAACCTATACAGGGAAATATACATTCCACCTTATTACAGGCGAAAACTTTTATTTAGTGTATAATATGTTTGTTTGGAATATGACTCATGTGAGCCAAAATGAGTCCCTTTACGAAGAAGGCCAAGCACCAGCTATAATAGCATTGTCTGAGATTACCAGACAATGTGTCACAATTCTGAAACATCCTGAGAAGAAAGCAAAAATAAAAATTTCTTGCTCAGATTTAATGTCTATTTCCTTAACCAGGTCTAAGTAGAGATAAAATAAAATTGAATTTGGAAAGCTAAATTTTACGCGTTGTTTAAATTATTTTATAACACTCTGTTTATGTATATTATGCCAATAGTAAAATAACTTTTTAAATGGGAACTCATTAATCATTTCAGTAGTATTTCTTGTGAGAAAAATTATTTTATTATTATTCCTATTTGAACCAAGGATTTGAAACGGTGCTACTGTAATATCGAGGTATTAACGGTACAATACATTTAACATCGAGGTACCATTTTAAACCAAATGGTGAAGTTTTGAAGTAGAGAATAATAATAATTTTTTTTTTTTTAAGTAGTTGATTAAAATAATAATAGTTTGATAAATAAGTATAATAATAAAAGGAATATTATTAAAAATTATTTTTATGTAATGATGCTGAAATAAATAGCACATGATTTAATAGTACTTACATAAGAGTCCGGCAAAAGATTGATACTCAGCTGGCAATATTGCCCTTTAAAACCACCTTGAGTGGTATTTTTCAACACGGGTACAGTTACATTACGGCATTCGTTGAAACTTCCAACCCAGTTGAAGTTGCCGCTCATTATACCACTTCCGGGCTTTCCGTATGAATCAAACACTTTAAAAGAAACAAATACGAAAAAAGGATGAATTATTATTTTAAGCAAAAGTTCATATATGAATACATGCATTTAAATTTTCAAAAGAGTTTAACTTAACAATGAAAACATAAGAGTTATCAGGAAGTAAAACAAATCTAAAACTGTAACTATTCTTTGCAAAAATTTACATTTTATTGTATTTGTGATATGTATTGTAATTGAAACATATAATGCATATATAATGAAATGATATATAATGAATATGTATATCGTATTAAATATCATATTTATTATCACATTTAATATTATCATAATAATATATATGATACATATATACATCATATCTTATATAATGAAACTTATATAACCATAAGAAACTTGTTTTCTTATGCTTTAATTATTTAAAATTTAATTTCATTCAAAATTAATGTTCGTTGATAACATTTTTTTATTCTAATGCAGCTGGCAAACACTCAGACATCTTGTTCTTCGATGCCTTAAGGCTATACAGACGTACTCGCTTTGCGTTACCCAAGGGGCGCGTGTCACTTGAAGATAAGCCACGGACGCGGAGTAACAATGCCCCCGCAACGCTCTACGATCCTATTAGGACTCCGGACCTACGGCTATAAAGTGGATTCCGAACCACTACAAACAACCATGGCACCGCCGGGATTCGAACCCGAG